>PYHW01009837.1:1036932-1065299 GCA_013186435.1 Turdus rufiventris | reverse complement strand
GGGAGGGGGTTTACATTCTCCATTTCAAAGAGAAGCTCCTGCCTTTCTCAGCAGACACCTGACCTCCAAACTAAAACAGCAACTTTTCATACTTTGTCCATATATAAGCTGCACCTGATTATAAGCTGCACTCCGGGTTCGGACCAAAATTTTAGTCAAAATGGTGCGGCTTATAATAGTGAAATTACTGTACATCTTTAACAGACATGTGGAAAGACTGACAAACTGCAACCCACAATTCCAAATAGGAAATAATGATTTGGAAAGTACATCTTCATTCTTACAGTCATTTAAGGTATTTTACAGTCCTCCTACGTGAAGTGCAGAAGTTTTGTTTCCTTTCTTAAAGACATACTTTATTTGTTCAAACTGAGCATGATAATGAAATGTTAGATAGGTATTAATAGTTACTATAACTCACACTAACTGAAGATAGGATTGTGAGAAGTGAATAAAAAAAAACACCTCCACAACTGAATATATAGAGCATATTCCTGCTGTTTAAAACATTCCATGCTGCAAAGTAATACCATTTCAGTGCAGCTGTGTTAGTTCCACTTGCCCTAACACATTTATCGATAATGCAAAATAAAACAAAACCAAAGAAACCGCTCACACCGCACAGAACAGAAAGGTCATTTTCTTTATTTTTCCATATGCAAGCAGATGTTTTAATATAGTATTCTTTTTCTAATATAAACACAATGTAATTTGTATATAACTTCAGAATCCTGTTGTTACTGGGATCTTTATTTAATAAAATAAATAAATAAAATAATAAATAAATATAATAGAAACACAATAATAAATATCTATAATAATAAATATTATTATTTAACAATTATTTAATTATTTAATTATTATTTAATTGTTAATTATTATGTATAATTAAATATTAAATATAATAATGAATATAATATAAAGTAATAAATAAAATAAATATTTTTACATAAAACAAACTATAAACTATAGATTAAATAGTAAGTAACAAACTAAGAAGAAAAATAAACAAAGGGATTTTGGTATTTTGGTTTTTTTCATTTCAGCATACTGAGAGATGTCAGGGCAATTGTTAAACTACCCTTCAGATTTTGACACTGCATAGGATTTATAAATCCCATATAGCTTTTAGGCTGAAGGAGGAATCTGTAAGCTTTACTGCTTATGACAGGCTGAATTCCTCTTACCCCTTAAAGCATTTTTCTTGCATTGTTCATTACCAAAGTGAATAATGTTGCAATTTTAGAAAGCTGAGTCCTAGCAACACAAACCAATCAGAAATAAAGTTATACACACAGAAAGCCTGCAACTATGAAGAGAATAAGAAAAGCAGAGAATAAAACAGTAGAATTAGAAGAGTAGCCAGGGCAGGGGAGGGTGGAATTTTAAAATTACAGTTGGTAATAACTGGGAGATTCTCAGCCGGAGAAAGGAAAAAAGCCTTCTACTCATCAAAGAAACAAAACTGGGTGATGGTGGCATAACATGCAAGCCGAAACACAAAAAGATGACCCACTGAGTGAGGGATGCTGTATTAACTAGTGCAACATTTTTACTGTATCTGGCTTCTTATCAGATCACTATCTCACACCTACCTGGAAGATTCTCACTATTTTCCTTATCTATCTCAGATCAAAAGACAACTTTCTGGTTAGCAGGTGGTCCCACACGTCACCTATTTATACACAGAGATGCCTTTTGTGGCTTTTATTATTTTCCCATTTTTGTTTGTTGGTTGGTTAGTTTGGAGTTTAATTACAGGAAAAATGTTTAGCAAGATCTTCACAGAAGATCATCTTCTCCTGAGAAGATTAATTAAAATGGCAAATTAAACCCCCAGGAATAATTTCCTTTTTATATTGTCAAAGTAAAGAATTTATAAATTAATAAACTGGAATCTATTTGAAACACTACTGCATATGTTTGTCCCTGAACAGCAGGCTTCTATCTAAAATTTTCTATAAATGACTCATGACTGCAGCATCTCCAAGTTTTCTAAGTGTACGCTGAGCAGGTTATCCTTCCAGAGAAGCTGCAATGCAGGCATTGCAGGGTCATGCTATCCTTAAGAGCTGGAATTTGCTGAAATGACTCAATGCCAAGGAGCCCCTGTTGAACACCGTGGTGCTGCCTGCAGACCACCGCTTCTTGATGGTCTGTCACTGGAGGTGGTCATAGATTATCTACAGACACTACTCTGTCATTTTTCACTCCTTAAGGACACTATTTTGCCATTTTCTTCTGGGGGAAAAAAAACAGAAACCCCCACATCCATCTTGAAAGACAAATGTCCATTCTGATGTTTTAGACAGCAGACACTAAACTAAGAAACAGAGTAGAAGATGCAAAAAGGATCATCTTCAGCACACAACACAGTAGCCTCTTGCCTTACTTTAAAGCTACAAAATCCACTCATTAAACAGAATAGAAAAATTACTCATTTTAACTTGCAACTAAGTTCAGTGGTTTCAAGGCCAACTTTCAGCAGACAGCAAAACACCTGAAAAGATGCATACCATCCCTCAACAATTTACAGCTGGAAGACAAGACAGAAGTTAGGCAGATGTTAAAGGGTTTTTTTGACATAATTCTAGGTCCCTGTTATTTTAAACGGTTAGACTTAGGAATACAAGAGAAACATGAAAGCAGCCTAATTATTAGGGTAACTGCTTGAAAGCAAAAGAAAAGTTGTAAAAACAAAAAGTTACTCTGTCTGCAGAGTCTGTAGAATATTTTGGACCAAAAAAAGGAACAGGTCCACTAGTCCACAAAAACTCTGATCACTGGAACTCATATGACACTTCTGTTAATTAAAAATTAATAATAAAAATTAATTAAAAACTGATATCCCAGTTAAAGGCACCCAAAAAGGTTAAAAGCAGGATCAATAGAGAAAAATTTTGTTTGTGACTGTTTCCTAAGAAATGCTATGATACTTTTTAGAATAAATTGAGAACATTCTGTTCAGTACTCTGCATTTCAATAGCTATGAAAACTTTCACACATACAGAGCTGGCTTCTGAGGATGAGACAATTTAACAATTTAAGTGGCAATTAAACTCACCATTTTTTTCTTGAAAACTGCTCAAGACAACACATTGCAAAGTCACCTAAAGTAAATGCAAAGTACTAAACACTAATCAGGTCCATTATAAAAAGTTATACAAAAGCCAGACGCACAAATATGAAGTTAAACAAAATGTTCAACTACTGCTGACAGTCCTAATTCTAAGTATAGTTTACTGCATATGGAAGTAAGAAATAATGTAATAACAAAGTCATATGACAAAAGTAATTATAGACTATATAACACATATTCCAAAAAGGAGATACTTGCCATCTGAGGCTTCAACAAATAATTTAGGCTTAAATAAATTTTAAAAGGGGAACATCACAAGAAGACCTAGGTGTATGACCCTTGTTTAGTTAACAACCTTAATCATGTCTTCAAGTATAACTTCATTTTAAATTTCTTATTTATTCCTCAGATGCACTTCAGAGTGCATGCCTGCTAAGTGGTCATAGCACAAGCATACAAGTTCAGTTGTGCTGCAGCATAAACAATAATGCAAGCTTGAAAGACTAAAAAGGGCTGTTTGTCAGAAATCAATCCTGAATTTAAGGACTGCACTTGAACTGAACCCTGACTATGAAAAAAACAATTTCGTCAAAAGCCTTCACTGCACTCCCACATCTTTGCCAACCTCAGGATTGCCGTACTCAGTCAGAGGACTAGTTTAAGTGGCTAAGCCTTTTGTTTGTAAACTGGGCAGAACCTCTTTCATACACCAAAGCTTACAAAAAAGTACACGTTTAATGATCACTTAATTGCTATTTTCATGACCTCCAAGGTGGGAGAGACCTTTCATATTTAAGATCCTCCAAGGCCTTACATGGTTGGTGGAAGCATGGAACGGATGAACATCTCCCCTGAGTATAAATGCATCCTTATGTAAGCCAAAGTCATTAAGGTCATCTGAAAATCTAAATGGGAAATGAGTCCTACCAAATAGGATAGAGCCTATGTTCCTCTGCCTCCACACCCCATTCCACATGTAGACTCTATTAAAATGAGAAATAATCGAAACTGAAGTTGTTCCTGTCTTTTGTGTTTTAATCAGTCACATAAGTGTTGGGTGGGCACCAAGGGATAGTTTTTAAAAGTTTTGGTTTTGGAGGTGAACCAGTGTATGCCAGAGTCACAGCATGATACAGCAGAACTGATGATCTGTGTTTCATTGTGGAAAAATACTTTCTGTACAGTTCCTTTTGGGAAGGAGAGGGGACAGGACATGCCAGAAAACCACAACAAGTAGCATTTTTGGAGAAAGGCACTTCCTGACCTTAGCTTTCAGATAAATTCCAAACGGAAGACATCTATAAATAGAAGAAACAGGAAAAGAAATCAAGATATCAAATGTCACTTGATTAAAGCAGAACCTTCCTTTCTCCTTAAAAGAAATTGTGACATGGATTTCCTAAAGCAATGCAGAGTGGGTGGGTAGCCATGTCTTACCAACCTAGAGACTGGCCCAGCTATTACTTCACTATCTCTTGGTTCACTTTACAACCAATTTAGAAATACTCATCACTAGTGTTCATAAGTAACATTCAAACTTCAACACTCAGGCAACTTACCACAGACTATCAAAACCATTTTGTCACGTTAAGTTTAACACATTATGATATGGTTGCAAAACTTAATAAGGCCATCTTCTACTATTTTACATGCTCTGCAGAGTTGGCAAGTTTTAGATAATTTCCTCTTGAAACTAAGATTACCCTGGAACAATCAGGGTAGGTAAAGTTATCTTGAGAATGGCATTTCAGCAGCTATCTACACGGGAGACAGGCCAATATTTGGCTGACAAATTGTGATAAGTGTGTTCTAAAAATAAACAGCAACTTATGAGGCACCAAACACCACGAAGTTGTGGCCATGGGTTTTTTTTTTAAAACAAAATGGAAACCTCGTGCAATAAACCAAGGTGCCTTGTAAAGTTACTCATGGCTAACAGAAGTAATACTTCACCTAAAAGCTATTTATGAAGGCCGGGGTAACCATTAGAGCACCTGTTTCAGACAGACCTTCTTTGTTCAAAAGAAATGTAAGGTAACTCTCACGCTGGAATGTGGGCCAATGTCAACAGCAAATCCAACTGAATTTATGTAGGTTGTGTCACTATAAACCACATTACTTCCGTCACAGCTAAATGTTCATTTACTATCAAGCCAACATGGATTGTAAGGAAGTGCCATTATTTTCTCTTCACTTTTAAATTCATTTAAAATATTCATTCACATAAGAACATTAGACTTTAAACAGCAATGATTGCTTATCAAACCTGGTAAAGGTAGAAATCTGACATATGACAATTCTGATGAGGACAGACTTGAAGGGTTTGTACATTTTGTTTCAGAAGTGAAAAATAACCTGCGCAAGGTACACTGTATTGCAATTTATAAATAAAGGAGAGTTTCTTTCCCACTCAGAAATAAATAAATGTGAAATAAATTATTAGCCAAATCACCCTGCTCTAAGTGCAGGTGAGAAAGACACAGTGCAGTAAGAAAAATATCTGAAGTAATGACTAAGGCACAAAATTCAAAAAGCACTCCAATGAGGGTTTAGAAAGGGAGAAACTACAGGACATTAAATTACTAAGACAGAGGTAAAAACCACAGCACAAGGCTAGATACAAAGAATGACTACAAGAAGGGAGAAGGACTCATAATTTTCCTGGGCATTCAGACACACACTTCAAAAAGAAGTATTCTATCCCAAAACTCAATGTTCCTTGTTTCAGGTTCTTAGAACTGTTTGACAAAGCTAACAGTGTTTCTACCCCTTTGTGCCATGTATTGCATCGATCACATTTTCCAGAATTATCCTGTAGTCTAGAAGTTTTTCAACTATTCAAGTAATATTCCTCTAAAAGTCATCTTAAATCAAAGAGTTGAACAAGACTCTTAAAGAGGATTTAATACTAGTGGAGACCAGCTATCTACCCACAATGAGCATCTGATAAAATAACAAGCTAATAGCACTAAAATAAATGGCTGTCTAAAATACAGCAGACATGGTGTATACTCTTCATTTCCACCTTGACAAACACCTACAACATCAACTAAAATGTAGCTAAAACAGCTATCACCCTTCCTTTGGCACTGTTACCTCAAGCCGTTTTTAACAACTGAGGTGGAATTGTGCCACCATCTGATAGCTGCTCAGTGGCTATGACCAAGAAGTTGGCATCTTCCAACCAAGTCATCTTGAATTAAAACAAGGCATTGGTGCTAATTAGCAGCTTTCAGCAGTAAGGGAGAAGCCGTGACAAGGATGGAAACTCAATTACCCTTGTTCCAGCAAGCACCTGCTCCTGGTCAGCATGTAGCTGGCAGAGCCACTTGTGTTTCTATCTATGGCACATGTGAAAGACTTCATGCTTCAGATCAGACCACTGCAGGCCATTCACAAAGCGAGGTCTGACCTTTTGTGCTTTGCATAAATTTGTAACAAATCACTGAAGACCTCCAACAAATCTGATGCATCATGCAGCCTATGTGTACCATAGGATCAATGGAGAACAAAACGCAACTCAGACGGAGACCCTCACAACTACTTTCCTGTAAGTCAGAGTGAAAACTGCCTGGGAACGTTTACCATTTGCTCACCACCTCCTTAGTACTGAATATATTCAAGCTACTTAGTTACTGCACTAATCTAGTTTAGAGGAAGAAACCACCTGAACACCACTCATCATTAACTACTGCAAAATCTTGTTTCATACTCAGAGCATTATCTACGAACCAAACTCCCATTTACTGTTTTTCTTAATATACAGCAATTTCACGATTACAAGCCACACTGATTACAAGCCACATCTCCGGGTGTTGGCAACATTTCATTCTTTGTTCATACATAAACCGCACCCGATTATAAGCCGCTCTGTTGTTTGCAGGGAGGACCCACGTGCAACAAAGTTGCCAATTAGTAACAGAATCAGGGGACTGTGGGGTTTACTGGCTGGGCTTGGGTCGTGCGGGCTCGGCCCGCTTGGGGCTGCTGACAGGGCCAGGTGGCCCAGCTCGGCGCTGCCACTCGGCGGGGCCAGGCGCCACTGCTGCCAGGCTCGCTTGCCCCGGCCCAGCGCTGCCCCATGGCGGCAGGTGGGGATGGAGCCTGCTTGCTCCTGCGGCAGCAGGCGGGGGCAGGAGCCCCCCGCCTCCCTCCCAAGCCATGGGGATGGCAGCACGGAGTCCCCCCATCTCTCCCCTGGGCTGCGCTGCCTGAAGAAGGGAGCCCCCCACCTCCCCGTCCCCCACGCTGCCGGCAGGGAGCCCACCTCCACCCGCCATGCAACAGAGTAAACAATTTGTAACAATCGCGGAAATCCCGGGTTTTACTGGCAGGTGCTCGGCTCAGCACCACAGCTTGCACTTCCGGGGTTGGAAATGTCAGAAAATTTTCCACATATTAGCCGCTCCTGAGTGTAAGCCGCATTTCCGGGGTGGGAGCAAAATTTTAGTCAAAATGGTGCGGCTTGTAATCGTGAAATTACTGTAATTTAAATTGATGGGCTGCTTACTGCCTTCATTGGTGAAACTGCCACACTCAACAGGAAATCACCAAACATGTCATGATGAACTACATCACTTCAGCTTTCACCATCTTGTTATGAATTTAGCAACTGGGATAATAGCCCAACCATGTTACACACCTTTGCATACATTCTGCTTCAGCAGCATCCAGCACTTGCTTTTTTTCTTCCAGTTTTTGACTCTTTTGGGAGACTGTGGTTCCTCCAGAGCTGAAGCAGAATTCCACAGGGAGAATTCCTGTTGTGGTTTAGGAAGAGTGTTCCCCAATTTAGCGTTCTTACAGAAATTTTCCAGAGCACATGGCACTTACTCTCCCCTTCCCTTCCCCTGCAGCAGGATGGAAAAGGGAATTGGAGACACAAAAGGTAAAGACCACAAGTTGAGAACAAGAGGTAAGAACAACTACATTATAATTTTGCAGCTAATAGCATATAAATTTCAAAGCTATTTCAACATAAAGCACCATCATACATGAACACAAGAAAATGTCACAACTTTGAAATACTGACATAGTTAGTTAAACCAAAGTCCATCTTTTTTTGTTGCTATAGCTATGGCACCTTCAAAAACTGCCTAAGCTACTGGACCCAAGTAGAAATCAGCAATGGGGTGTGTTCTCGCAGCACCTGCCTGTCCTACAGCACTGGCAAGGGAATTCACTTTGAACACCCACAGCATCACTGGTGGGGGACAAAAGAAGTGTGTAATACTGCACAGACAAACCTCTCTCCCTCTGTTCAAAATGTATCTAAATATTTACTACCATGTATGCTGTTGTATTCTGACATGTCTCCTGACAAATAGCAAAACTCTGCAGAACCATTCAAATGAGTGCTGGATACTCACATAATGCAATGTGTAACTGATTTCTGCAAGGTCATGAATTTTGAGGAAATGCTCTGTGAGGGTGAGGGAATGGTTTCCTGACAAGATAAAGCACTTACCTCAAACCCAAAACAAAAACAACAGAGGGTACGTATTTTAGGCATGTTCCAATAGACTTCACATACCAAATGGAAAAATGCGTACATCTGTTAATTTGTGTGCCAATAAAATTGTCACTTATTTGGTTCGACCCCAGGAAGAGAGCCCACCAGCATCCAATTTTCATCTACTATACAATAAACCAATGTAAATACAGACAAGATTCAGTAAAACAATGCAAAACAAAACAAACAAAACCCAGGCATTAGCACCTTCCCCACCCAATTCGGGGAATGCAAAGGTAGCATTGCTACCCAGGCTTCTTACCATTGCTGCATTCCAGTGCGGGAAAACATTTAGAGCAAGAAACTTCCTACAAAAATTTATTTTGACATTTATCCTCAGAAAAAATAGAAGATCTCTCTCAAGAAGCATCTCTCACGCATGCCCCTTAAGTTAAAAAAAAAAAAAAAAAAAAAAAACACCTCATTTTAGGAAATCCATCAAGAATAAAACATTACATGTAGTTTACTTTTTTTATACTTCTAGACAGTGTTTGAAAATTAAGCACCGTATACTCTCTGGGAGAGATTAAGGTATTTCAGAGGTTCCTACATACAACCATAAGCATTTATTTTCAATCTCTTGTATCACAGGTCTTCACACCTTCAGCTGCACCAACACAAACGTTTGAAGCCACAATCTAAACCAAACTGAGTCACTTAAATTTTAGAAAGCAAAAATCCTACTACATTTTCTCTCAAATGTAAGATCTTTTTCTTCTGTTCAGCTAACAAGATTGTACTACTTATGTTTATCGTAGCCTCACAAACAGTTGGATGGGCAGGAATGAGGCAGCAGAGAACATCAGCATGGGAAACAAAGTGAGTGAGCAGTTTTGGTGGGTGCCTGGCATCCAGACAGCATCAACCCACTACAACTAGCTTTGCTGCTAAAGAAACACCAAAGAAGATTTAGCCTTTGGTTTCAGCAAGTCAAACCTCAAGCAGATATTGGTGTTACAGCCTTGTTTACCCATCAACTGCTTACAAACCACATTCGTTTAACATTCTTTCTCACCCCTCTACGTTTTGAGTCATTTTTTGCATAACAGGGCAGAAAGTGTGAATTACTAACTTCAGATGGAAAAGGCTACATCAGTATTTTTTCCCCAACTACAATAAAGTAAAATAAAGATGGGAGACCAGTATCCCAAACAATACAGAACAACAAATATACAAACAAACAAAACAACAAGCTACTAAGGAAACAATCCACAGGTAACAGGAACCACCTTCTCTTTTAGAAACCCAAAACAACTACATAACAAATGTTTTTACTAAGCAAAGTTTATTTTAACTTTAAGACATACAAAAAGCAGCAAACAGAAACAAACAGCCCAGTAAAGACAGTCACCAACAGGCATCCTCCACAAATGAAACTTAATACCCATTCCCAGGTAATTTACATTGAAACCAGACGCTGTTTCATTGTGTTGTTCATGTTTATCACAACACACAAATAAGAGAAAAATAGGAAAATTATGCTGTCCACAGAAATATTAGTATCAGAATATTTCTTCAATTTTTATCAATGCTGGAAAGCAAACTCATGCCCTTCCCACACCTCCCTAAAAAAAAAATTAAATA
This sequence comes from Turdus rufiventris, assembly GCA_013186435.1. Classification (NCBI taxonomy): domain Eukaryota; kingdom Metazoa; phylum Chordata; class Aves; order Passeriformes; family Turdidae; genus Turdus; species Turdus rufiventris. Next base: position 1,055,124 of record PYHW01009837.1, on the reverse strand, counting down.
TTTTAATTTTTTCTTATTCCTTCCGTGTTTTGCTCAGGTAATGATATACACGCTGCTCTTTATTGTTGACTAGAATTCCTTAGAACTGCTCTAAATCAAATATTTAATCACTCTTTCTCAGGTCAGACAAGACAGAGACACACAAAGAAACACATCTATAGCTCTATGGAGGTAACAGAGATACCCAGAGAGAACAAATAGCTAATTTTAACAGCAAACAAAGCTGTGAGAAAAGCACTGCAGTAGGGCTCCTCTCTCCCTTCTAAAGAAAAGTGGTCAACTTCACCAACTTCAAAAAAAGGGAAGCAGAGCACCACTTCCATTTTGAGACTTATTCAAATACAGCCCTTCATGCAAAATATACCCAGCAAATTAAATCTGCAACACTGGCTGCAGCAAACAAGGCGTGCAGGCTCAGCTGCCCTTCACAAAGCATCTTTGTAGAGCTATCTTTCTGCCAGTGCTCCTTTTGAATTCCCAAACAATACCTCGCAAAAATTAGATCTCCAACTGTGGGAAAGTTCCCAAAACACAAGCCAAAATATATTTTCTCATGAGGATACAAAAAATCCTCAATGAGGAAGTCAAAGTTCTTACAATGACTGTTCAGTGTACATATAGTTATTCTTGAGGCATGCTAACAGATTAAGTTGCAACACTCTGATATAGAGAAAAAAAAATTAAAATCAGATCAGTAATTCAACAGAATGAATAGCTACTGCTACTAGTTACTACTCAGTAATTTGCATAAGCATAGACTTTAAAAAATTTTTATGCATACAGGATTTTTAAAACAATGGATATCAAGAAACAATAACTTACAAAAAAAAGTTAGCTAAGGGATACTGTAATAAAAGTAAAATAAATGAATCATCTTTAGATGGCTACACTTAAATTGTTGGGGTTTTTTCCTCAGGTACCAAGGGTTCTTCATGAATAAACACATAACCCACAGGAGACTCCAATCTCTTACTGAAAAAAAAACAAAAAAAAAAAAACACCAACGTTGGGAAAATGCTTGTGCATCCTTTACTTTTGCTGACCTATGATTTTACATCCAAGACATGAAAGAGCTATCAGTCCTTTCGTCCTTTCGGTCTCAGAAGCCCAACAGATTATTTTGCTCGTTATTAGTTTTGGCAGAAGAGCAAGCCTCTCCATGGCAAGCAGTCTTGCTTTACAGTAATCCTCCTCCACCAAAGCCTCCCCTGCAGCACCACTGGCTACACTCCACGCACCAGTGGGGTGAGTGAGGATGGCTGGGAGGGTCCTGACCCTTTGGCATCAGAGGGTACAGATACATGCTCTGATGTCTGAATAGCACTTCAGGAAGCAAATGGACAAAACTAGCTTGGACTGAGTAGAAGACCCCTGGGCTTTGGGCCCAGCACTGCTCACTTCAGTACATTCCCTAGGCAAGAATGCCACTGAAAGGCTTGCAGTTTTTAAGTGCAGAAGAGAGACTGTGTCCACAAAGGCTAACAAAAACCCGCTCACAGGAACATACTCAGCCCCAACCCAGGGCAAACACTTCTGCAGCCACTGCAGGGCAGAAATCAAAAGCAAATTCTACCAAACAGACAATTAATCAAGTAGGAAATTACACAGAGCTTATCGGCACTACGGTTAAACCCTCACTTTCCCAGTTTCAAACCGGCTTGGATACATACAGCTAACTGAGCTGCAATCTTCTGATGCAATGAGAAAGCACACAAGTGTTTAGGATAAGGCTTCAACTCAGCTATTTCTATGCTATAGGTGAAGGCTTTCTGATCATACTGAGGTCTTTGCAAGTGTTGGCAAAATTCATATCATTAAAAGATACAGAAACCCACTAATGCAGAAATAGCCCTATGACAGGGGAGAACTATTGCAAAAGAAATTTAAAAGTGAATACTCAACATTCTCAAAACTCTTGGCCATGAAGATATAAATGGCTATGGGGAAATAGAGACACACACACATCCCCATTAGAAAGACTGAGAAATAAGTATACTGTCTTTCAAAACAAACAGGATACTAAACAGCCCACTGCGCTACATAATCTTAGTTTTGAAAATGACATGAAAATTGACACTGCAATTTCAGAATGAAACATTCCAGGGCTGTTTCAACAGACTGAGATTAGAGAGTTCACAAGAAAATCTGAGCTATGCAAGGATTTTCAGCTTTACTTATCAGCCACAAAAAGATATATTCATACAAGTGAGTTTGTTGGGCATGAAATAATGCTGCATAGTAATACTAGCTTGAGAAAAATATTAAGAGGAAAAAAATATATACTTACTTCCAAAATACATTCTCTGGTATTATTTCTGTACTAAACAAATACATTATTGGCTTTGTCAGGTAAAGGTCACGCTTTTTCCTAATAGTTCCTTTAGTTTTTATGCTCCCAGTTAAGTGCTGAAACACAGCAAGAAAATTCCCTATGGTTAAAGGTCTCTAGACCTTTAGGTCTAGTCTGTTGTAACTTGTTTCATCTGTATCCACCTCCCCTTACTTACAGCCCAGGAGCCACCACAAGACGTCACTTAACCTACAGCCGTTTCAGACACATTCAGGGTATGTTAATTATTTTGAACAAGCTTCCAAACCCCTACAGCATCTAGAGGTTTGTTGGGGATTTCTTTGGTTTTGTTTTTTTTTTTTTTTTGCTCAGACCAACTACCCTTACAGCTGACTTTATGATAGCAATTCTACTTGAAGCCCACTGCTGAGCAGGAAAGAAGCCCAGATCAAGAACCAGCAACAACTTTTCTTCATTAAGCTGTGTTTCTAACGATGGTCTCAATGTTAACACAAAACATAACAGGCTCATGACCCCACTTCAGAATTAGTCACTGCAGTCTGCAGAAAGCCTAAACACCACTATGGGAAGCACAGCTAAGAATCTAATTTTGTTGGCCAAATGGGCTCCCCAGAAAGAAACAATGTCCAAGCTTGCAAAGTAAGGCTACTCCTGAACAAGCACTTAACAAAGCTCTGAGATGCATTATGGAAAGACCACTGTATCAATGCAGTACAGCTAAATACCAGGCATCATCTGTCACAGTCCTTTGCTTCTCAGGGCTACCAAGAACCAGCAGGAGAATTTAGCAACAGAATCAGTTCTCGGCATTATACCGCTGTTAGCAGCCTGGTAACAGGAGTTATCCTCCTCTGTAAACGCTCACCTCAAAAAGATGGCAACACAGTAGCATGGTGACAGTGAATACAGAAAGCAAAACTCAAGTTACAAAATATTTTTGTTTTTCAAAGGAAAGAAATCCCAAATAAGCTCTTTTTCAAAAGATCATTTTATTCTTCCAGGTTATTTTATATACAGACATACAATCAGCCTGAATTTAAAGATTCTTTTGCTAGACTCACATATAATACGCTTAGTTTCTCTGATCCTATTAAACTACACAGCCTTGCATATATTTTTTAAGAGATCACTGTAAAAAGAAGGAAATGTTCATTTCTGGCTTATCTGAAGATTGCACACAATCATGCCATCACTGGTTACAAGCATAAAAATAACACAACTGGGGAACAAACCAAAAGTTTATTTGGAAAAAGCATAGGTACATCCTATATTTAAACTACTTTTCCTCTCAAGTGTTCAAGAAGGGAGTATCTGCTTAACAACAGCATCCTGTTTAGATGTCTTCTGACATTAAATGACGCATTAGTATCAAACTAAGGGCTACTGTACAGCTCTCCCCTCCGCTCTGAAGATCTGGTCCGATGCTGTTACATCTGTGCTCTTCGTTACTGCTGTATTGAATTGCCTTCATGTACCACACTGGCAGTTTCCAGAAGCAAACCTTAGGCATCTAACATATACAAGGCACACATTGAAAAAATTTCTTCCTGCAGACGTCACCACATGGCATGAACACAGTGAACAGCATGCACAGTTTCTGAAGCAACTAGCTATTCACATACCATGCAAATGAGTTGTTAGGAAAAAGAAAGATTAGGGCTCAGTTTCTCTTGTTTGAAAACAAAAGTAAGTCTACTTTTTCAAGTCAAGCTACACCAGTATAAAAATTGCACACTTTATAAAATGGCCTATAATGCCAAAAAAATCTGTTTTGTAAAGACTTAAAGCTATAACAGTCCACACAAGAGGATGTTAGGAGAGAAAAAAAAAAATAGATTGCTATTACTCACAGCTTAAGGGCATAAAACCATTTGCAATTTATGAACATTTAAAAGTTAGATTCCCCAAAGTAGTTAAATTAACTTCCTAGTTCACGTCTTCAAAGAGAAAATGAATAGCTTAATACATCAATTTAGGAGAAGAGTTACACAACAGACACATTGAGGTACAGGCCACATATATATCCTTTTCTTTTATATTTCATTTTCTTTAGCCAGCCAAAAGAATATTGAGATGTGATTCACAAAATTCAGGAACACCCTGTAAAGGAGGACATACCAAAGAGATATAAAGTTATGATATTACAAAAGCAACTGCAGTTGCAACTACATTGTTTAACTCGAAGGGAAAAAAAAAATCCAGACCAAAATTACCAAGAGATTTCTGCACTGCAAAAGTTCATGCCAAGTTAACTTTGCTTTCTCCAACAATGTTTATCAGATCTACTTCTTAAAGTTGTACATACTGGCTACCATTCTCTCACTCCTGTTCTCTGAGCCTGCAGTGAAGGCATGGTGCCAAATTTGCATCTTGACAGTCTAGAGTGAATAGTAACGTCAAACAGATATTTACCTTGTCATGATTTGGGAGAAACTGAGCCCCAAAGAGTTTGTTAACGTAAGCTAGAAGCAAATATACTACTAACACACTTCTCTTGCTATTTCCTGCACTGACATGAATATGATAAATATATTTTCTCTTTCCAACCCTCTCTCAGCTTTTAAAAAGCCTCATGACTTCCCAAATGCCTATCTTTTAGAGATAGCATAGCAAGGACAAGAAAATACAAATAAAGAGGCAATAAATTACTTTAAGGGAAGAAGGAAAAACAAGTTCTTTGTACCTTTCTATATACAGTAATTTCACGATTACAAGCCACACCGATTATAAGCTGCACTTCCAGGGTGTCTGCGAAATTTCGTTTTTCCTCCATATACAAGCCGCACCGGATTGTAAGGCGCACTTTCATTCGCAGCAAGGATCCGTGTGCAACTTTCACAAAGCAGCCAATTAGTAACAGAATCACAGGAACGCAGGGTTTACTGGCTCGGGGCTGTGCGGGCTCAGCCCGACACCCCCCTCCCCCACCGGAGAGCTGCACTGGCCTGGCTCAGCTCCTGCCTCCCCCGCCAGGGAACGGTCCCAGCTCGGCTCCCCCTCCCCTGCCATGGAGCTGCCCCAGCCTGGCTCAGCCCCACCGCCACGGAGCTGCCCTGGCCCGGCACGGCTCCCCCGTCCCCCGCCAGCCACCGAGGGCGGCCTTGGCCCTGCCCGAGCCCACTGCGTGCTCGCATTTCCAGTTGGAAAATTTCTGAACATTGTTCATACATAAGCCGCTCCGGAACACAAGCCTCATTTCCAGGTACGAAGCAAAGCTTTAGTTAAAATGGTGCAGCTTATAATTGTGAAATTACTGTATTTTTTTTTTCCTTTTCACATAATTATGAAAGATTATATGCAGAAGCATATTTCTTTCAAATTCCAATACTATTGCAAAATAAAATCAAACTTCCTGAACAGAGAACCAACAGTGGAATACTAACACACACACACACACACACAATTCAACATCAGCCATTTACAAAAACATTAACCAAGTTTTTGCTGCAAGCCCAGTCTCCCCAGTAGCGACAGGAGGGTACCACTAGTTTGAAGTACTTCCAGTGCTAACAGCACATTAGATTTCCCACATATTTGGTCTTACTTGTGGATTATTTTGGGCCAGTGTCAGTTGCGTGGATTTAAGGGTGGGCTTCTTTTTCCATACTGATTGCCACAGCAGGTTGCCGGTGCACTGATTCGGGAAGTTTTACAGCACTAACGCAGCCCAGGTGCTCCCAATTTAGCTCTCTGCTCCGTGCCCTTCATCGGGCTTTATCCCTGCATTCGGGCTGGATTCCTCACTGCGTCATTTCTTACTTTCTGCCTTTTTGTGTTTCCTTATTATCCCCTTCTAGACAGCAAGGCCAACTGGCAAGGACATGAGAAAGTTTAACAGTTCACATGGCACAGATTATGCCACAGGGGAAGCATCATCCCCTAAACCCAGCCTGCTGGCCCCACAGCCTGACCTGGTGGTTTCCAAGCATCTGCCAGCATCTCTCCTCATGAGCACCCCACCATGCTTCAACAACCATGCCTGAGGCTGGACACTGCTGGGAGGCTCCCCCAGCTGCAATCTATGCCTCTACCAACTCAAGTGACCTCGCTATGAGCTTGCAGAGAGTGTCTTCCCCAGGAGAGAGCACTCAGCCTCCTTCAGCTTTCACAACACACTGAAGGGCTGGGTCCAGCACTGAAGGCAAACAGATATTTGGAAAAGGTCAAACAAGGACAAAGAAACAAGTTTAGCACCACAAAAACATATTCCAGAAGCAGCTTCCTTTTTTTATAAAAAAAACAAAACAACAGAGTTGCCAAAAAGGCATACCACATACAATGCTTATGTAGTCAGTACATTTTTCCATGAGAAGTTTTATTTTCTCACACATATTCCATAAGCACAGGGATAAAAATAACATTACCACAATTGTGTATAGTAGGAGGAATGACTTATGGGTTCTGACCTAAAGTCAAGGTTTCCTCTTTACCCCAATTTGAGACCATCACCAGCCAGTCAGACGCCTGCCAAAACAATCAGTAACAGCATCTCTTCCCCAAAACCCAGATACAGGGACTGCTCAGAGAGCAGGACAAGCCCTTAGAAAACAGGACAGATGGCATTACAACTCCAAGTAAAGTAACTCCTTGTATCATTAGCTATTGAACCGCGGCTTGATGCGGGGATCAGGGTAAAGCTTATTAGTCTTTGGACAGTTGGCAGCAACAGCCACTGCAGCAACCGCCCGGGAGCAGAAGGAACTCATTCAGTTTGGTTGTTTTTCAGGTCATGTTAAGTCAAAGTGTTTCTCTACGCACTCCAGTCCCCAGCTTAACCTTTCTCAGCCTCTCTAAACGCAACTACGCTTTACAAACAGCTTCAACTCACACACTCCTCTGACAAAGAAGGCTCCAGGAGCCCGGCGCAGGTATCTAAAAAATTCCTGCCTGGTGCCATTGTGTAAGGATTTCACCCTACTTTGGAGAGCAAGGACTTGCCAAGAATACCACTGACCTCAGCCCTTACATTATGAAACAGCGCTGCCAGCTCCAGCCAGCTATGTAAAAGTAGGGATTTAATTCAAATCCTGAGCCACCCGTACTCTAGGGCAATAACAAAACACACTCACACGGAGAAAAAAAAAGGAAAAAAAAAAAAGCAAAAACACAACACTGAAAAAAATCATACTCAAAGTTCATTTTCTTTTTACCGGAAGCAATCCTCAAAACAAACCCAGCTGGTGTTTCTCCCTCTGCTTCCACCAAAATTAGGGAGTAGAAGGAAAGTTGTCGCGTTAAGGCGCGCCTTCCTCGACCGGGAGCTGCCGACCGGGAATTCAGAGCTGGGAAGCTCGGCGGGGGCTGGGAGCAGGGACAGCCCTGTCCACGCCGCCCCGGAGCGGGGCCGTGGGGCTCCCGGGCTGCCCCGGCCGGGGCTGCGCGGGGCGGGCGGGGGCAGCGGGGCGGCCCCTCCGCCGTGCGCGGGAGCCGCGAGGTCCGCGGGGAAAGGGCGCTTACCTGGGGGCTCCGCTCCGCCGGGTTCTTCATCACCGCCTGGCGGAAGCTGTTATCCACGTAGGACGCCATCGCGCCCCTGCTGCCTCCCGCCGCCGCCCGGGAGGCGCTGGGGGAGGGCGGCCGCGGCCTGGCGCTAGGCGGCCGGAGCGCTGGGCGAGGAGCGGGGAGGCGGCGGCGCGCAGGCACCGCGGGCTCAGCAGCGCCGCCGCCCGGAGCTGCAGGCGGCGGCCGAGCCCCGCCGGTGGCAGCGGCGGCGACAAGGGCTCGGTGCTCCCTCTCCACCCGGCACTACGCCTCCCGCCGGCCCGCTCCGCCGCATCCCCCCGGGCACCGTCGTCGTCGTCGTCGCCTCCCCCCTCCTCTTCCTCCTCCTCCCATCCGGGCTGATGGGGGGCTCCGCGCCCAGCTCGGCGACGGGGAAGTTGCCGGCTCGGGAGGCGGAGCGGCGGGGGCGGGCCGAGGCGGGCCGGAGGAGGGAAGCGGGGGCGGGTAGCCGGGGTCGCGGGGTCTGCTCCAGCTGCGGTGCCTTGGCATCTTCTCTTTGGGAACGCATCCTTCACGGGTTTAACACACATAAAGAGGTCCGAGCGGCTGCCGCCATGGTCCCGAGGGGACGCGCTTCATCGCAGCTTCGGTGCTGGCCCCCGTGCGCGGATACTGGTGATGGGCAAACTGGACGCAAAATAAATAGATAAATAAATAAATGAATACTTGATCTGCCGGATCTAGTGACTTCGAGGAGGCCACCTGTTGTCACGCTTCTCAAAAGTAATTCGTTTGCGCTGGGTGTCCCCTCTGTCGTTGCTATATGGGGTAAAAACGAGGAAGGGAAGGGTGTGAAATCGTTAATTTATCGCTGTTCTGGGGGTTATCTAGCGGCGGATTCTTCTCACGTGAACTTAAGTTTTTAAAGGGTCTCGCAACATGGCTGATTTTCTTTGTTTACCACGGCACCGAGCACGTCTCAGCCTGGCAAACGCGAATCGTGGAAGTGTTATTAACGTACCATTAACGGCGGGATAATACTATTAATGTATTTGCTTTCACAAGTGATGTGTACCCTTCGCTGATACGGATCACGCAGTGTAAATAATGTCTACGCTATAAATCTGTTTAATTCCCAGTCACTTGCAGTCGCATTTCAATTCCAAGTAAGGCAGTGTCATCTTTATTTGAGTTTTCTGTTTGTGAAAATTCGCAGGGATAACCATATTTTCTTCATAAAACATACGCTGCTAGTCCCAGGAGAAAAAATGTTACACTTTAGACATAATTGGCTCTCAAAAATTCTGTGTCTTCAGATAGTAATCTAGTAAACCTACTGAATTTCTAGATACGGCTCATTAACAAAGATAGCTCTTTGGGCTAATCCCACTCATATGTGTCAGCAAAATATTTTTGCAGTAATACCAATTATTCTGGGCAGATCTTGGGAAAATACTAGGGAGTGCTGTACATTCTCCACACTCTCTATATCTTGCTTATTGGTGCTTACTAGAAGTCCTTATGGGAAATTTTTTTTTTTTTTTTGAGTAACAGATTGGAAATGTCATGTCTTTTGCCCTAGAAAATAACAGTTTAAATATGCCTCATGTTCATCAGCCAGAGATTATAATAATTCCTTCAAATTAATCAAGCCTTCAGCTATAGAAAACTGCCGTCTTTTCTGAAGCTCAGTTTACCAATCCAGAGTGCTGGAATTCCCTTTTTTGGGGGGGCATATGTATAGAAGGAGTGCCACAGGAATGTGAGGAATGCTCTCTTGGGCTTCACTCTCAATCACTTCAGGGCACCCATTCCCTGCTGCTACAGCCTAGTTTGCCTGACATCTTTATATCTCTACATCAAAACAGAGCTACCCACTCTATTTTAATATGCAATTATCTTTCATTTCAGACCTATTAGCTGTAACAGCATTAAGTCGAGTGTTTTGCTCTGGTTAATTTTTTACTGTCTGGTAACACAATACCTGTGATTCATAGGGATATTTCACTTCAGAGGATGAGATTTGGGCGCTCTCGTTGTATTCTGATCAGTGTCACAAATCTCAATGGTTATAGATCTGTGTCAAAGGCCTATCACACACTAAATTAGTTGTTATAGATGCAAGTGAATGAATGAATGAATGAATAAAAGAAGAGAATTGTACACAGAGAACTACGTACGAATATACTCAACAATTTCTCAATAATATTTAAGGACGTGTTAACACCTTTTTTAGTGTCTATAAGAAACATATCCGTGTAATGCAAATACTTCTGATTATTCATATCCTCCATGGTGGATACTAGCCTGTCCTTTATGCAGGGTTTTTTCTCTTGGTGAAATTAGTCTAGTTATTTCTGAATAGAAAAAAAATAAACAATAAATCAGTAAATAATCATCAACCAAATAACCATCAGAGTAAGGACAGTTATTAGAGAAAACATCCAATTATCTCCAGAAACCCTTATTTTTCACTTCAAGTATTCAACAAAATATAATTTACAGTGTCAAATGTTTTTTGCAACTTACATTTTCTCTTAGTCTCACTGTCTTCCTGCTTTCCAGCTTCAACAAAAACTCAGTATGATACACATATATACCAGGACATTAGTTTTCCTTATTAGTTTTCCTTATTGGTTACTCTTCAGGATATATATCTAGCCTTATCCTTATTTACAATGGATATATTTTTTTTAAGGGGGTGTGCTTTTCTGGTCATGTTAATACGTTTTCTAGGGTTCCTACCCATCTTACACCAGGAAACCAAGAGTTAACTATACACATGCAGTACATACAGTGTTGATATTTCAACAATACTAAGAGGCTGCAACAAAAAATATGACGGCTCAGCATAATATCTTTTTGTATAGCCATAAGTAATCGGTATGTTATTTTAGAGAAGTATTTTGCTTTAGAAATACAGGGTATCTGCCCCTGCCCTCCTGAATATGTCCATGTCTTTCGAGTGGTAAATTGAAATAGGTCAAACAGTTACTAAAAAGCTAAGGAAACAAATTCAGCAGTTCTGGGAGCATTTTGATAATTTGCTAAACCTCATTTTTAACAGGATACGCTTTGAAAAGCTTGCACTTGGCTTAACCACATGGCTGTTAATTCATTACACCTATAGTTAGGCACCCACAGTTAAACATTTAGTTTGTTCAGATGCACAGTTAAGCACTTGGTTTGTTCACCCTGATGAGAAATAAAACATGGCCACTTTGAGGGAGTGTAGTGAATTATATAGAGTCATTATGGTTATAAGCGCAGGGATGCTCTTTTCTCCAATTTCTTTGGGTAGGTACTTGTTTTCATCCGTCTCCTGGAGATGGCATGGCAGCTGAAGAAGATTCATGCAGTCAAACTCCAGCCCCCAGAATTGCCCCTCTCCTTCCCAGCTCTCTCCTGGCACCTTCTTGGCAACTATGAAAAGATACTTCCACAGCCATTCATGGAGGTAGACAGTTATAGGGGAACAGAGATATTGGCCTGGTGATCCCCTCCAGAGCTGACCTTGAGAGCAGTAGCCATCCCCTTTGGACTGGGCAGAAACCAATTTTGTCAGATTTTAAGTCAAAGATGAATTATTTTAGGTACAAGTAAGGTCACTACCAAGGGGAGATGATCTCATCCTTCAAATAAGATTAGCTTTGATGCTCTCTCTTTAGGGGTGGCACCATTTCCAAGAATGTCTCTCACCCTTTGGGATTTATATATGGTTGGGATTACTACCATTTGCATTTCCAGTTTTTAGTATCTTCTACATTATGATGAAGACCGTGTGAGCTTGTTTGTTTGGGTAGATGGGTGGTTTTGTCTGTTAGTTCTTTATATAACATCCTCTGTTATTGTGGCTATTTGTTGATAAGTAATCACTTATGTGTGGGCACAATATGGAGCAACCACTCTGCACCTCTGATCCAGAGAGTGGGATAAAAGGATAATACAGACCGTAGTTAAATAATCCTTGAATGTTTACTATAGGTTTTATGACCCTTTTATATTCATAAGATGTATGAAATTCTAAAGGTTAGAAAAGAGAACCATAAAGGAAAAATCATCTTTTGTTTTTTTCTTGAAGGAAAAACAGAAGAATTTTTGACTACTATAATGCATTTATTCAGAATTTGCCACTATTTGCATAGCTACATTTGGAAATATTTAACATTAAACTTTTGTTGTAGCTGCAGATGTATGCAAACCAGCTTTAGCTAGTTAAATTAACACTAGGAGCAACAGCATGTACCATGCAAGTATTTACATGATCTTGGAGAGGAATTTACGGTCCATGCGGTGCTCTCTTCAGCTGTACTGATAAAGGTGCCCAAACAAAAGGAAAGGTGTCTATACTGCAGCAGCACCCAGGAGGCATAGCAGGAGGCCTATGCTACACACTGTGTGAGCACTGGACAAATTAGCAGCAAGTCTTGAAAGTCAAGCGTGTATTTCTGAAGCTCAGGAACATCTACCAAACTTCCTCTGTGCTTGTGACCAAGGTACAGGTCTGCTGTACCCTCAGGACTCAAAGCAATGATGGGAGGTCTTCTATCCTGGTACCCCCACTGGGAAGCTGTGGCCCAAATGTTATGTTAACATCTGCCTAAGCTTCTTCTTCTGTGAAAAGAGATAAAAGTAATAACTAAACTTCTTAGGTATTCTGAGACATAGGGAGGCACAACAAAATGTTGTTTCTAGTAACAGTAGCAGCAGTATTTTAGGGGTTTTTTAAACAGAAAATGAACCACTTTTGTCATTATCAGGATGTGTGGTGAAAGAGGCTGGTTTGGTGGGACAGTACAAAGCACAGAGAAATAACTCAGTGCTTCAAATCTGGGGTGCTCTGGGACAGACTACCAGCATGGAGAGGTGCTCTGTGTGGATCTCAAATTGCATGTGCTGCACCGTGGCAAAGGTATCAGAGAGACCAAAGCCAGTATTGTTTTAGATAGATGACACTTTCTGAATAATGCATAGGTTAAAAAATGAACACCACTCCTTTCTAAATAGTCATCCATGCACTAATATAGGCAGGATATACATAGGAACGATTTCAGCTGATGAATGTATATCATAACAGCTTCATGATCTATATATGTGATGTCACATATATTTCTAATAATATATTTCAGTAATTGACACCCCAAATAAGGAAAATATATTTCATTCTTACTCATTGCCTTTGAAATTTAAATTACAGAACAAACTAAAGCCCAAGCTTACATTTCAGGGTTTTGCTTTTAAACCAATATATTTCCTGAAAGAAAATGTAAGCTTACTCTTTCTGAAATAACTTTAATTGTGTTGTTTAAAATAATCTTTTGATGTTTCTACAACCCAAATATTACATGATTGTTGCAAAGTATCAAAAATAGAAATCGTATAAAGTCAAATATAGATGGGATTATTATTCATTCAAAGCTGGCCAAGTCTTTAAAATATTTTAATTCATACATATTAATGACAGATAGCCAGATAATCATTAATATCCAACAATACTGCTTTTCATAAAACACTCGATGATAAAGTTATCCAATAGATCATGCAGAATGATAAATAAAATATGAAAAGCTCTGCTAGGAGAATGAAACATATGAGATAGGAACTTTATTCCTGCACCAAGGTATAAAATATTTATATGAGAAAAAATGTTGTCAACATTATTATTAAGACCTTTCACTCTGTATTAGCTATTTCCGGTACCAGGATTCTATACTAAATGCCTAATTTTCACTGACTGCCTTCAGAACCCTTTTCATATTTTTTAATGTCAGCTTTGTTATATACTATATATTAAAGAAGCATTTGGCTTTAGCTTGTACTAGCCGTTTCAAAAATATGAATATATTTATAACTTTTGACATTACAAATTAAGTTTACAGCTGGTAGCTTTTTCCATAATGAATTATTGATTAATTATTCAAAATATTGCCCGTCCTTGCTCCAGCACCAAACACTGCTTACTGCACTGCTAAGTCAGCCCATGCTAGAGCTATTCCTTGGACCGAATCCCCAGCCGCCACATTCCTGTCAGTTTTCACCTCTTCAGTCTTGTCACCATCTTCCACAGAAATTATCCACGCTCTTCCCTGCTTAACACACTCTGGTGAATCACAAACATGTTCCAACATAATACTCCCAGTGCTTATTAGAAGAACATTTGCATTTACATTGCTTCTTAACAACCTTTATAAATTATTGCCTTGCCTTGAAATTAATAGTCATTGTGGATAATGTTTATGTGGCTCAGCCTTCTTCATCCTTCAGTCACCATTTAGATCTGTTCAAAGCATATGGGATGTGTGGGTGTGTACTTAAGTGAATGTTTCTCTGCTGTGCATACATATCCTGGCAAAGCATATTCACACCTATATCATAATGTGACAAGTACTAGGTACCAATTTAAATGGATAGAATCAGCTTTAAGTTCAGTGAATTCTATAAAAGTTGGTATTTTTGTTACTTACAAATTAGTGACACCAGACTCCATCAATTTGTGTCCGATCTATTCTTCCAGGGAGAAACTACCCAGTAACTGGATTTAAAGGCTTTTAAAATCTAGTTTTACTCTATCCAAAGAAAGCATATTCCAGGTAGATGGACACTAAGCTAAGCTACCAAGCTACCAAGATAATCTAAGCTTACAATGAAATTGTTTTGATTTAATGACAATATGCCTGACCTTGTGTGTGCAAAGCTCATCACTGAACCTGTATTCAAAGAATATTCTTAATAGCAGATCATAAAAAAAATTACACACTTCAGGTTCAAAACACTGTTACGACCACTTTTGTTTCACTGATTCTACAATCTCTGTTAAGGTCAGCAGTGAAAATTAAGACTTTCTCTTCCTTTCCTTTTGTAATGAACTTAATACAAAGAGATCCCTATTTCCACTGTAACCTTCAGCTTCTGTACAAATGCATAATGATAAATTCAAGGATTAAACTTAGAGAAAGAAATCCTCCAGTAACACAAAAACAGTGATGTGAAGGACCAGACAAAAAGAAGCAGTATTGCACTCTTGAGCAGTCACTAGCTCTGAGGTAGAAGTTTACACAATGTATTCCTTGTGTTTCTTGGATCTAAGACAGACAGCAATAACTTATCGCTTTCCCTCAGGGTTTTTATGTTAATTTTGTTATTTGTTTCATTTATGTAACAGATACTCATAATACCCTTTAAACATTCAGTAGTTAGCTGTGATAAACACTATCTTCCTACTCCTGCAATAACTGATTTGTGCCGAGAACATTCACCATTGCTATCTGCCACTGGTGGAAAAACACAGGAACACACTGCCTGTTTTACTTTTTCTTTCAAGAAAAATATTAAAATAAGAAGAAAAAGCCTCTGTTGTTGGTGTTGTGCTTAGCAGAACAAGTAGCAGAGGGAAGTTGCAGATGAAGACCTGTAGCCAACCAAGTATATCTTGTAAATAAGTTTTCTAGGTCAGGAAGAGAAACTGAAATGTGGGAAGTAATTGTACAAAAAGAGGTAGTTGAGATTAATGCTTTGTGGCAAATAAATGACTCTCTGGAAGATGTAACTTTTGAAAAATACAGGAACACTCAAAGGTTTTGTTGGAGGAAGGTATTTGCCAAGAATTTTTCCTCTCTTTTTTATTTTTTTTCCTCTTATTAGCTGGTTACAAGACATATGCTGGCACCTGACTGGCATGACGAGAGCCCCGTGCACTGCCACAGTAACCACACTCCTGGTATCCATATTTAAATTTTATCTCTCTTCCTTCACCTCAAGCTAGCTGGAATGGAGACAGTCCTATGTATTTAGTCTTTGGGATAAGGAAGTCTTGAAATACTTCACAAGTACCCTCCTGAAAATAAATTGGAGGGTGGAGATTGGCATCCACACACTCTTGTTCGTGCACAAGCAGCATTCATATGAGGAAGCAGATTCTTCGATGGGAAAAGAGCTGGGGCGGATCATTTTTCTGCTTCAGTGTCCCTTTGCTTTACAGTCCGGGTCCTCATCTGATTAAAGCCCCTGTCTTTCAATGAGACCAACAAAATCCTGGTAGTTTAAAACAGCTAAGGACCCTCTCCCTGTCTCTGAGCCCTGCGGGGCTTTTAGGGAGTTCTCACAATGCTACAGCAGAGGATGGTCTCTCGCTAAAAAAAAAAAAATAAAAAAAATTCACTGTTTGAAAACCCCCAGAGAGAGACACCTCTGTAACCATTCACTCTAACCACTGCTCAGCTGTGCCCTGGGAAGAGCTGCATGATGAACAACAAAACAGTCTTGCCCGTGTTTGCCCAATGGTGACATCTGTGTCTTGTTAGCGATGCAGGAACTGTTAAAATAGTTCTTTTCTCAGGTGGAAGTGAGCTGTATAACTTCATTCCGTTGATGTGAGTAGCTAACAATGTTGCCTCAAGCCCTTGCATTACCACTGCACTCAGGTATGAACTTAGATTCTTCTTGCTATGGAGCAGAGGAGTTGAAGTACTGGAGAAAATTTCAGCTCTAATTAATCTGTCTTGGTCCTTTGTGTTACAAAAATACTCTCAGTGCTCCAGAAGTCAAGTAATTGCACGGATATTTTGTTTATTTTCAAATAGACTTTCTGAAGTTTTATTTGAAGTACCCGTAATCCTGAACCCACACTTATCACTAACATACTCTCAGTGAGGGTCCCTCTCACTTTATATGTAAATCTCTGACCGAGATAGTGGGTTGATACTCCTGGTCAGTGTAAATACAACTGATTAAAAACACACATCAGCAGATCTTCAAAGTGCAAAGAGGGAGCTTTCAATCAATTTTTTTTTTTAACCATCATTAATGCTACAGCTACTCAGTTCAATACTGTAGTTAGGGGAAGTATTTTCCTACTGTGGTTAGATCTTAAAAGATCTGTGCATGTGGGAGTTAAGTTGCACTTCACTTTGTGGGAGCCTCAAACCGGAAGGTTCCAAGGCTAATCTTGTGGAAAATAACAAAGGAATTTTTAGGTGGGTGAAGATGTAATGGCATTTGAGAAAAATTGGACTATGGTGGCCTGAACCCATTGTGCAGTGCTTGCAGATCTTTGTTTTAGTAATTTTTAAAAATAAATAAAAGTACTGAAGATATCCAAAGCAATATATAGCTTTGAGCTATTCACTAAATTACCTCATGGTATGAGCACATGTATGTCCTTTCCATGCAGTAAGTTGTGGCCCTGAAAAAGCATTTCTTAACCTTAAACCCAAATGATTAAGTTTGAATCACATGGTTATCTCCATCTTCTAGCATGCATTTGCAAGTCTTTTGAAGGCAACTGAAAATACATAATTGGCCTAGATGCACACACTGGCACAATTATAAAGTGAAATAGGGTAGCTGGCATTAAAGGCTAAGGATATAGGAACCATTAAAGTGTGATAACTTGTTCCACGTGTAATTTCCCTAAAGAAAATTTTCATTAATTTATGTACCCATTTCTCTCAATTTACCTGAAACACTGTATAGTAGTCATAAATCCAGAAAATAACTCGCTTTTCCTTTTTCTCCAGAGTACTTTGTGGGGTCAGATACTTTTACCAGGGAAACAAAAGGTAGATAAGATGGAATGTCAAAGTATTCTAGAAAAAAAAAAAAAAAAAAGAAACTTTTTTGAGATTAAAAAAGCATGACTTGTTAATACCATTCCAATCCTTCACCCACTGAATGCAGCATCAACCAGACAGTCCTAGCTGACACACAAGAGAGTTCAGTTACACTCCACATCTTTCCTGAGATTCTGCAGAGTCCTTCATTCAATTGATATGTAACTATGCAAGTATTCATTCAGTGGGAAAAAAACCCCAATAATCTAAAAGCAAGCAAAGCTGAGTCAAAAAATGGGAAAGATGGAACAGAATTAAAATATACACTTGCTTTAGCCTATCAAGCTTTACCCTCTTCCTTTTGGGCTATTTGCAATCTGTTTACCCAGAAAGCATAAAGTATGCCTGTGGAGCAAACCCTTGTGCCTGTAGATTCCCCCAGCCAGCCCCTGCTGGTTTATTCAGAAGTGCCTCACCATCTCACAGCTTTATCAACTATTCCTTATGAGGCCAAGTTGGCTATTGTGTTCCAAGCCAATTTTTCCAGCTACCTGTGCAGGCCATAGGGCCCATTGAGGTTACAAAGATCTTAAATGATGATTATCAGACAACCTTCAAGGTCTTGGCAGCCTAGTTCAGAAAACACATCCCAGAGTGGCCCTGGCCAGGTTACGTGTGCTGGTCAAAACTGGAAACTTCCACTGCCTTGTCTATGCAAGGTCAAGCATGTCAGTAAAAGCTCAGTGCAAATACAGTAATTTCACAATTATAAGCCGCACCATTTTGACTAAAATTTTGGTCCAAACCCAGAAGTGCGGCTTATAATCAGGTGTGGCTTATATATAGACAAAGAATGAAAAGTTGCTGTTTTAGTTTGGAGGACAGATGTCT
>PYHW01009837.1:1025043-1036417 GCA_013186435.1 Turdus rufiventris | reverse complement strand
AAGGATCACTGCCCCCACCCTCAACAGATGGTGATAGAATAGATACCTTTTATCACACTCTGTATTGTAACCCAAGACAGTTGCTGACGCCCAGACGTGAGGCTTATAATCAGGTGCGTCTTATAATCAGTTGTGGCTTATAATGGTGAAATTACTGTACATAATTATGAAGATAACTTTTACAGCTACAGTTTATTTCAGCCTCCTCACTAAGAGGTACAATATTACAAGAACTTTCAGTGGAAGGGAGTTTATACTGGGACTGTTCAGGTTACTGGAGCTGTTTTAATTATAATCATGCAGAAGAAAAAAATAATAATCCTGCACCGTCTTTTCAACTAAGAAGGCATTTTTCATCATTCTTCCTGTAATCATTTCCCTCTGTTTTGAAGTATGGTTTGAGGCAAGTGCTCCAAATCTTCTATCAAATTTGAGTCTCTTTGATGATCCTTGTAGGTTCCAGTTCTGCTGCATTAATTGAAGCTTAGTGCAGTAGCATATTTGTCCTCATAAATTTTAGAAATGCTGCATTTTTATCTAGTTGTACTATAACCTGAGCTACATTTTAATTTTTGATGTCACTAATCACTTCTTTTGTGGGGGAAGACATGTTGCCATGGTGAAGTCTTTTAATTTACTTTTTTCATAGGAACACATCACAGAGGAACATTAGGAAAGTGTAAGTAATTCCTTCCTTTATAATGCTTGGTGTGCCATACATCTTTGAACAAGTTACTAACATGTGTCCCTCCTTGTTATAACACATACAACAAAACTCATGCACCTACCTTGTGGGGACATTTTGAGGGCTGGAGCTTGTAAAGTCCTTTTGAGGATGAAAAGCATTATATGAGTATTGAACACTAATCTCAGCCATGTGGACAAGCCGTGCACATTCGAAGTAAAAACTTTTCTAATAACATCCATCTGTATCTTGAAAACAAGAAAGAAATTGTAAGACAGCCTGTCAATGATCAAGGCTTTTTCATGGAGCTCACCCTACTGTTTGGCAGCTGGCCAGCTCAGAGAGCCTACAGAGGAAAATGGCTCTGAAGGAAAAAATGTGCATGTTAAGCAGAGGACAGCTTTTGTGAGGGTGAGAAAAAACAAGACAAATACCCTTGAATACCAAAGTGGTCTCTGGTACATGGAGGAATGAAGTGAGAGGAACTGTAAGGAAGAAACTACAGTAGGCAGGAGCCTCCTCTTCTCACTAAAGATAACTCAAGCCTGTTTGCCCTAAACTGGTGAAATAAAACACATTTCTACTTCAGGACCAAGACTGCTTTACATTAAGGATGATTCTTTGTAGACAAGCTAGGAGAAGCCAGGGAAGGATTTCTTTGGAACTGCAGCACCTAAACCAACCAAGAATGCACATCAGCCTTCCAAACTCTATTAATGATATCATAAAGTCTTTCAAAATAATTTGTGAGGCAATGCAGTAGAATCTGAGCACACTGAGGGGATCTGAGCAGCTCTTCTTCAGAGGGAGTGATGCCAACCTTTTTCTTCAGTGGGACTTATGTCACTGGCAAAAGCACTTTAATTCAGGGCACTGGCTCCCTTCTGTTACAAGCCCCCATATAGAGTCGTCAGCAAATTCTTTTGCCTGATATATATACACACACACACATATATGTATCCAATGTCAGAATTAGCCCCCTTACTTCCTCTCACCAGTCATCTACAGATTCATTTCACTCAAGCTGTGCTCCAGCTGTACAGCATTGCTGTGCTGCAACAAACATATGGTGTTTCAGCCAATAGTCCTCCTTCACTTCCTACAGGCTTTTAGTCTTTCCCTGCAATGCTTTGTGCACTACCTCAGATGCAGCAGCATTTAATTAAAGTAAAATATGGAGGAATTAAACTAATAACAAGAAAATCTTAATCTACTGTCCTACATTTAGAGAATTTTGTGAGGAAAGATTTCCAGTCCTCCATTAAAATGTTTCCCTGCAAGAGATTCCTCCTCTAATAAATCATGATTTAAATAGTACCTTTTATTCTGACAGCTTGTCTTTACTGAAAAGATGATTCCAGTCATGACTCCTTTGTAGCCTTTCATTCAAAGTCCTGCCATATAGAAAGAGCCCAAAACTAAATATTTAAGCAGCTTTTAATTCACATTATCTTGCCACAGATCAATTTAGCACAACTTATCAGCTGTTAACATGATCAATAATTAATGTGGCTGTAGGTCATCTACTTCAGAGTTCTGTAAGTCCTTGTTACATCTTCCTGTAGTTTGCTCCATGAGCCAGTGGAAAACAGGCCAGCTCTTCCATGGCTCCCTGGAGTGAAATCCATAGAGCTCAGTCCAGTGAAAAAATAAATAAGAAAACCCAAGGAACCAAACCAAGTTTTAAAAACTCCAAACTCCATACCAAAGCAAAAGACTTTGAATATGCTCTCAGAAGTGTTCAGGATGCAACAGATGAGTGAGCCCTAGTGAATTTTCCTACTGTGGTGTATTGTATTACTAATTCCAACATTTGATTTTCTGACCTCCCCCTCTCCACAGCAGGGATAGCAGAAGAGCACATGTCCACATCTCAGCTGTTCTAGTCCAGGGCCTGGCATCTTCAGCCAAAGTATTTACAGCTGAAATTGTGATGCCACACTGTGGACTGAAACAAAACTATTCATCTAGTTGGGGGATACATGTTGCTCATTTTGAAGCTTTTTTAAAATGAAATTAGCAACCAAGCCTACTCAGATAGAAAAAGAAGACCATGTGCTGCCTTGTATCTCCCTCCATCCATCCCTCAAAGAGACCACTCCAACAAAACAGCTTATTTGTTAGGCTGAGGAAGCCCTCATATCCACCGTGTGGCTGCCTCAAAACTTCATGTAGTTCTGCAGTGTTTTTTGCAGACATTGCTATTCTTGTTGATGCTGAAAATTCTGAAATCATTTGATTTAATCTGCAGTACAATGACACAGCAGCTGTATTTTCCCATCTTCTATCTCACCTTATTTATTAGGCTTTTTCTGCACAAAATACAAGCATGGCAACTAGAAGGGAGGTCTTTTACTTTGAGAATTGTGGACCACCATCAATTGTGGAAGAAGTTTGTGCAGCATAAATAAAGACAACAAAAATAAAGGTTACCCCCATTCTTGTATGAAAATCAGTAGCAACAGAAGCGCACCTAACAAGCATGGCATCGCTTGTGTAAGTATAACACCTACCCCACCGCTCTTTTCAAAGGCTACGCTTTTTCATGAAGACAAGGGCTTGAGGAGGAAGATAGCCTTCAAGCCTACCAGTGTGTGCTGTCTCCCAGCTGCACAGCATTGCAGATGACCAGCACAGATGACAACAGGAAACTGTGGCCAAGCCCTGGATGTGCCTGGCAGAGGCTGGGTGCCCTCCCAAGCCCTGCATGACAGAGCACAAAAAAATCTGACTTGTGGGAAAGTAAAGGGGGGAGGAGTGAAAATGAGAGACCAGACTGGGAAGAGGAAGAGAGACTGAGGCAAATCACACTGGGAAGTGCAGCTGAAGGTTCAAGAGAAGACAGCAGCAAAATGCTGATGAATAAGTAACCCTTGGTGATTCAAAGTGTCCACTAGCTCAGTTCTTACTCAGAAGATCAGCATGTGCCTGTGAGCATGCACAGACAGCCACTGCCAATCAAATGCTCTGAAACTGCCCTGTAGAGATTTTTGGGATAAAGAAAACTATTAAAGTGATAATAAAGACACCTCAGTACAAAAATCAGTGCTGCCACATAAATTTAATCAGAGTGTAAGGAACATTGATATTATTTATTATTCATTGGTAGGAAGTTTATTTCAGATATGGTTGGAAATATACTGGAAACCTCCTACTGAGCATTTTTAATGTTAGTATTTACATTTAATATGTAGTCCTGCCGAAGCATTGAGGATTTGTATTGTGTCATACCAGTCCCTTTAGATTCACACAAACGGAAGTGGCTTGTGCCCTAAGGTGGTTACAAGTGGAAAAAAAAAAAATACAAAAACAAAAAAAACAAAAAAACCAAAAAAAAAAAACAAACAAACAAACAAACAAAAAAAAACCAGAACCAAAAAACAGGAGTCAACAGATGGAACATTGGTAGGAGGAGGATTGGCAGAAATCAAGGCATCTCTGACAGGCATGTCAGACAGATTTTTGTATGGGGCTCCTTTGTTCCATATCTTTTGCCAGCACCAAAAAATCCCAAATCTTAACAAAATCACTGTGAACCACAGAAAAAGAAACTCTAGAAAAAGATTCATATATCCTCACTCAGATCAATTTCATGGAGTGGAAGACCCTGAAGAGCCACAGGTGCTGCCCAGTATCCACCTTTTTCAGACCCCTGAAGCAGCAAACAGCAGCTGAAACCCAGGAAGTCAGGGTCTCTACAACTGCAGTTTCCTGAAGACAAATAATTTAATCATCAGTGGGCAGTCTCTAGCAGACTTATCAAATGCAGGGAAACAGATGTGGGCCTCACTTGGAGCCAAGCCCTCTGCATGGGCACCTGCAGGGGCTGCTTCCCCAGGGCTGCCACCCTGCCACAGATCAGGCTAGGCCAGCACCAGGACATTGCACAGGCAAGGGATAGATGTGTCACAGTGCGCCAAGGGAAGAGCAGGCAGCCACTGTGGTGATGGGCACACACCCACCTACACACACCCGGGCAGCAGGGGCTGGACCTCCCGGGCAAGGAGAGGCCACAGTGGCCACCCTGTCACCACAGGGCATCATGGGGAGTAGGGGATGGTGCTGGGGTCTGGGAGCCCTTTGGATAGCAGGGATGCTGCTTCAGCCTGGAGCAGGACTGCAGGTGCCAGGGACGCAGGGAAAGGGCAGTGTTACTGTGTACCTGCCCTGTGTACCTGCACTGCCAGCATCTGTCCAGTGTCCTGGGTAAACATCACAGAGTGGTGATTAAAGTACAGGCAGCACAGTAAAGAAAGATTAAGCACTGACACTAAATGCATCTTAAATGCACCATAGTATTTGTTTCATCACAGTCTAATTCCTGAAAAGAAAAATAATATTGATGTTTGCATTTTTCATACCAAGTATTTGGGTATTTTTCAACCACAAAGGATTATTTATTGTGTCCTAGACACATAAAGGCGTGCACACCTAGGGACAGCAACATGAATTGGTTGTTTTTTCAATATGAAAGCTTTTATGCCTTGCCCAGCAGTGCTCATTCATTACTTTAAAGCATGCCCTGCACCTCCATATTGAAGAAAAAGCTCTGGCAGTGTTCAAGAAGAAAATTAGGTTCTGCTCCAGGGGCTGAATGAAAACCTCCTGCTGGGCATCAGCAAGGATTTCTCAGGGCCTCTAGTTAAAAGCTGCTTCAGAAGTGTTATCCTACTACAGTTCCATTTGAATTTCAAATGTATGAGCACAAACGAGCAGAACCCAGAATATAATTGATGGGCTAACAAAAATATGTACCTTTATTAAAAGAATTTGTATGTGTTTTGGAAACTGCTTTTATATTATAGTGATGGTCTGTGTATAGACATGCTAATATGATTTAATTTAGAGACTGATACATTTCAGTGTATTTATATCTTGCAATAATTAAATAAGAATTGTACAAATTGTATTTCAGTATTTTATTTCTTAAATATCAAAATACTACAACCAATATCTGGATAGTTTAAATTGAATTGTAATACAGTATATGTGTTCCAATAGCACTGAACATATGAGTATGTTCTCTTCAGGCTCTACACAGCAGTAGCTTTAACTGTTGAGTACAAGTCACAGGAACATAAAATTAGCAGTTTGGGGTCAGATTAAGATTTCATGTCATCTAATATCCTTGCCAGAATTGCTCCTAAATCTCATTCACAGGTTCTTACCTTGCAATTCTTTTGTGCCAAAATGTGGCTCAATTTAGCTATGAACTATGTAAAAAAAAAAATTCCCTTTGATATTCAAACATGTTTCTAGGAATTTAATTCTAGGTTTTGGCTTATAAAATGTTGTAATTTGTCCTTCTTCATCTTCAGAAAGATATTTAACAGCTCTCTACAACATCCTTTTCAGTCATTTCTGAGAGAGAATGGAACATTTCTGTCAACTTCCTCAAAAAAAATGAAGTCAAATACATTGACTTTGATTCTAGATTACCATTAGTTTTAATTAGTCAGTTGTTAAAATTAACAGAGTGGCACAGGTATATAAATACATCATCATCAACCCCTTTCTGTACCTTTTCTCCATTTAACAGATCATTTATTGAGAAGAGTGGGGAATCAGAACTGCACAAGATATTCAAGATATAGGTGTAGCACCAACATATTCAGTAGCATTATATCTGCAGGTTATGCTGAATTGTCTGTTCACTAAAAGCCAATGATACCCTCCCCACTTCTTGTTAGAAGGAGCACACAGGAGCATAGGTTTTCTGCAGAAAGCACCTTTCCCAAGAGACTTATCTTGGGAAGTGGTTTGGACTCTTCTTGCTGACTGTCTTTAATCCAATAATGTCACTATGGTATTGTGTGACACAGGCATCACTCCTGTGAAAGATTTGTGCCAGGCAATTCTGAGACAAGAGGAATAGTCAAGGTAATTTTTAAAGCACCAGAAGTAACTTAATCTTGGCAACATACAGTAATTTTATGTTTATAAGCTGCACCATTTTGACTAAAATTTAGCTCACAACCCGGAAGTGTGGCTTACACTCAGGAGCGGTTTATATATGAACAAATTTTGGAAATCTCCCAACCTGGAAGTGAGAGCCTGCAGCACCCCAGAGTGAAGCAGGAGCCTGCCCAGCCCTGGGCAGTGGGGCAGCGGCGGCGCAGCGGCAGTGCTGCCTGCCCCCAGCAAGTNCGGCAGTGCTGCCTGCCCCCAGCAAGTGCGGCGGCGCTGCTCGCCCCTGGCAAGTGTGTCAGGGCTGCCTAGCTCCGGCAAGCGCGGTGATGCTACCCAGCCCCAGAAACGTGGCGGCGCTGCCCGCCCCCGACAAGTGTGGCGGCAGCTGGGCACAACTCTCCCATTTCCCAGCTGCATTGGGCGGGCACACTACTCCCCTGCTTCCCGGTGGCTGTGGCGAGTGGGGCCAGGGCCGCTCCCTTGCGGCTGCCACAAGCAGGGGTGAGCCAGTAAACCCCGTGATCATGCGATTCTGTTACTAATTGGTAACTTTGTGAAAGTTGCACACGGATCCTTGCTGCGAATGAAAGTGCTGCTAATAATCCAGTGCAGCTTATATATAGACAAAGAACGAAAAGTTGCCGACACCTGGACGTGCGGCTTATAATCAGGTGTGGCTTGTAATCGTGAAATTACTGTAATTGCTTATCAAGAATGCACAGCTTGCTATTAGTGACACTGATACCTTGTAAAAGGAAAAGTAAAATTCACCTGATTATTTATAGTTCTGTTGCATGTAGTGAAGCAAGAGTATTATTGCAGATTTACAAGTTAGCAAGTGGTTCATAATTAGCATATTATTCATATCCTATAAGCATAGGACTCTTTAGATAAAGAACCAAACATCTATGTTCAAAGTTCCTAATATTCCAGATAGGTTTATGCTTACTGTTCCATTTCCAGGGGTTTAAATATAAGAAGATTATTTTTTTTAATCCCTTAAATAATTCCTTAAAAATAAAATGGGATTTACTTATGCAATAGTATCTGTAAGCTTCTTGGTTTTTATTTCAACAAAATATATGACTCCCTTGTCATGATCCAATTGTAAAAAAAATAATGCACTCACATACCTCTATAGCTGTGTCCTAGAATTTCTACTGATTTCCTGATCCAACTGACAACCCTAAGGTCAAAAGGGGTTTGACCTTCTCAAGCCTCAGAAACCATCTTCTCAAGGAAGCAAAGATGGCAAACTAAGTACAGTAATTTCATGATTACAAGCCGCACCATTTTGACTAAAATTTTGCTCCCACCCCAGAAATGCGGCTTACGCTCAGGAGCGGCTAATATGTGGAAAATTTTCTGACATTTCCAACCCCGGAAGTGCAAGCTGAGGAGCCAAGCCGAGCACCTGCTGGTAAAACCCGGGTTTATGCAATTATTACAAATTGGTTACTCTGTTTCATGGTGGGTGGAGGCGGGCTCCATGCCAGCAGCACGGGGNGGGGGGGGGGGAGGGAGGCGAGAGACTCCCTCCTTCAGGCAGCACAGCCTGGGGGAGAGATGGGGGGCTCCGTGCTGCCATCCCCGCAGTCCGGGGGGAGGCGGGCGCTCCATGCTGCCATCCTCACGGCCTGGGGGAGGGGCGGGGGCTCCGTGCTGCCATCCCCGCGGCCCGGGGGAGAAATGGGGGGCTCCTTCCCCTCCTGCCACCACCACTGTGGGTGCCAGCGGGCTCCTTCCCCACCTGCCGCCACCGCCGTGGGTGCCAGCGGGCTCCTTCCCCACCTGCCACTGCGGGGCAGTGCCAGACCGGGGTGAGCAAGCCCAGCGGCGGCGGCAGCCAGCCCCAAGCAGCCCCACCAAGCGGCAGCGCCGAGCTGGGCCAGCCGGCCCCATCGGCAGCCCCGAATTGGCTGAGCCCTCACAGCCCGAGCTGAGCCAGTAAGCCCTGTGATCCTGCAATTCTGTTACTATTTGGCAACTTTGCTGCACGCAGGTCCTCGCTGCGAATGACAGAGCGGCTTATAATCAGGTGTGGCTTGTGTATGAACAAAGAACGAAATGTTGCTGACACCTGGAGATGCGGCTTATAATCGTGAAATTACTGTAGTAAACCTGACCAAGCAGGACTTATTCACTATATAATTTCTGTTGTTCTCATAGGGTGTTCTGATTAACTGCTTGAAAGACTGTTAGCGGCTGACAGGAAGGTAGGGCTTGTTTTTATTTCTTTTGCACTTTTCCAGCCTCAGGCTCTTACTGAAATTTAGGAAAATAATTATAGGAATTATCATTAATGCTAATAAAAGCAGAGTTAAATACTGCTTTAAGTACAGTGCAGGTGATACAGTGCAGTTACCTTTTGAAAGTATCTAACTGGGGTATCAAAAGAACACTTCTTATGTTTTAAGGGTCCCATTATTTCTGTCTTCATAATATATATGCAAAAAAGGAAAGTGCTGAAGAAGAACCATGGCTATACATGAGTCTGAACTACCCTGTACTATGCAAGTGCCACAATCAATGCATTGTTTGTGATGTCAGAGCCTCCAGAAGGGTTATATTGTAAGACTCAAACCATCCTTCTGCAGCAGCCTTCATCTGCTGATGGCTGAAGCCCCTGGTTGCACACAGTGCCCCCAGCGATCCAGCAGCACTGGCATCACCTCTCTGTGCATGCCAGGTGGGAGCAGTGCTCTGGCTGCTCTGCTCCTCGGGACAATGCCAGCTCAGTACTCCTGACCTTCAGCCGCTTGTTCCCATCTCACACTGTTTGTTTTGGCAGAACTGTTTCTTCCCAAGGCACCCCCTAAGGCCACACGGAAAATGAGATCAGTGAACTGACCTGCGTTAAAAATAAACCAGGGAAAAAACACCCCCAAAACATTTTACCAGGTGACTGAGAAGCAGTTGTTTCAGTGTCCTTGGCACCCCAGGCAGGCAGGTGGAGGGGCTCGAACTGGCACTGCTGCAAGGAAATGGCACCTGGCATCCCATCTAGCACTGGAGCCTCTTGTTAGATGGTGGCCTCAGGGTAGCTCTCAGAGGGTGGATTCCTACACCAAGCAGATGAACATCATGGCTTCAGGGGTATATTCAGGAGGCTGAGATACCCTAGGTACCTTTTTCTCTAAAGATAGGCAAAAAAAAAAAAAAAANAAAACAGCAGGGAGATGCAGGAACTGTTGATGCTATCTATGCTGTCCCTGATGAGTGGAGAGACATGCTTGTATTTGAAGCAATGAAATTATAGTCTGTAGGAAAAGAACAGCTTCTCATTATCCCTTTTTTTTCCTCTTTTGTTCAAAACCTAATATTTATCACTTTGTCTGGCTTGACTTAGCAGTTTTAAAACATAATAGAAAACCTCCTTATCAGTGATTTATAATCACAAGTCCTGGGGCTCTGTCTTCTGAGCAGCTCACTCTTCCTGCAAAATCACAGAGTACCTTCAGCTTGTGTGGAAATTAATAGGTTCTGTTGTAAACACATGTCTAGGGTCTGCTTATGCTTTTCATTAAGCCATCATGAAATAGCTATTGCTAGATAACACCAGCTGTGGTATTTTATCCTGGAAAGTAATTGGGATGTTTCAGTTAAACTGGAACCAGGAACTACAGAAAAAGAAAAGTCCACACATGGAATTAATTTGAAAAGAGTTAATCAGAGAAATACCAAGCACAACTCATGACATTTGCTATATATTTATATGGTTTAAGTTAGGTTAAAGATGTTCATCTCAGGGTGACAAGGCCAATTTTAGCCTTTATTCTCCAAAACTTTACACAAAATATGCACAACTATTTTACCATGAGTAGCAGTCC
The DNA here is from genome assembly GCA_013186435.1 of Turdus rufiventris. Lineage (NCBI taxonomy): Eukaryota > Metazoa > Chordata > Aves > Passeriformes > Turdidae > Turdus > Turdus rufiventris. The sequence goes on along the minus strand of PYHW01009837.1, from coordinate 1,025,992 downwards.
CTACCACCAGCTTCAGCTGGTCACATTATTGCCATCTGGAAGTAACTCTTGGGCTAGTAGAATGAACTGTTTCTGTTGTTGTTGAGGGAATAGGAGATTCCCTATAGGGTGATGCAAATTTAAGCAGTGACTCTTAACAATGTATTTAACAATTATTTTTAAATATGCCCTCCTAGCATATGTGCTTACTGGAGAATGAGACTGCTCAGATATATATGATTATTTATTTACATCAGTATAAATAAGATTTAATGTCCTAGCTTATAATTAATATTTCAGGAGTAATAGTGAAACAAAAGGAAAACCAGTCTCAGCATTATTGAAATAATTGTCATTCTTACTATCATCTCTTCCATTCATCATTCTGGGAATATACTCGCAGCTTTCTCCAAAAGCTTGATCAAATAAATATGTCCTTCACTGTGCCTGGAGAATCAGTGCATCTGGACCCAGCTGGGGAGCACACTGCAGAGATTTCAAGTCTGCACAGTGAGTGAGCTGCCAGCACTGCCTCTCTTTATCTGACCAAGAATAGCCAGCTCAAATGCCTTTGCTAAGCCAAAACTGTGGAGAGGCAGCCAATCCCTTAGGAATCAAGCCAGGGTTTTTCCCAGTGACAGATACATTCTATTGTCATCCTTATTACATGAGGGAATTCCTTACAGAATGTTAATCACACTGTGGGAAGTACTGATAGACCATCTGACTTTCTATTAAATTAAAATTCAATTTCTACCAATTATTGAAATACATTGTTGCTTCCGAAGCCCAGACAGAAAAATTTCCCATGTAATTAATGTGGATTGTTCTATGAAAAGGTGAATATACAGTTACAGAACAGTTCAGACTGCAGAGCTGAAAAGTAATGAACGTGATGGAAAAATTAGGACACGAATCCAAGCTGTATTTTCTCTGGCAGCAAAGCTGGTTTTAAAGGTTCCTGCTTTGC
>PYHW01009837.1:967499-1024993 GCA_013186435.1 Turdus rufiventris | reverse complement strand
ATTAGCATCACCCTTTAATGAAGAGGCCTTGGAACCATGCTGTGCATCACGAATTAACTCAGAGAAGTGCACTCAGGTAGTACCTGATCCTCAGAGCTCAGCAGCTGATTACAGGATGCTGGAAATATGGATATGATATTAAAGGAAGCATTGTATAGACTGGCCATACTTAAATTTTAGCCCCATGCTGAATAGGACTGAATCCCATTTTTAAAGGTGTCCTTCCCTGTTAATGCAACACAGTCAAAGCAAAATTGTCAGCCTTTACTGAGAGGCTGGTCTGACTCGAAACTGTATTGGAGTGATCTTTGTTTTAATTGTCTCAGCACAAAGTGATATATTTTCAGTTAATACGCCTAATGAGAAAACATATGGCTTGGAAATTAAGCCCTGGCCTAGAAATAGGAGTCAAGTATTATCTATACTTGAAAATTCAGTATGGTTAACTGAGAAACTTAGAAACTATTCTGGTTCTAAAATGTTTCACAAAAAATGTTCCTATCAGTTCCTGTTTTTCTTTACCATCTTCAAAAGCAACTCCATGTGAAATCTCACCATCCTGTTTTACACTTTTGTTTTTACTTTGTGACAACTATGACAGTTTGGAGGATGATTTTTTTTTTTTTTTGCCCAGCCTCTGGATCAATACAGCTCTTCTACCAAAAGCAATAGCATAAATATCAGTAAACCAGCAGGGAATTGATTTAAATCTATAGCAGCAATGAAGTCATCTGGCATCATCAGCAGCTGCTCCAGTAGGAGACTTTTTCACTTCTAATGTTTTTCCTTTTAACTAAAAATGTGGTTTGTGGCTTTTTCAGAGGCCTGAATCCACACTATGCTTTACATTCTCTCTGTGTGACAAAGCTTTAGGGTAGTGCAGAAGGAACTCTGGTTGTTGTCCAGAGAAAGACCTGTGCTCCACTATAATGATGTAATATTTCTAGAACTTTACATTTTTGTCACAAATTTTCAGCTGGAAATCTATGTGGGGTTTGTCTGGCTAAGTTATATTCAAAGGCTAAATCATTATGAATTCCCAGTTACAGAAGTGATGATGAGAATTGTAACAAGATTGTTCCTCTCAGAGAATAACGATCTCAGCAAATTGGTCATACTAAATTTGGGATATCTCTTTTGAAGCTATTATCCAAGGGCTTTGTAATAAACATTTAGGCAAAAATCTGCCTTTGTATGCCATCAAGCTCTCAGTTTGGGCAGTAAGAATATCAATACTAATCTCAGGCTGTAAATTGGTGTTACAGAGACTTTGGTGATTTATGAGTTCCCATAATACTCTTGTCCTGTCAGCGCAGGGCAGAGACACAGCTCGCAGTCACAAGCCTTCAGGTTAAGTTTCTAGCCCTCTGTGCTGCTAAAGAAAACACCTGATTTACTTATTTATATTTAGTCCATCCAGATCCTTAAAGAGCACAGGTCTCCTTGCAAAGATACCATTTCCTGTGCTTCACTGACCATGAACCAGTGCTGCAGAGGCTGCTGGTGAACCTGAGCAGGAGTCAAACTCTGAGGTCAGCTCTGTGCCTTACCCTCCAGCCTCCTCTCTTGCTACCAAAGAAAACTCAGGTGCTCAGGCTGGGTGGGATTTGTGAGGTTTTCCAGCCAGATGTCCTACCAGCAATGGAGAGTACACCTTCACTTTGCTTTTCCTACACTGTGCCTTCTGGGTGTGCACCTGAACAGCCCAAACAGCATCTCATTCCATAAATCCAGACCTTTTCATAACTCTGCACTAAAAATCCTTGTAGATGCATCTATGGCTGATATTAAAAATATTTTTAAATCACTGGGTTTTGTTATTTAAAATTACTCTGTATTCTATATTTTAAATTGACATTGACATAAATTAAATTGAATTCAAACCACTTAAATTGTGGATTAGAATAAAATCATGGAATCTAATTTAGTAAACCAAAGCTATTTTAAATTCATATATTTGGCCAATACATATTCATTTCCTGAACATGTTTATATAAATAAAACTGAAAGCACCATTTTGACAGGTAGTCACCCAATCAAAAATGAAAAAAAAGTTGCTTTTTACCAGGAGACTAATTTTGTTTCATGGCACACCGTTTTTTCAACAGCCAGATTTTCAGAGGAGGAAAAAGGATTATGTGACACCCCCACTGCTGGAGATACAGTCTAACAAAAGGCATAACAAGTACAGCGTTCTTACAAAGTGGCACAGCTATATAAAATTGTTGTTTTGTAAGTAAGATAAATAAAAAGAAATAATATTAAAATAAGTTAGTAGAAAAAATAATTTAAATAGTGAGTTTCTCTGATTACTCTGTCTTTAGGCCCAGGGCTATACATGATTACAGAACAAGGAAAGCTGAACATACTCTCTTCACAGGAAAGACATGTCCAGTGATAGGTAGCAATGCCAACTATTTGAAGTGCCCAGCCCCCATCCTTTATATGTGTCACCTCACAAACTAACCTGGCAAAACTGGTGTTGTGTGAGGAAACTCGGCAATTTCAGCAGCAAACACTTCTAGAGTGAAGCACAGATTGAGGTGAGAAAGACTTTGTCTATGAAATTACCTGAGTTGCAGAATGCAGAAAGAAGGTTTTGCTTTGCAGTTCCATTCTGAATCATCCTCACAGCCAAGATTAATCATGGGCTAAGGAAGGAACAAGAGAGAATACAGCAGATAGATCAGAAACTGCAGCAAGCTGCATGGCATCCCACGATATCTGCTTCCAAGGAGCCTGAGTGGCTGTGGGCTGCATCCTACATGACTAGAGCAAACACGGATGCAGCAGGAGCAGGAGGAAGCAAGGTCTAATGTGACATGAGCCATGAAGTGATCCTGCCTGCATGATTCCCAAACACCGCAGAGACACACAAAACATCAGGTTTGCAGCTGCTCACAGATGCTTACAGACACTGGCAATTATGCAAACGTGCATGTTAGTCACCCTCATGCAGAATATGGGGTGCAGAAGTAGATAACAGGCTTCAGATACCCTATATTTTTCCCCATTTCACTCGTCCTAGCCTTTATTTTGAACCTCTTATACATCTAGTTACAGCTGAATTCATATTTGCAAGAGGTTATAATAAAAAGTCCTATGGCTTGATTCTTGAAATAATTTAAATGTATTTATGTGGATATGGCATACACCCCATTTTTATTACATTTTTTATTACATGCATGCAAATTCACATGTGATGATATGGCTATATTTAACATTGTTTTGTTTACAGCATAATAGTTTTAGAAGCCCAGAACAGACTAGGATTTTTGATTTATTTGGGTCTGTATGAAAATACACTACCATTTCTTTTTCTTTATCAAGATTTTTCAACAGTTAAGGTGCTCTTACAACAGGCTGCAGCATGTCTGCATTGAATACTGTATATCCATCCAAGTAAACCCTTCTTAAAACACCAAAAATAGAGGAAGTATGTAAGTTATTCATGGGTTTTGCCTGTTACACACCATGTTGAAAATAGACATAATTCATTAAGTGGACACAGTGAGAGGAAGGGAAATTGGTCTCTCCTGGGAGCAAATAAGCCTGCTTTGCAGGGAGGAGGCTTCCCAAGGACAGAGCAAGACTGCTAGGAAAAGCAAGCAGAAATAAGAAATTTCAGGAACTGGAAAACTTTGGTATATTTGGGATTAGAAAAATGAATGGAATAGCAGATGCACCAGTTCCTGAAGTAAAGGAAAGAAAAATAATTCTGGGGAGCTAAAGGACATTGTATAACATTTGGTGTTACGCAGTAGGAGTGAACTTGGAAGTGAAGACCCATGCCCCATGGAGCAAGTAAACAGGATTAAGTGTGTATACTCTTGTCAGAGTCTGGTTTAAGCCTCAGTTTTCTGCAGTTATAAATTTTGCCTGGACTTACATCTGCTCATGCAAAACCAGCTTTTGAGCTTAAAGGGTCTTTCATGCTTCCTGAAGACATTTGAAGGAAAGTTGTGGGGATAAATTGAATTTACAGCTGACCAGGAGTCCCTTCAAATAGAAAAGACCAACCACATGGTGATCATCTCTAACAGCTGCTCTTCTTGGTCCTTGTGAGCATCTGGTGTTCTCTTCCCAAACTCACTTTCCCATGGGGAAGATGAGCAAGACAGAGGGGTAGACTTTCTTATTTGATCCTTCCACTGGATGCAGAGAAGAGAAGAAACTCTCCCTGTTTGTTTTCCTCCTACTCACAACTACTCACAAGCAAAGGAATATATTTGGTAACATGATAAGAAAGAGCTGCAGGTGGAAGTGTAAAAAGCTGATGGAGCTAATTGTCTGAGCTAACTAGCCATTGAAAATAAGAAACCTAAGAGAGAGACTTGAGATCTCTCTGAAAGGAACTGATATCTGATACAAAACTGGTAACTTTAATTTCTAGGGGCTGACCCTTTGCGACAATGCGATGCAGGGAGACAAAAGTCAGCATCATTCAGACCCTCTGAAGTCTCCTTTGATCCCTCAGTATACCTATTTTGCATTCCTGCTGTACACCACCTTTGTAGGTCAACCTACACCCTGAATCTTCATTGATAATTTCCCTGCAAAGTCTGTACAGGGAAGATGTACACTGTCTATGCTGCATTGACTAACATCTCCTGCCATTACTCAAAAACACTTCCTCCTGAAATGAATCTGGTGTGAGTCCAAGTTCAGAAAACACAAATAAGGGTTCACACATATGTCTTGCATGTGTGAATAACCTCCATGAAGAGGTGTGTGTGTCCTATACCTATACACTGTATTTATGATATCGCTGCTCTGAATTTACTGGCATGTGCCCAAATTCATTTCGTTCTTACCAAAAAAGCAGCAGTGCAGAGTACTAAGGGGCAGTTTGTACCCTTGTGCAGGGCTGTGTGTACTTACTTAGGAAGCAGCGGTATTTTGGGAAAGACTTATCCAATGGGAGTAGGTACAGCCCAGGGCACTGCCATGTGCCAACACGCAGTCTGGATTTCAGAAGCAAAGGAGGGAGATGTAAGGTGTCTCTCAATTACAGGAGAAGCTGCTGCATAAAATGTGCTACCACAGCCTGACACATCCTGCAGCTCTGGCCACGAGAGCGGCCAGCAAAAGCTGAGCTTGCATAGGTGACCAGAAGCCCTCCTGCCTTGCCTCCTGCCCCCTATGCAGCAAAGGAAAGTTCGATTTAGCATACTGGTACATGGGTTTTTCCGTTTTCAGCCATCTATTCATAAATGAACTCTCAGTATTCAATCTATAAATTTTATAGCCTATTTTGTATACTTCCAAGCGGGCTTTTTTCTAGTACTAAAATGTATCTGAAGCAGTATCATGAAAAATCAAATAGTAGACATAGATTCCAAGTCTCTCTCTTAATTAATGAAGCATCAACAAATTTCACTACTCTCATTTTTGATCTGCAGCTATTGCTCTCAACAGAAATTAAAATGAAGACAATTTAAGCTGCTTAGTGAAGTTAAATAGCTTTTAGAACAATTTATTAGGAAAATAAAACATCTCGCTCATGATTTATCATACGATCTTTAATGAATTTTAAGATAAAACACAGTGCTTGTATTTACAACACAGATACACTGTTGAGATATTCTAGCAAAGTGTGTTTAAGACACCCAGACTTATTCAAATAATGCTTTGAAACATATTGTACAAAGTAGTAATTCTTGGCTCACTGGGCTTCTGCCAGTGTTAACATCCCCAAATTTTTGAATGTGAAAGCAGACTGCATGCTGAACAAGGGCCTTAATGCTGTCACCATAGAGATGACACTTTGCAACCCTTATTTGTCTCCTTGATTGCACCAAACAAATGCACTCTCTCTGTAGACAAATGCTTTTGGTTTCTTGAATATAATTTTTCTAGATGATGCTTTAAATAATGTCTTTGTAGAGACATAAATATTATTTTGTAGTGCAGTGAAATTTACACAATAAAGAATACAGAAGCTCTTCTGATAGAGGACAGACAAGAATCAGTTTGAATAAATGCAAAGAAAATTCCTTTGTTAAAACAGACAGGACAGTCTCTTTGTCTGCACAAACAAGGATGAAAGAACCTGTTATTTGTATTTGGCCAGTCAATTTGAAAACACAGGAGAGAAAATATTTTGCATAAACTAAACCAAAAAGGATTGGAAAACCAAAGCCACTTCGAAACAGGAAAAAAAGAAAAACTACATTCTGAAACTGTTTTTACAACACATTTCTTTTTTTCCCATTTGAAAATTCTGCAAAATTAAACTCAAATTCATAAACAGCATGAGCAGTTTTCTGTGCTCACCTCTGTGTGCTGCAAACAATGAACTAAAAAAAAATAGAAAAATAATCACCCATCCCTATTCCAAAATACCCAGAGTAAAAATCAATGCAGTGTAAAAGGGCTATGCACTTCCACCTCCAAAATTTTCATGCTATGCAATCCCACTACAGGAAACCATTGCCCTCACTCACACTCCACCACCCCCACACTGAGCAATTGTTGCAGGGAAGCAATTTCCCTGGTCAGTGGAGTGCCATCCACATTTGTAGGTCTGCACAAGTGCTTACTGATAGCAAAGGAAATGATAGATGGGAGCAAAAAAACCATGCTTCATTTTAATTTTAACTCAATGACAGACTTGAACACAAACTTTGTGTGTTGATACGGACTGAGTGTATTTAAGCTTGAACAGGTTTCACAGTGAGGTCTGCTGGCCAGCGATGTGTGTAGAGTTAATCTGCTCTGTGCATTTGCAGTTGTCTTCCCCAGCCTTGCTCCTGAAAAACCCAACAGTGGACCCAAGGAGCAGAGTTCCTTAAGTTACTGATTAAAACAAGTCCTTTGCCTCTTTTTCTGGCTTTTACTCTAGCTTATTCTTTCTTAATTGAGCTTTTTCCATGACAGCTAGGGCCAAAACCCCTTAAAATGCCAACCTGATTAAGCTTTTATCAAATTATAACAACCTAAACACATTCACAGAGATAAACCCTGTCCTGACACACAAAGCTCTGCACAGTCCAAATCCAGCCCAGAGGACAACCTGCCTGCCCTGCCACACCTAATGGCCATGGTGGGGCAGAGGAGTTGAAGGCAGGTAATCTGCTCTTCCCAAGTACTGCCTGCCTTTGGAGGGAGGAGCTGCTGGTTCAGCTAATAGACCCTCAGCCTCAACACTGCTCCATGCCACTCACCATGCTGTCTGGGCTGCAGATGTTTTATAGCCACTGATTTCAGAAGCTGATTGTCTAATTGCTCTGTCATGTCAGCTTTGACCTCATGCTTGGCCCAAATCTCCCAGCCCTTGGTGTTGATGGCATTTTCTAGAAATAGTCGGGCTGCCTGTCCAGACAAGGAAAGGCAAGCGTGAGGTAGGTGGTGTCAGGGACTTGAGCTTTTGACCCTGAAGGCAATATGGTTTCAGCTGATTTGAGGCACTTGACTCTGTGAACTTGAGCCTGAACACTCACAGCTGGTCCAGAGGGGATAGATAAGATCACTGCAGCTGTATTATCAGCTGCATAGGCAGAAGTGACCTGGAAGCTTAATACTTCCAAATCAGAAATCATCTACCTTTAGTGCAAATGGCAAGTGGAATCAAACCAAACCAAAATTTTAAGAGTAATTTGCTGTTGTTCCTTTTTTGGAGTTTGTACAGTGAATTGTTCATGTCGGAAGAGAAAACTGCAGGAAAACCTTGCTTTATTTCTTCTGACATGTCTGAGAAAGAGAGTAGCTATAAGCTCCCCTTATCTCTCAAAATGCTTTATCAGGGTAAAAAAAAGTGCACAAAACCCCACCCACCATAAAACATAACCCCCACTGATTGCTGTGATGAACATCCCAGTGCAGGCTGTCCTTGCTGTCCCCAGCTTTCAGCCTTGCTGTCAGCCAAGCCAGCTCAGGGGGCAGCTGTGGGGAACCCAGCCTTCAATGCCCAGCACAGGAAAAAGGGTCTGGGTCCCCTTCGTCCTGTGGGTTGCTGTGACAGTCACAGAAATGCTGGCAAGACCCTCTCCATCTGAATGAGCATCTCCATCTGTGTGCCTGAATCCAAGCACCAATGTGTACCCAGCTGTCTCCTCACAATGTTTCTAACCAGGCTATGACACCTACAGGAGACAAATCCAGTTTTCTCTTGCAGTAGAAGTATCCCTGATGTGCAGACTTGCTCTTGCTAGTCCTGCACTGATCCACAAATGAATCTTGTTTTAGATTTTAGCTGGAAACAAGGATGTTTTCTTTTATAAGTGCATGTCTAAATTGCTCAGCAGTTGAAATAAGCCACCAGACACATACAGTTGTTTTAGTACCATCCTAAGGAAAACACAGAGAGGAGTAGCAGGGATGAAGGGAAGGACAGCTGTGAATGGGTAGACAAACTGGAGAACATGGGTCAGTTTGAAGGTAGATACTGCTTTAAGTACAGCTTGGGCAAATCGGTAGTAACTTGAGTTCTGTGGGACAAGGAAAAAGAAATTGCCTGAGCAATTGTCACTGCTTAATCTGTCTGATGTGCTGTTTGATTGCACAGGACCTGAACAATAATACTGAGCAAGTGGGATGAAAAGCAGAGAACTCAGGGAGAACAATTAAGTCACCCTGTTCTGCTGAGTCTCTGATTCACCTATTTGTAGCAATTATTTTACCAACATATGGTCCCAGTCCTGCCTGCAGATAAGCACGACAGGAATTCAAATAAAGACTACTCAAAGTGTTGCTGACAAACACATACACTGCACTGCTGCCTCCTCTCCCCAAGATAAATGTAATACATGTGGTTATCTCACTCAAGCAAGTTAAGTTTAAAATACAGTTTATTACTGAAAATTGAACCTTGACTTATTTACAGTGATATTTGCTATCCTGGCTGAATTTGTGTCCCATGACCTCAGAGGTACAGTCTGTCATGGACTTTGGATCTTATTCCTTTTCTGTTTTCCATTTGTGACCTTTAGATGCATTTCAAATAATCCCTTACTTTTTCAGCTGCTCTTCTTCTGCTTAAAAACTCTGCAGGAAGGCATTTCTCTAACTGATGCTTTATTACCTCTTTAGATTTTTTTTTCAAAAATTTTAAAGGAGTAATCCATAGCTATGCCCACTTCCTCTACAACACTTGCATGATGTAGAAGCAACTAGTGATTGTCATTTTTCACATTCTCTAGTTTCATAGTCTCCTCTCTGAATTGCCCAGATGGAAATGGATTTAGTCTCCTTTCCCAGTACTATTTCAGGGTGTCAAGTATGGGTTAAGGTTAAAATTGCACCACATTTCTGTTCCTCTTTGGCAGAGCATACTGATTTGACAGGCTGCTGAAGATGAAGCAACACATTGGTACCAAAGTCCATGGTAATGACTCATTAATTCTTTAACATTTGCTCTGATTAGTGCCCTACAAGAAGCTACTCTGAAAATCTCTGAATAGGCAAATTACTGGCATATTTGACTTTGAAGTTCAACTGATCTAATGAAATCCTACCACAAGCACCCACTGCTGCAGAAAACCATTGAGAATAAAGTATTTAGGTATTTTGTCATAAATCCATAGAAGTACTCCAAAGTTAAACTACAATACATTTTAAGCAGCTAGAAGAGCTCTCTAGAGAATATTTAATCCCTTTTGAAGAAAGAGCACTCTTTTACAGAACCCCATTTCCTTTTTCAATGAGAATTAATTTTGCCAGTTATTTTGATTAACACATCTTGAAGGAAATCTTATGTTTATAAACTAATAATCACCTGCAGCTAGGAATGCATTACAGAAATTAGAGAGTGGCAGTAGAAAAGAGCCTTATGAGAATGGCAGAGCTCTTCCACCAAACCACACATGCAAAGAACTTATAGCATGTCAGTAATATATGAGTGTAAGAGGTTTACCACAACCAAGCTTTGACTGCTGAGGTATTCATAACCTAGGTAAAATACAGAGCTGTGAAACAGACTAGGGGCACTTATAAAGAAAGTCTTCCCAAGGAATTTCACTGTATCTTTACACCTTTCCCCCAAAATAACCACTGGGAAATACAGTATGTTAATGTATGCAAAGCAGTGACCTCCACTGGAAAATGAGAAATGCCCAAATTTCCTAGAACTTGCCTGGGAAGCAGCAGGTGATGACTGAAGTGCCTTCAAAGTCATGGCAGGTCTCCAAACATGCCCAGCTGCTCCCAGGATTGTGGAAAGGCGTCCAGTTCTTGCTCAGCAGATGTGACCACATCTCTGCATTGCCTCAGATGTGCTGCAGGAGAGAACAAGGCCATGCAGTCAGATACACAAACACAGGTCTGCTCAGCCTCTTTCTCCCTCCCCTTTGTGCTCACCTCTGTGTGCTGCAAACAGGAGTTGCTGCCCTCAGGACTGTGCTCCCTTCACAGTGATCCATAGCACAAGGAGCTCTCACTGAATATTAAGCAGTTTCTTTTTTCCCCCCGCTGCCTGTTCGTACACTCTGGCACAGCAGAGGTGGTACAGCAGAGAAGCACAACTGAGTGTGAGAGACAGGCCCAAGAAAAAGCCTGAGCAGCTTCTCCAAGCTGAACTCCACCTTGCTGGTAGTAGCAGCAGCACCAGGAACAGATGGGCCTGGTGGTCTCCAAAAGCTATAATTGCTCTCTAAGCTGTGGCATGGGTATGCCTCCTCATGTGCTGGGAGTAGGAAGTCATTGTCAACGTACTGCTTACTTTGCTTATTATAGTTGTGTTTTGCCGAGACTCTTGTAACCTGGTGACAAGCTTCAACAAAAAAACCCTTCCATAAAATCTGTGATCCTTTTGTGTCTTTGGTCCATCACTGGAAGGCAGCCAGCACCACCAGGCAGCATTGCAGCTCTGTCATTTTATAAAGCACTGCTAAGACATGCACCTTATTAAGTGCTTGGAAAATAATCCTAGTTTAAATTGATGGATGAAAAAAGGGACAGCAGTTTCCAGCTGGAGAATATTTGATTTGCTTTTCACCACAGGAAGGTGGATAGGAAAACAAAGGCACCCAAGTTTGAAACAAATAAATGAAATACATTCAATTAACTAATGGAGTGTCTCACAAAAGGTTCCATTTAGAAAATTACAGTAATTTCACGACTATAAGGCGCACCGGATCATAAGGCGCAGTTCTTTTGTGCAGCGAGGAGCTGTGCCCCGTGCAACAAAGTAACGAAATAGTAACAGAATCACACAATAACAGGGTTTACTAGCAGGTGCTCAATTTGCAAACATTTTTCACAGATTGGCGTAGCCTTTAAATGCAGCCCCAGTCACCCTCCCCGTGCCGCAGGCCTTGACACTCCCGCCCACCCCCGGCGCTGGCTGGCGAGGTGCAGCTCAGGGAGGCTGGGGCTTGCAGCTGTTCGGGGCTGCCCGCGGTCTGGGGCAGCTCGGGGTGGCTGTGGCTCACGGCTTCTGTGGCCACCTGGTCCCTCCTTCCCCACACCCTTGCGCCGGGCCGGTGGCGGCGGCTCCCTCCCTCCTTCTCCGCACCTGAAATATTCAGGGGATTATTTTTCACCATTGGCTTTTTACTTTCCCTGACATACCTTTCAGTCCTAATTCTCTTCAGATCCTCTTCAGTCTTGGAAACAGTGCTAATTTGTGAAAAGCCTTTTTAAGTTAAATAACTTTGGTGCAATTCATGAGTACATGGAATATATTTCAGATTTTTCTAAAGGAACGTGATGTTCTGATCAGCTGATCTCTGGATCAGCTTCACAAACTATTATATGATTTAGTAATACTGGTTACAAAAGGACTCAGCTCAAGCATGTTTACTGGTGGCTTCCTATGCCTTTTTACAGCAAAACAACTGAAAATAGATAAAGGCATTCCTTGCCCTGGTAGTATCATTCCAAGTGAACTACATCCAGCTTATGATAGTTTAATCAACACCAGCATAGCATTGCTGGGACAGCACCAGAGTAGCAAGACACACCTCCTACGTACAGCACACCAGAGCTCTTCATGGTGTGGTGGCAGAGAGGTCTCATTCTCTTCAGGCCATTCCAGCTGGAATGCTGCAGGGTCTGTGGTGAGGAAATGCAATGCGTGACTGGTCACGTCTCTGTAACTCCACCTAGACCTTGCAGGAGGGACGGGAAGATGGGATGAGGACATTTCCTGCAAGAACTGACCTAGCAAGCACACCTGTTTCAGAGCTTGCTCTTCCTCTTTGTCAGTGTATCTGATCTCACCCAAATCATGAGGTGGATGGTTCTGAGTACCCCCCGCCAAGCTAGAGGGGAGTCTGCAGGAAGCAGCAGTGCTCAGTGCTGTCTCTTGTTCTTGATGAAATGGAGCCAATCTGTCCCCTGGGAAAACCCAAAGTCTGCATTAAAGTTAGCAGAAAGTGCAGGCAAAGTTCCTGGGCAAAGGGGTCAAGGCTAGAAAAAGAGACAGCTAGGGACATAAAGGCACTTTTCTTTTTCACACCAAGAGTGTTTCTTTCCCAGGCAAATAAAAGACTCAGGTACATATGGAGACCCACTATCTCCATGTGCTTAAAATCAAACTCTTTGCTGCATGAGATCTGGCATGCCCTTATGTAAGCAAATTATTTTTATCTGCTTCTAGGCTAATAGAGACTTGACTATTTTGAGAACTCATAGGTTTCATTGCTATGGAAACTATATCTTCTTTAGGTCAGTCTTGCTATCTCTGATTTACAGAGTCCACATCTAAGCTTCTTTTTAAAAAAAACCAAAAAACCAAAACATTATTGTATTTGCTGTTTCAGTCTCACTGCCCATTACCCTTTGTCACACTCCTGAGTCCAACACCCTTTGCAGGAAAGAAAAATTGGAATATTAGCAATGCAATGCCAGGTTACTGGTTTCCATGTTGATGAGAAGTGAGGGGATTTACACTGATGGCACAGACAATCAAGGCAGGATCACCAGCAAACAAGTCAACCTCATCCAGGGATAAAAATCCCCACAAAGAAAACCAGCCTCATACAGTTATCCTCTCCTCCTTGGGTGAGTGAGCCAAAATGCTCACTGATTATTTGAAATGCTGAACAACTCTTTTCCAATCCTTAGATCAATAGTGAGAGGATTTACCACTTGTGTGGACAAGGAGAACTTCTGTCACAGGGATGACTGAGCTGGCAACAGCTCAGTAAAACAGACTGCCCTCATCTTATGTTGGAACTTCTGCCTTATTGTGAAATTATGGAGTTTTTCTCACCGTCACAACCTTTCTTCTTCTGCACAACTTCAGCTACTCTCATCTTACTGTACATCCAGTAAGGCCAGAGACATTTCTGGCATGATATAGGAGCAGTAAACATCTCTATAGGAAAACTGTGATTTGACACACCTCAGTTTCTTTGTAGAACTGACATAGCTGTAAGGTGCTTGCATTTCTTGGGGTTGCTCTTTCTTGGGAGTGAAAAATTTGACTTTTTCAGAGGTATTTCAAGGACCAATATATGCCAGTATCTCATGGTCTCAAAAAGGTCTTCTGAGTAATTTAATGTCACAGAGAATTCACATCAGAACTTTTTAAAACTGCTGAAATTCTACTACTCTAGTAACACCAGAGGTTTCTTTTTGTTTTTCTTATCTAAAAAAAAAAACTTGTTTCTTCAATGACAAAAAGGAATTATTTCAGTTGTGATATATACCCACACTTCTGCTCAGAACTATGACACATTGTAAATTCTCCCGTAAAAAAGTAAGTCTTTTGGCAAATCTGCCAAGAAGGTAGTGCCTGTCAGTAAAAATGAAATATTTTCCTCCACAATGCCAACACATATACCTGGTTAATACATTATTCCCTATTATAGCACATATAATCTGTATATCCTAATACAGGATAAATGTGCCTTGTCTCAGTAGCCTCATCTATAGGGAGAGTTCTGTCCACATTCTTCTTTACTGCTGTTTGTTCTTTTCAGTTTTAAGTAATTCCTTGATTTTTTTTTCTTCCATTTGGAGTATGAGGCCAATCTCTTCTGCTGCTTCAAATATGGGTGGTTGGGGGTTTTGTTTGTTTGTGTTTAGTTTTGGGGTTTTTTTACCCCCAGAAAATTAAGGTTGTATTCCTGTTAAATTGATGCAGGATTGTTGTTTTTTTTTTCCCTGCATTCTCCCCTTATTGTGAGTGAAATCACATTCTTACTGCGCTCCCTTTTTATCCAAGCCAAATATCAAGGATATAAGACCATAGGCAAGCACTGAAATTTTTGGACAATCAGGATTATTCAATGGTGGAAAATGAGAAGAAAGCATTTTTTAAAGGATGAAGGGCATTCAGCTTCTATAAGCAGGAAAATCCCACAAGTTTAATTCCTGTAATGGATGGCAGTGACACTCACTCTGCTTTATGGGATATTATTCCATAAAGGAATGCAACATAAACCAGTAGTTAAACTAGGACAGATGTTGCTTGAAATATTCAGAAGATGTTTACTTTATATGATTAGTGATCAAATATGCAATGTTCTTGGGTATGCCATCTTCATGACTTCCCACAAGACATTATTTTCCTTGTTGGAAAAAGAAAATAACTACAGTAATTTCCAGACTATAAAGCGCACCCTTTTGACTAAAATTTCTCCCCGAACCCGGAAGTGCGCTTTATAGCCTGGTGAGCCTTATATAATGGACAAAGTTGCAAAATTGGCCAACCCCGAAGTGCGAGCCCGCAACAGTCCCGAGCTGAGCAGAGCCTGTCCCGTGGCGGCAATGGGCCAGCCCGGAAGCATCGGGGCAGTGCCGGCGTGGGGGGAAAGCTGGTGGCAAGGGAGCAGCCCCGGGGTGGGAGGGAAAGGAAAACCCAGCAGTGCAGCCCGGGCGGCAGCGGGGGAAAGCTGGCAGCATCGGGGCAGCAGTGGCGCAGCGCGAGCCTGCTGGCATCGGGGCAGCCCGGGCGGGGGGAAGAAAGCCGGCAGCATCAGGGCAGCGGCGGTACAGGGTGAGCCCACTGGCACCAGGGCAGTGGTGGCACGGGGGGAAAGCCCAGGGGAGCGCGGGACTCCCGGCACGGCACGGGGCATCCAAAGCATTGGGGGGGTGGGGGGCTCCTGGAGTACCAGGGGGGCGTGGGGAGGGAAGGAACTGGCTGCCACAGAAGCCGCGAACTGCAGCTGCTCTGAGCCACCACGAGCCGCTGCCACCCTGAGCCACCGCAAACCACTGCTGCCCCGCGCCCCACCTTGCCAGCCAGCACCGGGGGTGGGCAGGAGTGTGGGGGCCCGCCCACGGGGAGGGTGCTTGGGGCTGCATTTAAAGGCTACACCAATCTGGGAAAAATGTTTGCAAATTGAGCACCTGCCAGTAATTTGTTACTTTGTTGCATGCAGCGCAGCTCCTCTCTGCAAAAAAAATGTGCGAGCCATGAGCCAAGCCGCAAGTGGGGGCGGTGCCACGGGAGCGCCGAGCTGCGAGGTGGGGTGGGAGCGGCCAGCCCCCGGCCAGCAGCAGCCGCAACGGGAGAGAGGGAGTGAGCAGTGCCACGCCGCCCCAAGCTGCGGATGGTTCTGAGCCGCGGGTGGCCCCGAGCCGCCCCAAACCGCCGCGAGCCGTGGCGGCTTGGGGCCGCCCTGAACTGCAGCAACTCTGAGGTGTGAGCCGTGGGAGCCCCAAACTGCGGCAGCCGCAAGCCGCAGCTGCCCCAAGCCGCAGCTGCCCCAAGCCCTGTCTTGCCAGCCTGGGGTGAGCGGGTGTGCCAGGCCCTGCACACGGGGATGGCGCTTGGGGCTGCCTTTAAAGGCTACACCAATCTGTGAAAAATGTTTGCAAATAGAGCACCTGCCAGTAAACTCCACAATCACGGGATTCCGTTACTAATTAGTTACTTTGTTGCACACGGCACAGATCTTCGTGGCCAAAAAAAAGTGCACCTTATAGTCCGGTGCACCTTATATAATGTAAAAAGTTGCGAAATTTGCTGACTCCAGGAGGTGCGCCTTATAGTCCGGTGCGCCTTATGGTCATGAAATTACTGTAAGTTGTAGGCAATTTTTAGTAACTGAGATATTTTGGACTGGTGATGTAGCTGTTTAAGCTTCTATCAGCAAGACCACCCCCCAGCCCAACCACTTCCCTGGGCTTGCTCTACTCATTCTCTGCATACCTTAAAAATGCTTCCCCCATCTCCCAGTCATCCTCTCCCAGCTCAGCATTGGTACTTTTCCTGTTAGCTTTCTAATGAGGAACTTCCAGCCTCAAATCCCTGGAACAAGCTGTCCATTCTTCCCAAGGAATAACCTGTTTCTTACTGTAGTTTACTGGGTGGATATCTCTGGGCTTGACTTAAGAAGTGAAAAGTGATTTTTCTGAGGAGGGTGTGAAACCAGCAAGTGGAGGTTTCCTTCACAAAGCTCACAAAAGTTTCAGCTGTGCAGTGAAACTGTTGCAGCCTTCTCAAAGGACATGTTGTAGTCATTTATAGAAAAAAAAAAATTAAACAGCACTGCAGTTAATATGCTCCTGTAAAATTAAACCTGACTTAAGACTACACTCAAAGTTACAGTAATTTCACAATTATAAGCCGCACCACTTTGACTAAAATTCTGGTCCAAACCCGGAGTGAGGCTTATAATCAGGTGCAGCTTATATATGGACAAAGAATGAAAAGTTGCCAACACCTGGAAGTGTGGCTTATAATCAGGTGGGGCTTATAATCGTGAAATTACTGTACATTAATATAATCCCATTTAGCTAAACAGATGAATTATATGTAGAATGTACGCAAATCCTCTATCGTAGATGAAAACAGACCAAGCAGCTGCAAAGAAAGGGAGGTGCGAACTCTCCCTACCTTTCTCTTTCAAGATTCCCTCACCTTCAGACCCAAAGAAGATCCTATGGTTCTGAAGCAGGGACAGAAGTGAAGAATCACAGAATTTTTTAAGTTGGAAAAGGCATTTAAGATCACCAAGTGGAACCATTAACCCAGCACTGCCCAGTCCACCAGTAAAACATGTCCTCAAGACATCTACATGTCTTTTAAATAGCTCAGTTTTGTTGACTCAATCATTTCCCTGGGCAGCCTGTTCCACTGCTTAAGAATCCTTCCTGTGAAGAAATGTTTCCTAATATCCAATCTAAATCTCACGTGGTACAAGTTGAGGCCATTTCCTCTTCTCCTGTCACTTGTTACCTGGGAGTAGAGACCAGCGCCCAACTTGCTACAATCTCCTTCCATTGCCCTTCTCTGGACTCTGTAGAGCACCTCAATGTCCCTCCTGTAGTGAAGAACCCAAAACTCAACAAGGATTTGAGGTGCAGCCTCACCAGTGCTGAGTACAAGAGGAAAATCACTGCCCTGTTCCTGCTGGCCACATTATTGCTGATACAGGCCAGCATGCCACTGGCCTTCTTGGCCATGTGGGCACACACTGGCTCACGTTCAGACACTGTCGGCCACCATCCGCAGGTTCTTTTCTTGCCATGCAGCTTTCCAGCTGCTCTTCCCTCAGGGCTCTGTAGCCTGCACAGAGTTTTTGTGACCCAAGGGCAAGACCCAGCCCCTCACCTTGTTGCATCTCATAAAATTTGCCTTGGTCCATCAATCCAGCCTGTCCAGACCCCTTTACAGAGCCTTCCCACCTTTCAGATCAGCAGATCAACACTCCCACCCAACTTGGTGTCATGTGTGAAGTGACTGAGGGTGCCATTCATCCCCTCATCCAGGTCACCAATGAAGATATTACAGAGGGCTGGCCTCAGTACTGAGCCCTGGGGAACACCATGGGTGACCAGCTGCCAGATGGATAGAACTCTGTTCACCACCACTCTCTGGGCCCAACCATCCAGATGGACATCCAGTTTTTCACCTAATGAAGAGTGCACCCATCCAAGCCATGAGCAGCCAGTTTATCCAGTAGAATGCTGTGGAAACTGTGTCAAAGTCCAGGTAAACTATATCCACAGCTTTCCCCTCATCCACCAGATGGATTACTTTGCCAGAGAAGATGGTCAATTAGGACCCTGTTTTTCATGGATCGATGCTGTCTGGGCCTGATCCCCTGGGTTGTCCTGCACCTGGCACGTACAGTACTTCATAATCTCCTAATTGGTCTCTGCTCCTCTGCCCTCCCTGTCCTTCACCACTTGCCCAATACCAGCATTGTCCTGGCTGCCCCCAGGCAGTGACCTGTGGCTTCTGCACCCTCCTATCCCACTTTCCATGAATAACTGCCCTGACATTGCACCAAGACCAGATTAATCGCCTTTTTTCCTTTCCATTTCTGAGGGAATAATGGTCGATATCACTTTCTTGAAGCCAAAAAGTAACACTCTTTTTCCCATTTCATTCTTAACATGAATGAAATACTTACTACAGTTACGTTGCTGAACTACTTTTTAGTCTGTTACTTCCCATATACCCTCTTTTTTTGGTTCCCTACCCACTACCTACCTCCACCCTCTGGGACATCAGCATCAGAGCGAGGATGCACATTTGGATGTCAGTACACAGGGCTGTTGCTGCAGGAAGGGGAATGTCACAGGCCATGGCTGTACCTCATGCTTGGAGTTTGCCATACAAGAGTGTCAGCATCTGCTACAGCAACAGCTTGTGTCCCCTCAATTCCTCAGCCTCCTTCATCATTTTCCTCCATCTTTTGATCTGCTTTCCAACACTAATCATGAAGCTGGAGTAGCCAGAAAGACAACAGCTGCCCTTTTCCAAGTACCTCTCCTATGCATCTATCTTTTAAGGGGATTAAACATTTTTGCTTTACTGTGAACCTTTTTGGCCAGTATATGATGGCTGGTGAAGCTTGATTCAAGAGCTGAAGCTCTGTGCTGGGGTGGAAAGGCAAAATATCGGGGAGAGTTCTGTATACCAGCCAAACAGCAAGACTTCCTCAGGCCCTTACTTCTTAAATGCTCATCTGCTAAACACATTGCTTTTATCATTTAAGGAATCTTACCCTACTCCGAGGCCTTTTCTCTATGTGCTTGCTATGGTATGGTCATAAACAATTTTTGTCATCAGCCTGAGGGCAGAGAAATTCATACTCCTCTTACAGCACTGCAAACTCCCATAGACTTCAGGAGAATTACTTCCCATTACACCAGGCGAAATCAGAATGAGTAAATACGCCATTAACACTCTAATGCTCACTGGAGAAGTCAGAGAAAGCTGGAGATTGACTCTTGTTTGATTCTGTATATCTTGTGTGATGTGCAGGGTATCCTCTTTCCACTGAGAACCAGAACTGCTCTGACAAAGTGGAGAAGATCCAGTGGCAGAATAATTAGGGGCTATCTATTTTTACTATCAATTTGAAAATACTTGAAAAAAAATTCTCTATCTCTTTCTTTTGGGAATCAAAGCATTCAAGT
The DNA here is from genome assembly GCA_013186435.1 of Turdus rufiventris. Lineage (NCBI taxonomy): Eukaryota > Metazoa > Chordata > Aves > Passeriformes > Turdidae > Turdus > Turdus rufiventris. The sequence continues at coordinate 1,005,727 of PYHW01009837.1, read as the reverse complement.
AATTCAGTAACCCAGAGAAGCCTTTCATCCTGATCTTATTGTTGGGAAAACTCTGAGATACAGACATCTTAAATAATTTGTCTTTGGCCATAGATGTGGTGGAGACAGAAAAAGTTTCATGTTCTGTATTGACACTTGAATGCATTTAACCACTAGACAACCCTTCCTCATCACTCCTTAGTGTTTGATTTAGACACAAACATAAGAAGAAAATAAAACAAGCCAAGTCCAGTTTCAGATCCACCATGGATCAGACACACAAAGCTGCCAAACTGCACCCAGCCATCATGTGGTTGCTGTAGGAAAGGTTGGAGTTATCTCCCTATGCAGAAGTCATTTACAATTGCATACGATGGAGATACTCTCTGTATGGGCTATGAGTTATTCTGGAAGAGGAAGACAAAGGATCTGTCAAAGGCAGACTTGTTCTGAAGACATCCTCATAAGCAGACCCAGGAACCACCAACCCAAGCATGTGCTAAGTGAACCTCAAGGTCACAAATGCCATAGGAAGCCCCTGCTGGGTCTATCTGGCTGCCTATTTCCCTCCATGTGTATTAATAGAATAGCCTATCCCACATTTTTAATCCAGAATTTACTAATGACAGTCTTTCCCTTTCCAATTTTAATGCATTTATTTTTCCCCTGACATTTTCCTTTAAGATAAAAAGGAACAATGTATTTTGCAATAATTAACATGTCACATGCCTTTATAATGAAGAGGTCATGTACTTTCTGGCAACTTCGCTCTCCACAGATGTAAGCAAGGCTAGTGATAAGGTCAAGGGGGATATTCTTATAGGTTCTGACTATGTACTCAGCTTCATCTACTCAAGAGAGCAGCAGCAAAATGGCTCAGAACAAGAAAACCTTCAGAGATGAAGGTGGCAGTTCCAGCTCACAGCTGTCATGCCTCACTGTACACAGTGTTGTGTCCAAAGAAGTTAGTTTTCCTATCTACATACTCTCAGCTGCGCACTTGTTCAAAACTTCAAGGTTTTCAGTTCAAGACCTGGAATATATTTGTGTTTTAATTAATGAACTACCAAAATTATTTTCTTGCCTGTGCCCTCTGTTGACACATTCTCAGCAATGAACATATCTTCCATTTTTGTCTAAAGTAAACAGATTTTGGCTACCCTTCTTGGTCCCCTCCTCCAAGTTAGAAATTTCAGGAATTACAATTGCTGACACTGTGCTTGCTGCAGGACTACCGAGAAATGGGGCTTTGGTACAAGCAGAAATTTGACCTGCTGTTTTCTCAGCCTTCAGCTAAGGGAAAGAGGATGTTGTCTCTCTCACAAAGGGGTTTCACAAGGAACCCACATAACCTGTTCTTAGCCACTGCTGGTTTGTCGTTTCTGTTAAAATTGCAAGTAAATGAGTAGGGATTTACTTGGCTTAACTAAATGCTTCTACTTAAAAAAAAAATCATTAAAACATTGCAGCTCAAGTTTCTCTCATTTCTCCCATCACTAACTCATGACTTACAGGCTGCCCTGTAGCAAAACCATAGAAGTTGAGATTTAATATTTGCAGCAACTGATTTGCACAGGCTACAACAGATGCATTTGCAGATTTTCAGGAGAGAAAAGAGTCAAAACCAGGTCAGTCCCTTTGTTCCCACTGCAGTTTTTGCTATTGCAAAAGGCAATTCAATTTTGTATAATCACAACAGCAAGCAGCTATAACAGAATACATTAAAAACACATTTGTTCAATAAAAGAATCCCATTTCACAAAAGGTCATGCTTTCAGTTTTGAGGAGACTGCTAGTCATTCACTTAAATGCCAATATATCATATCACAAACCTTTGACTTCTCTATTACCTAGATGCCTTGGCTACAAAAGTGAGGCAAACAGCATTTACCTACCTTCTCAGATGTTGAAATATTTGGCTATAAATTAAAAATACATAGTACTGAATATTTAAAATGAGGCACATGTAAAATAAGACATACAGTCCCATAAAGTGGGTAATATATGGGAAATGCACGGTTAGGACTCTCCTTGGAAAAACAATAATCTTTGTAATTATGACTTTTAGCAGTTTACCTAATGGTGGACAACATTCAACGGCATTTAGTTGGAAGCCAGCTAGTTCATACAAAGCTTCAAATACTTAAAGACAGCCCAGCATTTCAAGAAGTTTCTCCTCACCTGTCCTGAATGACTGCAGCCCCTGCAGCCTGTTTCCAGTGACAAAGAGAACATCATCATAGATACACACAACTTCTATATGATCTCACCCAAAGCTCCAAGGAGCTATTCCCCATCATTTTAGCCTGCCTCCTGTAAAGATTCCAATGTATCTGAAAGGTATCTGTATCTGTGAAATGTATCTGACTTTTATGCTAGAAGAAAATTTGCTTTTAGCCTCGGTGTAAATGTATTGCATCATGTAATCTGCAACCTCCTCTTGAATACAGAAACTTACCTTTTTGTCCATTTGTCTCTTCACCACTTAGTTAATGAAGGGGAAGAATTTTGCTGATTGCATTGGCTGAATTTTTTTTGTCTTTATAGAGTGTCCAAGCAAAAAAACCAAAAGAATACTCATCAGTCCCGGTAGATGGGGAGAAATATAGTACCGTCTGTGATATTAATTCTTCTCTTTTTTTGTCCTGCATGATATTTAAGAGAAGCCAGGTTGGTGTATTTCAATATTACTACTAAGAACTGCCTGTACAATAATTTCATGACTATAAGGTGCACCCTTTTCACTAAAATTTTCCCCCAACCCAGAAGTGCGCCCTATAGTCCAGTGCGCCTTATATGTCGGACAAAGTTGCAAAATTCGCAAACCCAGAAGTGTGAGCTGCAATGGGGGGGTGGTGCCGTGGGAGCACCGAGTCAGGAGTGGGGACGGGAGCTGCAGCCGGCAGGAGCTGTGCAGGGAGGGCGGCAGGGGGAAAGTGCCGTGGCGGCGCAGCCCCGGCGGTGGGGGAAAGCCGCTGGCATCGGGGAGCGGCGGCACAGGGAAGAAGCCTGGGGGGGGCACGGGCCTCCCAGAGTGGCACATGGCTCCTGGAGCGCTGGGGGAGCGTGGGGTTCCTGGCACGGCACGGGGCACCCGGAGCTCCAGGGAAGCGCGGGGAGGGAGGGAGCAGGCTGCCACAGAAGCCGCGAGCTGCAGCAGTCCTGAGCCCCGCCTCGCCAGCTGGCGCCAGGGGCGGGCGGGAGTGCCGGGGCCTGCACATGGGGAGGACGCTTGGGGTTGCGTTTAAAGGCTGCGCCAATCTGTGACAAATGTTTGCAAACTGAGCACCTGCCAGTAATTCGTTACTTTGTTGCACGCAGCACAGCTCCTTGCTGCAAAAAAAAAAGTGCGAGCCGTGAGCACCGAGCTGCAAGGGGGAGTGGGAGAGGGCACTCCCCGGCCAACAGGAGCCGCACAGGGAGAGAGGGAGCGAGCAGTGCTGTGCCGCCCTGAGCTGCCCTGAACTGCAGCAACCCCGAGGTGTGATCTGTGGCCGCCCTGAACCACGGCAGCTACGAGCCGTGGCCACCGCGAGCCCCGCCTCGCCAGCTGGGGGCGGGCAGGAGTGCCAGGCCCCGTGCACGGGGAGGGCACTTGGGGCTTTGTTTAAAGGCTACACCAATCTGTTAAAATGTTTGCAATTTGAGCACATGCCAGTAAACTCCACAGGATTCCGTTACTGATTAGTTACTTTGTTGCACATGGCACAGATCTTCGCTGCACAAAAAAAAGTGCGCCTTATAGTCCGGCGCTTTTTATGATCTACAAAATTGCGAAATTTGCCAAGTCCTGGGGGGGTATGCCTTATAGTCCGGTGCACCTTATGGTCATTAATTACTGTAATTTTGATTACTTTTTAAGGAACTATTTTTTTTTAAATTATATGTTTTCCAAAGAAAGCACTCAATTAAATTTGATGAATGGGTAGTCTCATTTTTAAAAGATTCACCTCTAACAGATCATTTTTATCTCAGAAATTGGTGAATATAAAAGTATGTTTCCTTCCCTGTATTACAAAAAACAAGTAGAAGGAATGGGTTTTGGTAGCTATCTCACCTAGTAATTCCATAAAGGACATCTGAAATTCATTGAGTGTGCTGTCATGAGGAGGCTGTGCTTTTGGAGCTTCTGCCTGACCAAGTCCTACAGCTTGGGACAAGCAGCTCATCATTCTCAGAAGCAATCTATAAGAAATCTGCACCTAAGTGCAGTGAATATGCCCAGTTCTGCATGTGCTCCATGTCCTTTGAGCAGGCAAAAGACAGAACAGGTCCAAAGATGAGAAGGTGTGAAAACAATACTGAGAGAAGGTGACTATAATGGAAAAAGATGAGAGTAGAAGAGCCCAAAACCAGGAGCAGAGGATGGTGAAAAAGGCTGCAATGCAGGAGGGGACAGGGCAGAAGCTGGAGAGGTAGAGGTGAGAACTGAAGAGGTTTTTAATCAATACTGTCTCACACTTTGTTTCACAATTTGGCAATGAACAGACATCTCTTGAGCCTCAACATGCCTCTGCCATCCAGCTAACAAAACCCAACAGGGAAAAGTATTTTTTCTCATTCCCCTCATATTCTGCCTTTACATATTGCTTTCTGAAACCTTAATTTTAATTTAATTTTGTATTTCAGTGTAACAAAAAATTGCTACTGTAGCAGCATTAAAAGACAATCTGATCTTAGTGCTGAGCAAAGTACAAGAGGAGTGCAAATAATCAACAAATAGCTGACAACCTAGAAGTTCTGAGCCCCTTACAGAATAACTGCTGCATGGATATAAACCCTTCATCCTATCAGTTACTCACAGGCTTTTTTTTTTTCCTTATGAACATCTTAAACATCAATTGTCCATGCAACTTGGGAAAAATTATAATAGATGCTGTCTTTCTCAAGGCAAATTTTGAGAGGAAAGTAGTGCTCTAAGCAGCAAAATATTCAAACAAAAGCACTGATTGTGCCTCTGTTATTGATATGAGCTTTTAAACAGCATATGATACAACCAGATTAGTTAGATAAGAAAACAGGTTTAGAACTGGGTGGTAGCTGAGATTTTTCTGGTTTTTTAAGCATAAAAAACTTCTGTTTTCTAATGATAGGCAGATGGATAAGGATTTTATTATAGGTATTGGCAATTTAATGCTGCTGAAAGCCTGACACAATGCATTGACTTAAAGTTGGAACATTAGATTTTCATCAACATTAAATTGAAGCAAATTTTTCTGAAACTGCAGCCTGGATGTGTCACCATGGTTTGCATATTACCTACCTCAAATGAAGAAAACCCACAAACATTGGCAATTATTCCCTCTGAAGTGAAAAAGGTGAGTGAAGAGCATTCTTCCCAAGGGAAGAGTTGGAATTCTTGAAAACTCATGCATGTAAACACAGACGCTGAGCTCTGCTCCCCTGCACACCCGTTGCAGCCAGGTCACAGAGCACACTGCCCTCTTCATATCAAGCAGCCTGAAAAACAAGATTTTATTGTCAGTCTTCTGCTGCCTTCCAGTCCAGTCTCCAGACCAGGAAGAAGTACTCCAGTAATCCCAAAACCTTGCACTCCAAATGAACCTCTAACACACATGTGATTTGTTGAAAATGCATGCATGTATTTATCAGTTAAATCCATAATTTCCTAATTCAGGTAAGAAAACATTGTTGGCTTGGAATACATGAACCAAAGCAATAGTGCTGGACAAGAAAAGTCTCCAAAGGAGCCTCCCATGGGTGACATTTACCTTTGTTTCTTCATTTGTAGCATAGACAAAGGGAGTAATTTACATTCCTGAGAGATCTTGTCTCAGCAGTTTCCCTTCTGAGACAGTAAATGGGAAGAGGTTACTAATATGTTAGTGAACTTCCAAAACCTTACAAGCATAGCCACGTAGCTGGCTAGGAAAGCTGGCCATGTAATATCAGATGTGCCAAAACGAACATGAAGGAAAAAATACCATAGACCAAGTAGGGATAGCAAAGAAAGAATTCTGGTCAGTAAGACAACAGAGTAACTTGATCAATGTGCTTTGCACATTCAAATGACAATATCATTGTTAACACAAAGCATAAAAAACTTCACCATTACTGTCACTCAATATGCAGTGATTAAACATCTCCCTGGGGTTTCTCCTCTCATGAGGACAAGAATTCCCCCTGAATTTGGGCGCTATCTCTTAGCCAGTGTCACTTCAGACCTTCTCCAGTAGCACAGATTTCAGCTGCAACAGTGAACACCAACTATTATCTGAGTCCCTACAGAAAATCTACTTGAGATGAGCCCAACTGCAGCAGTCAGCTCAGAAAAATGACCAGAAAGCAGCTCTGCTTAAGGTACAGCAGACAAGGTCAACATTTTCCTGATTAATAATGGATTTGGGACAGAAGGCATTAGAAATGAGGTAGGTTTTGGAAGCTGTTTCAACCAAACGCAGGATCTGCTTGGCTTGTGGTATTCCCAAGCTGGTAGCCATAAGCACCATTGGCTCAGGCTTGTGACATCACTGTGGCACCAAGCACATTTGTCACAGAGTGAGACAGTACAAATACAGCCTGTTAGCCAAGGGAGTTTATGGAACAGCCAAACCGCTGGCTGCAGGTTAAGCTTTTCTGCAAGTTAAGTGTTCTTGTTTTATTGGAATGATCGCATTTCTCAGCTACAAAGAGTTTAATTTTTAAAAAGAGTCATTGTCATTATCATTGGTTACACTTGCGTGTCAGAACACCTAAAAAGTAATTCTTGAAACACACATAATTCCTTCTAACTCTTTTGTTTTCTAAAGGGCCTGAGGTTTCTGGTTGTAAATTTTATTCACCAGTAACTCAACCCTCTTGTGAAACATGCAGAAATTGCAGAAAGCAGTTTGATAAAGGAAGACACATGTTTAACCTCAGTGTCCTAGTTTGAAGGACAGGTGTCTGCTGAGAAAGGCAGGAGCCTCTCTTTGAAATGGAGAATGTAAACCTCCTCCCTCCAAATTATTATAATTTTGAAATCAAGTAGCTCTCAGGCAAAGATATGGGAATTAGGAATAACAGTTCTGTACTAGGGAAATTAAAATAGAAATACAATGCTACAAAGAAACAAACCCCCAAACCCTGACAAAGTCAGAGTACAACCTGACACCCTGTCAGGCAGGGTGTTGGTAGCAGTCCCATTAAATGGTGGCTGTAGTCCTTTAGTAGTGACAGATGTGATTCAGTTGAAGCAGTGCTCCTGTAGAAGGTGCAGTTCCCTTCCAGAGGTCCAGTGGAGATGTGGAGAAATCCAGCTTCCCTCTGGAGCCCAGTGGAGAAAGGGGCTACCTTAGTGTCCCCCACACCTCTGTTTTTATCTTGGTAAGAAATGTTGGGCTCTTCCCCCTGGCTGTAGCAACTTCCAATGGGATGCAGTAATTTGATCAGTCACACAGTGGGACTCAGTGGGTCATTATCAGAAGATACCTCCTGGAGGAAGGATGAGTTGTGAAAAAGATAAAGAACAATGTTCGCCTGGTTTCAGTGGGTGGGCCATTAGAAGAACACCTCCCACAGAGATAAGGGTCACCACCCCCACCCTCAACAGATGGTGATAGAATAGATATCTTTTATCAGATCCTGTATTGTAACCCAAGACACTCAGTGAGACCAGCCCCTGGGAATAACACTGTTTTGTACCACAGTATGGGCAGTTTTGTGAGAGAAATGAATCAGCCACATATTCTGCCCTGTAGCCTCATGGAAGCTGTACTGCACTACTGGCTGAGGGGCCAGCTTTTCACTTTATTATACCTTTGGGAAGAGAAATTACTGTAGTCGAGGCATTTTGCAGTGTGCTAAGAGGTTTCACAACCCCACGGCAGACAGAGATGGTGAAATAGTCTAGACCCATCAAGTTAAAGGAGTAAATAATTGTTCTGCTCAAGCATCCCCAGCAGCCACCACCCACTGGCCTGCACTTGGACTGCCTTTCCCTGTGCCAAGAGAGAGCAGTGCACACGACAGAAAGGAGATTATCTGGAGGGAAGAGAAAATGCTGTAGCCTAGGTATTAGACCTGAGGCAGAAATGCCAAGCCTAAGCCTAGAGCTCTGCTGCAGCCCTGCAGACATCAACACAACTCATGGGAGAAAACCATATCCTACCTGACACAGAGGCTCCGGCTGGCTCCTCCGAAGAGCTAGTTTAGAAGAGACCTATCTCTTGATTTCAGAACCTGAGGGTTCACGCTCTGCTCATGACCTCAAGTGAAATGCACAGAGAATTTGTCTTAAAGCTCTACTGAAGTCTACTTTATGTTGACCAGATAGAAGTTACCTGCTCAGCAAAACAGAGTTCTACAAGGTTCTTCACGCCATTTCTGAAAATGGCACAGTGTCTGACCTATGAAAAAAATGCTTTTAATTCAAAGTTGCAGTCTTTCAAAGTTCATCTATATAGCTGGTCTACGCATAATTTTAAATTGAATTTTTACTGCACCAGAAAGCATTGGGTGCCAGCAGAAGTGAAAGGCAGAAGGCAGCTCTATTCCTTCTGATGGTTAAAAGGCACAGTTTTAATAGCTTCCAGTTCCCTTGGGTGAGGGAAGGTAGGTGCAAAGTACAGTAATTTCACGATTACAAGCCACACCATTTTGACTAAAATTTTGCTACCAAACCGGAAGTGCGGCTAACATTCAGGAGCGGCTTATATATGAACAAATTTTGGAAATTTCCCAACCAGGAAGTCCGAGCCAGCAGCAGCCCTGAGCCAAGGCGGAGCCCGCCTGGCCCTGGGCGGCAGCAGGGCAGTGGCAGCGTAGTGGCAGCGCTGCCTGGCCCCGGGGGGCACAGCAGCAGCAGTCAGGGACACCCCTCTCCCTCTTCCCAGCGGCACCGGCCAGGCACACCCCTCTCCCTCCTCCCAGCGGCAGCAGTCAGGCACGCCCCTCTCCCTCCTCCCGGTGGCACTGGCCAGGAATGCCCCTTTCCCTCTTCCCAGTGGCAGCAGTCAGGGACGCCCCTCTCCCTCTTCCCGGTGGCACCGACCAGGCATGCCGCTCCCTCTTTTCCCTGCGGCAGTGGCGAGCGGGGCTGGGGCCACTCCCTGACGGCTGCCCCGAGCAGCACCAAGCCAGTAAACCCCGTGATCCCGCGATTCAGTTACTATTTGGCAACTTTGTGAAAGTTGCACACGGATTCTCGCTGCGAATCAAAGTGTGGCTTACAATCCGGTGCGGCTTATTTATGGAGGAAAAACGAAATGTTGCTGACACCCCGGAAATGCGGCTTATAATCGGTTAGGCTTGTAATCGTGAAATTACTGTAAATGACAGAAACTAAACATTTGCTGCACTTCATGTATAACTGAAATAACACACTGCAAAAGGTATAAACAGTCATAAATCTTCAACTGCAGAAACATGCAACCAAAATAACTAAGAACAGTTGCAGGGCACACTGAAGTTTGAAAAACAAATTTGAGGTTGATATCATTAATATAATTTTTTTCTAAATCAATAAAATGGCCAAGTACTAGTGGCACTCCAATGTACCAAACACAGCACAGCTCAAGTGGTTTAGTGAACACTTCAGTGTTCCCTAGTGACCTTTGTTTATAGGATGGCTAGTGTGAAATTTCAAACTCATGTGAGCAAAAAAAACCTTTGAAAGAGGAAGACAGCATTTTCTTACTCTCTCTTGGTGGCACACAGCCACATTTCCATGCACAAGACAGCGCTTTAAAAATGACATGTGGACCCTTGTCTTCTACCAAGTATGATCATTAGGGTCTGATTTAAGACATCTAAACTCCTGGGTGTACTCAGCTATTAAGGCACAATTTGACCTTGACTTCCAAGCAGTCATTGCTCTAAGCCTCTGCATTCTTCTTTGAACTGTTCCACCTCTTTATAGATTTTTCCAGCTCACCCTTTTGATCTTATTTGAAGAAGCTGTGTGGGGGCAGTTCACTGCATGAAGGAACACTAGGCCTGAAAAACAACAGCTGCAGCTCTAGCAGAAGTTAGAAAATTTTCTATATGACAGTGTTTTCCTTTTAATTCCTATGGAACTGCCTTCTGAGTACAAAATGTGCTTAGCAGTTCATCTTAATTCTCTGATGACTTTGCCTTTCCCCAGCCAGCAGGACAGCAATTTTGCAGCTGCTGCTACTGCACCTCATTTATCAGAAGCTTCCCTTGCTGGTGCTCAGAGCAGTGACAATTGTGCTCATAATTCACACAGAACAGGGACTCTACTCTGGAAGGAAACAAGAGTTACACAATGTCCTTCTGCAGCTTTCACAGCTGTGGGAGACATTTGGATGAAGTGGTTCCTGCTCCTGCTGATGCCCACTGCCAGCCCCATGTTCCTGACAATGCTCTGTAAAGGCCAGGCAGCAGAGTGAAAATAATGGAAACAGAACAAATATACAGTAATTTCACGACAAAAAGCACACCCTTTTTACTAAAATTTTCCCCCAAACCTGGAAGTGCGCCTTGTAGTCCAGCGCACCTTATATGATGGACAAAGTTCAGCAATTTGCCTACCCGGAAGTGAGAGCTGCGAGCCACGGGGGGAGCCGGCAGGGCCACAGCTGCCAGGTGGAGGTGGGGAGGAGCCCCAGCAGGCTTGCCCCGGCCCTGTGGAGGCAGGGAGGAGCCCCGGCAGGCTTGCCCCAGCCCCGTGGAGGGGGCATGGAGGGGCAGCAGGCATAGCCCAGCCGGCATAGCCCGGCCCCGTGGAGGTGGCATGGAGGGGCGGTGGCCATAGCCCGGCCCCGTGGAGATGGCACAGAGCAGCACCGGGCATGCCCTGGCCCCACTGGGTACAGGTGGGCCCGCAGCGCCCTTCCTCCCAGGTGCAGGCGGGCCCAGGGGCCCATGGCTGCTGGGTTGAGGCGGGGTCTCGGCCAAAACCGCGCGGTAGGAGCTGGGGGCGGAGCCTCGCTGCAAAAAAAAAAGGTGCACTCTATAGACCGGTGTGACTTATATGATCTACAAAGTTGCGAATTTTGCCAACTCCTGGGGGGTGCGCCTTATGGTTCTATAATTACTGTATTCTGCAATTTTCCAGGAGTTACTTCTCTTCTTAGCATAGTATTAAGGTGAGAAATAATGACAACTACCCTCACAGGTTGTTTCTGTGGTAAGGAAGAGAGAAATCAGGATACATTTCTATAGTTTACCTTAAGACAATCTCTGGCAGAATAACAATCGAGTCTGATAAAAACATACTGAACAGCAAATGGGGGTTGCAATGCTGAGCTATTTGATGCTAATCTAGAGCTAGGCAAGCAGTCTAAAACCAGCTTTTACACTAACTGCAGCTGGGGAAAAGGAGCAGGATTGGCACTGGTCCCACAAAACACATGTTTTGGTATTACAGCCAGCTGTAGCTCTGGTACTTCACCAGCTCTTCAGGGGGCAGTTTTCCTGTTACAGCTATGCTGAAGTAATGGGGAGGCGATGCTGGAAGGGGGAGTTGTTCTTCTCACCCTTGCACCTCGCTATGGATTCTCAGCAGCAGCTCTCATCTGACCCCTACTGCAAGCAGGTGGGTAAGGGCATGTTTGCAGCAGCAAACACAAGGGATCAGCAGCAGACTGGCTTAACTAAGGTGAAACTCACTGCCCCAGATTCCTATTTCATCACTGCTTTAAGCATACTTCAGTGAAAGCAGCATACCTCTTGTCCTATTCCCTGCTACAGCTATTTCCCTTTGCTGGCAGGAGCACCTGCACTGGGTGATAGCTGTGTGATCCAAACTCATCCTCATCATGAGCACAAAGAACAAATACTGTTTTTTGGTTGGGTGAGGCACTGAGAAACATGATCTAGCTGAAGATATCTCTGCCCATTGCAGGGAAAGGTTGGACTGCAAGACCTTTTACAGGCCCTTCTAACCCAAACTATTCTGGGATTCTGTAAATACTATTCTGATAGCAGGCACCCAGCCTTCTCTTGCTCCTGCTGTCAAACCTTGCATTTCTTCCCCTTGACATGGAGGAAAAATTCAGGCTCCAACTGGGTTTGGCCTTTGCTATCCTTCAGAAACTGGTGGTGCCTCTCAGACATTCACTTTTACAAGAGCCATTACTCAGTCTCAAGCAGCAGTAAGAAATCATTTAATGGCCTTTGTTTTGAGACAGTTAGCATGCTTGTCTAATTATCCAAAAGGCACCTTATCCCCAAGGGGATTCGCCATCTCCAGCTACCCAGCAGCTGGCCAAAATCAGCCATTTCCCCAACAGCAACAGCCAGGACTGTCATGGTAATTTATCCCCTTAGAGAATGACAGTCACATCTTGTCTAGTCATGGTTGCTTTTATCTTTGGATTCTTACCACATGGATTAAAACAAGCAGCACCAAGACTGAATCAGGAGCTCAGACAGTGGTACAGAGTCAAATGGCATTTATGACCCCTATTTTTACTTTTTTTGCTAATTTTTATATTGCCTCCTGTCGTTATCCTTTCACATAGTTTAAAGCCATAACACTGGCTACAATATTTCAGCCCATATGCCTAATTCCAAGAAAAACTGTATTATATCACTGTTCTCTATATTAAAATGGACAGATATAAACATGTTGCATTGCCACAGCACAGCATCATCATGGATACCTGCACACCAATATGTAAAAACTAGCTGTTTGTGTGAAGCAGTAAGTAACATCTTGTATGATCCACAGGCTTGCCTGTAACACCTTCCCACTGCCTCAAACAAGAAACTGACTCAGAGACTTTGATCCTTCACTTCTGCCTTTATTTTTCTGAAAACTAGCACTTCCCTTGGGTGATTACTGACTCCTGCTATGTCTCCTTAAGTGTTGCTCAGCTGCTTGTCATAAGTTTCTTTTTCCCACATAAGTCATACATCTAAAGCAAAAAATAAAGATGCATAACAGCAAAGAAGCAGGTGTTCAGAAAAGCAAAATACATTTATTTGGCAGCATCCATGGGACAGATACTTTAGCTAAACTAGCCTTATAGGCAGAATTGCAATTGTACACAGTATATAAGAATGAGCCCATATTTTCTCTTTTTAAATTTCACAAAAGGTATGTCTGAATGCTGGACACGATATCTCTGACTCTTTAAAGCAATTGCCAGGAAGGGAAAGGGAGGTGTATGAATGCTCTCAGCCCAGCTTGACTAGTAGGACTGTTTGATGATAGTCATTACTTGAGGACTCAGAAGATCAGATTCTAACCTTTGACACAGTATCCCCACATAACTTTGGCCAATCACCCCATCCTTCTGTAATGAACAGTGGTAATTACCAGAATGCTGAGAAAACAAGCAGGAGCTGATTTTATCATGAGCCACAGACACAGGGTGAAAATTCCCAGCCTGCCACCAGCCAAGCTTAGTCAAGAATTAGGAATGGTTAATAAGTGTGGTTAACCCAGCATGGTACTGAGATAAAGCTGTGTTAAGAGTAAGTAGAAACAGGTTTAGCAAATCCAGAGATGATCTCACTACTACTGCAAAGCGCTGTGCTACACTGAGGAACACTGCCATCAGGATGTTCTGTGCTGTACGTCATCAGAGAGTACGTAAAACTGCATTTAACTTGAGCAAGTCCAGCACACTGTAAAGTTCAGAATCGTATTTCAACCTCAGCTACAATGCAACCCAGTTCTGTGTCACAGCTTGAAGAAGGGTAGCAGTGTGCACTTTGGCAGTCAACCATCATCAAACTATTGGAATTGTCACACAGCAAAGGGCAGGCTGGTGACATTAACATCTTTGTTCTTTTTAGCACGGTTCCCAATTGTTAAGAAAAGAATGGCACTTAGCAACACTCCGCAACACGCAGCGAGACGAACTGCAGGTGCAGATTGCTGCTTGGATTGAGTGTGACAGCCATTCCAAGAAGTTCTTCAAGAGCTTTGCCTCCTGGGTGGGACCATTCAGCTCATAGCTCTCCAACTAAACCAAGACCTAAAATCTCAGCACTAATTGCAAAGCCCATACCAGCCCTTTTTTAAAGGCTCACAGAGCAGTTGCTGGCCACAAAAATAGACATGCCAAAAAAGCTTTGTATACTTAGAAGAAAAGAGAGAATACTAATTTGAAGTGAAGCAAGGCAGGGTGGAGGAAAGCCAACTTTCCTCTAAAGTTTAGTATGATACCATGGATGAACTAGTTCGATTAGGCCCTCTGCAGCAGTATACTCTAAACATCACAAGGCTCAGGACAGGAGGTCTTGAGAAGACAAGAAAAACATTTTCTAATTATCAGCTTGCCTGGATATCAACAGCATTGGTACTTGCACTTGGGAAGCTACAAGAGCTTATTTAATTCAAACACATAATAATGCACTACTACTCCTGAAGCCACTCCCAGCTGCCAACGAATTACCTGTGAGACTCAGAATTTATTTAGCAACATTACAAATGGACTTTGCATCTGTTGCTTGGGGTGTTTACACACTCCTGAGCAACAGGAGAGACTATTGCGTTCTTGTGGGAAGAAAATGGCACACAACAAACCCAAGGCAGCTGTCTATCTTTGGGGAACAGTCATGGCTAAGTGTAACGTAAATGGTTTCAATACTGGAGGCCTGACAAACTCACCTGGAACACTGGTGGTTATGTCCAGCTGCAGGGGCACTGCTCAGTCCATGGCTTTGGCAATGGCAGCAGGTCGGCATCCAGAGGACCCTGCTCAGCAAATTTTGGTGGTCAGTCACCCTTTCCACATTAGGGACATCAGACTGTAACAGGAGACTGCCAGAAGTGCAATTACAGTAACAAAAGGGCAAAGAAAAAAAGTTAGCCTTCTCATTTTTGTTTTATGCCCCCCCCATCAGGCAGCCTGCTCCCAATATTCCTAATCAACAAGACCACAATGCAGAACTAGGCTCTCTTCACCCACACGGTGAATGGGCTGCAATGATGCTGTTCCCCAAATCAAAAGTTAAGACATAATTCCTCTATTAGAAACAAACCTTTACAGAATTAAAGCATTTGCACTATGACTGCACTGTCCTTACATGAGTCAGTCCTTTAAAAGAGGGCAGGAGGAGCTGATGGGATGATTTGGAAATGTGACTTTTAATTTCACATTGCTTTCAGAGCAGTTGTGTTTCAAGGTCAAAAAAGTTGTATGTTGTACAGAATGACACTAGTTCAACAAAATACATTCTCCAATATTTTTCAAAGCTAAAATGAACAGTTTTAGATTTTTTTCTCCATTTTGAGTCTTACAGGCCTTGCACAGATCTTGAAAAGAAAAAAAAAGCGATGTTATACTGTAGAAAATGAAAAATTTTGTGACACAAGAAAATTCCTCAGGCTCATTTTGCCTAGGGAAAAAGAGAGCTAAAATGGCAATGTTACAGACATACTTGAAACAATTTTGTTAGATGCAGTGCTGGAATTCAATCCAACAGAAGGCAAAACATTTTTGTGAGTGAAAATACCCCAGCCCTTGACACAACGGCACTCTCATCAGAACACACAAACCCACCCTGGGAAGATCTCAAGCAGACCTAAGTATCAGTTTGTACTTCCACATCCACAACCATTTCTCTTCCATAGGAGAGGGAGCTTTATTCCTTGGTGAGAAACTCATTCCTCAGGAAAGTCTGCTCTCTCTCGAACACCATTTTGTCAGATCACAGTCAAATCTCTTTTGTAGCTCCAAATGGAAAAAAAGTCCAGTTTATGAGATTATATTTGAGTACTTGATGTCACTCCTAAGCCCTTCAGCCATGCGTTGACCATTAGGATTTCAAGACAAAGTGCTACTCTACTTGCACTGCTTAAACTGTTTTAGCTTTGGGATTGTGCCAGACAGACAACTGACTGCAACTATTATAAGAGTAATTTTCCGGCATGTGGATTACTAGCATGTGTCCACTTAAGCTAATTTTATACAGGATCAGAAGCCTTACAGGTCAAAGTCTCATGGTTTGTCAGTTGGCTTTGTGTCCTTTATATCCAAAAACCTGTTTTGTACATTTCGCCCTGATTGATCTCTTTAAATGAGTAAGTACAGAAAACCAAAGGATATGGTGCACAGATGATAAGCAGAAAGCTTTGCTATATAACTTTTTCAGATAGAGAGAAAAGTACAGAGAAAGACTGGCAGAATTTTGGCACAAGACTTAGTTACTTTGGAATATAGTTCATGTTTACTGCTGTAGCCTTGAAACCATTTTTATATATGAGGAGAACTCCTCTGTCAGATCTGTCATCCTTCTTGCCACTTACATAAACATGAAAATAGTTCTGTTGCTTGTTCACCATTAACATTTGTGTTATTTCTAGTCACATCTTCTGAACAAATCACACAATCTGACTTCAGTTTCAAATCTAGGTATTATTTTCTCCGTAGCAGCTCTCAGTTCTAAAAGCTCTTTGGCCACCCTCTGTCATACCATGTAAGTATTCATTACTGCAGGTCTCCACCCTTTCCCAGTGCTTAACTATTTTATGTCTGCATTTCCCTCTTCTTAATCTGCCACCATCTCGAACTTCTAGATTCTGAGACTGGCTAAGTGCCCTTTAAAAAGAAATTCAACCAGCTGATATGATCAACAGCTTAACTACAATTTTTTTTAAAGTACTGAAATCAGAGCATGGAGTCTTACAAGGCTTGGATGGAAAACCAGGTTGGTGAACTGCACAAATCATCAAGACAGTCCAGTGGTTCACAAGTGTCGAAGAGGTGAGGGACTGGAGCAGTCTCACTCCCTTTTTGTTCCCAGCTGAGGTGTCCCATCTCTTCCCTGGCCCCTCCGAGCCAAATTAAATATGTTAACCCAGTAGCACTCTATTTTTTGCAAACACTTCACCTACCTTTAAAGGACTCAATGCACAACAGAGCAAGGCACAGAATAAGCAGCTTGCAGATACAGCTGGTATGACAGGAGGAAAGAACAGAGAAGTAACTGAGTTTTCTCCTCTCTACCAAGTCCTTGATGCCAAAGCTCCTGGGCAAATCAGGACTACTCAGACCTGATCAAAGAAGCACAAATATAGTTGATCATTTCAGTTGTTTTTATTTCTCAATAAGGATTTTCCAAGAAGCTTCAGAACACTAAATAGAAAGTCAGGTCATGGAAGTCATGGAATATCTGAGAGAAAGCAAAGATTTCTTTATTTGAAACTATATCAGATCAAACCCACTAACTGTTTAATAATCTAGTAGACATGAGGGGTCACTCACTCCTATTCAGTTGAGCAATTTTAAAAACTGAGTCATTATCATATAGCAACACATTTTACAGGTAGCTTGAATGCTTATAGAAAGAACTAAGTACCAGCCACACAGGTGCGTGGAACCTCTGCACCACCTGTTCCAAAAGTCACTGTCTTCATTTTCCACTATTTTTTGCCCATATTTTTCACACTGTAAGAGTTCTTGTTTACATATAAGTGGGGTAAATGTTCCAAGGACGACAATAGTCACAGCAGCCTTCCTTCTAGACACTTCTTGTAACAGTTACTCACTTTGCTAATGGGTTATCTAATAGTCCATGCACTGTTAGACCTCAGATACAAAAAAAACTCAGAAGCTTTAAAAAGGAAGATACCAAATACCACTTCCATTAATTTCAGAAAGTTTATTGCACCAAATGCCGCAAAGAAATTGACGAAAATGATAGCACACATAAACAACTATAAGAAAAAAAACCATGTAGTTTGACATTAGTATTCAGTCATTCCTAAAAAAGCCTATGTTCTCCAAACATGCAATAGCAACACACATTTTTCTACTATGGAAAACTTGCCATGTATGTCAAATTACCTCATTTGACCTCAACTCCCCCTCCCCCCCCAAAAAAAAAAACCCAAAAAACGAAAAACAACCCACTACACAAAACAAAAATAAAAAAAAGAAAAGGAAAATGTCAAGACTATATTTAGTAGTTCAGACTTGATTTTTATTTGGGTCCTTGTAATTGAAATAGAAGTTATACTTGAAGGATAAGTGATAATTTTGCATAAACCTGTATATACTAGAGTCTGATGCATCTGAAAAGTGGTTTTGACTTTACAAGTAAAGATGCTTATAATACGTTGTGGGGAAAAAATCAGTCTATAATTCTGGAGGATGCCATCAGAAATGTGAATTACAGGATCAGTGTCTATTAGTTTTTTGGGGGCAAAAGAAAGAAAGTTGTATAGATTAGTTCAGAGAGTACCTACTTAAATTAAAATGTTTAAGTCCTGGTATTGCTAAAGAATTAATTTCAATTAAATTCTACAATTTAGCAGTTCATTCCTCCCCTATGTTTAGTCTTGCCTGAAAACAGCATACATTCTTTAAATTTCAGTGTATAAACTGCATTTATGTGGGATTTTGGAAAAACTGTGCACTCCCACCTAACCAAGAAAGTATGCATTTAAATTTACAAAAAACCTACATAATACTGATAAAAACAACTTTGGAATATTTGAAAATTAGGCTACATTATCAACTTTCAACACAGCTGTACATTCGTATCACTTTTCATCCTATTAAAATAAAATCAGAAACATGCGCTAAAAATGTCTAAAAAACACATCTGTAAATACCTACTGCCCTGTCATGCCACACCAATTTACATAAACATCAAGATGCTACCAAAAACAAGTTAAAGACTTTGAATCAAAAAAAGCCCTAGAAAGTGGAATCCTGTTAACTGAGGTAGTACATTTGGTGGAGGGGGAAATATGTAATTAGCTTTCATTAGTCTAAAGCCTTTTAAAGGTAATAAAGAACTTTCATTTTGAATTTTCTTTCCCCCAAAACTAAAATTGTGAGAATAAAATATTTCAACATGTAATTTCTGAAGAGCAGCAAAATGTTAGAGAAAGCAGCAAGAACTATAAAGTTTTAGCCTGGGCTGAAGAAAATACAAATGCTTTTTGACCATCAGCTCACACGCCACCACAAAGTTAACTGATGTCTTGCCCAAAGGCAGATTTTTTTTTAAAAAGTTGATGTGGTAAAATCAGGTCTATTACTGATTATGGTATTAATCTTTAAATCACTCAATGTCTGCAGATCTCTGTCCTCTTTACTAAGACTCTGTGATAACAAAAGCACATCTTTATGTTAGCATATATTTCTTTGAAGAACTGTCAGAGTCTCTTCAGATAAAAACTCCACTTTAAAAGAACTGGACTGACTTTTAATGATCTTAGCTACTATTTAAGAGTGACATGAAATAGAGAAAGTACATGAGGATTTCTGTATACACTCAGAGAAGCAGTTTCATAGTCTTACACATGCACACACACATTCTCCATCGAGAGGGTAGTTTAGGAATATGTGACTTGCTCTATGGTTCTTACTTTGTTTTAACCTTGTGAAATAGAAAGTGTTAACTGCTAAAAGCCAAATGCAGAGGTAAATTTACCTTCCAGCAGATAGGATTCGCAGACTAAAGATATGAAAGTTGGCTTAGCTACTAAGCAGGACGAAAAAACCTGAACCATAGAAAGATTTTAGCATTTTTAGGCAGAATACTAGGTAGAGGTATGAAAATGCCATAAAAGAAACATTTGGAATGTCAGTTCAGAAAACCAGCATAGAAGGAACAGCTTAAGAAATGTATCAAAACATTAAGTGTCCCTCTACATGGAAACAACCTCTTTTCACAGTAGGCCAGTCTGCCTATTTCCCTCAAAAAGCAACACAAGGTTAATCAAAGACCTCCATCACATTTAAACAATTCACAATAAGCACATTTCATTATTTCAAATAATTGAAAGTTTACTGTAGAAAAGTCCAAACATCAAGGTAGTAGGAAATAAAAACACTTTTAATAAAAGTGTGTCCCTTCAGCATTAAAAATTTCTAACCAGCAACAAGGAGAACTCACAACTGGTGACCAGGAGTTTCTTACTAGAATTCACTATTTTCAAGCAATTGTCTTGCCAGAAATTTGCTTGCAAGATGACAATTTCAGACACCATATTCACAGCAACTCAAAACAACAGTCCAACACTGAGTTTTCCATTTAAGAAAGTTTTGATCCTTTGCTCTCTCCTCAGCCTGGTCCATAGTTTCGTATCCAGCTTAAGAGTGTTTTATGCAAAAAAAGTATTTTTTACATTCATTTTAATCAACTACATGAAAACAGTGAAGTACAAAATTTTGTTTTGCTTTCTAGAAACACCAAAGGCCAGTATCAACTAGTGGAGAAGTAGTTTCTGGTGTCAGAGTCATTAACCTAGTAAGGAAAGGCACCTGGATGACAGTTCAAGATTTCTGTAGAATCAAAAAAGGGCAATTGAAAACATTCAAAGTAATATCAAATATTGGGGTTTGCCCCCTACATTTCATTTTACTTTAAACAATGTTCCTCTTTTATTCCTACTCAGAGTGACAACTTGTAGCTGGAAAAAAGTGATACTTTTGACTAAAGGTTTGGTGGGGGTGGTTTGTTATCTTGTATTTCCCCAATAGGATTGTCTTCAGTTTGTGCCAATTGTTTGGTGTATGTGCACATGGACAGGTGCTCACAGTACTGGCATCATTCAGAAGTTTTTCAAATTCATACTCCTTGGAGATAGCAATACTTGATGACACCAAGGCAAGTTTAATTCCCCAGGACCACAGTCATACAGCAAATCAACAGTTACTGAATTTGCATCAGCAACAAATGTAAACTTTTAGCAGAAGTTCCATAAGGCTTTCCCACAAAATTCCTCTCTTGGAAGTCCATTCCATTTCACTTTGTAGCCATGGGCCCATTTGAACACCTCCTCATTAAAATAGAAGCCACCACAGGTCTCAACTTCTTGTCCTTAAAGAGAAAAGTCACATCAACCTCACACACACCTCCATTCCCACATGACATTTGGTTGCTGAATCCAGGTTCCTTGTTCTGAGCCCATCACTTCTACTAGACAAAAATCACACATATGCTCTGCAAGAAAATCATGTCCTACCTATTACACTTTTGTACAGGAATGCTATGTACAGAGTTTACAGCTCCTCCTCCTCCCCAGCAAAGAAAAATATACCACACCACACTCACAAGCATAGTATTACAAAATCCATTCTAACCCACTTGTTCTTTTAACTGGTACTTCATGGTTTTGAGCAGCGTTTTGGATGGCAGCACCCAGTCTGCCACATAGTGTTATCTTTTAGCCTCTGAATAAAAATAAAATGCAAGAATGCAGTCTCTTGATTTAAGTCAGAAGTGAGATTGTAAGAAAAACCTGAATGCCTTTTGTGTTATGTAAACTGAAGTCCTCCGATAAAACATCCGGTTGAAATCCGAATCAGAAGGGGGTAGAATGTAGTCATCACCTGCTTTCATCAGTGCTCCCCTTTACCAGTGTTTGGCACCTCTGTTCTTCATTCAACATTCCCATTTTCATAGTTGTACTTTAAGGGAATGACTATCCTGAGAATTTAATTTATAAGAGTATTTGAGCAACATATGGGGAATGAGTACTTGCTATAGCAGCCAACAAAGGCAAGTCATTGGATTCAATCCTAGAAATTAAAAAAAGGAGACAGACTTTAAAATAATATACAGTCACTTTTGCAAGAGATGATCAAGTATCACAAGATGATATTTTTCATCCACTTTAAAGAAACTGAAGAGTCTTGCTATTACTAAGTTCATTGTTTAATTTATTTACTGTCAATAATCATTTAACACCAGTAAAAGCAGGTAAATAATCCTTAAAGCCAAGAAGTATATTAGCACTTAAATCAAAAGATAGCAGTATTACATTCTGTGCTATATAATCTTTTGTGGTTTAAATAAAAGATCTTTTATTTGCTGAACCAAAAACCTTAGCTTGTAGTCTTACCAGTGAGCAGGCACCAATAAGCCCAGTTTAACAAAGTACTAAGTATCAGTTTATGGAAGATTATGCATTTCAGGTTTTTAATATAACTCAGTTATATTCAAATATAATTCAATATAACATAGTAGCACTTTCCTACCAAAAAACAACCAAGAGCTGAAATTATTAATTATTATGCAATAACAGTTCAAGGAACATCTCTCAAGTGCAATGGTTAGTTTCCAACTATTTCCAAATATGAAGCTGCTCAGAGGCCAGGATGTATGTACATATTCATATATATTTAACAAAGAAAAATGCTTATTTTAGGGTTTCGCTAAACTACATTTCTGCAAATGGAATCTTGAACAGATTAGAAAGTGATAAATTAGATTTAATCTACAGTGCTAAAAAACCTGTTGAGAATGTGTATTTACTTCTCCCTTTTCGGCTGTCAGCAGGCAAATCCTTAAAGGTTATATGTCAATCACGCACTATTATTAGACGACAGCTGCTGAACAGAACACCTGTTTATTTTTGAGATCCTCTGATTCCTCAAGATACAAATGGACCCTTTTCATTCTAAAAATTCTGAAGTATTTGTTGGAATGAAGTTTCCATTAAGAAGATCACAACAGAAGAAAGTGCACAAGAATGCATGGAATAACCTCCTAATGGACAAAATCCAAACCCTCTTAATTCAGGAGATTTAAAAATGGCAATTATTTTGTTGTTGCTGTATAAAAGTCTCCTCCTGATTTCAAGATAGCTCAGTAGAACCCACTTTTGCAACTTATTAGGCACATGAAAAACAAGTGTCAAATATGAAGCAAATCCTTGTGAGAACAAGTTGTCAACATGCAGATGAAAAGGAAAAATAACTGCCCCAGCTTTTGCCATTGCGTAAGACTGATACCTGCAATACTCACCCCAATACAATTCCTAGTTCTTTTACATGCACTCTCGTATGTCCTCGCAGATATTCTGAAAGCATTTTGCTTTTGAGATACATCTCTTGCAGTCTATCCTCAAGATGCATTACGCACTGTAAACACAGACCAAAAACCTCAGAACAGCTTTTGGAATCGTATGCAAAGATTACCAAAATGTAAGCACGTTGCTTTACCTTCCATCTTAGGAGACAAACTCAGCCTCCACTCCAAAAGGGTGGAATCGCCTAGAAGAGGCGATTGGATTTATTACAATTGTGCTATAAACATTAAAAAGCTATACTACCCCACGAAGAGGAAAGCCCTCATAGAACTGGGGCATTCCAGCTCTCTTGAGCAGCCAGTTTGTTGCACAAGCTACACCTCTATTTCCACTCAAGTCACTGCCTTTCTGTTGACTTATACAGTTTTAATGGGATTCAAAACCATTCAAAATATCTTACTAAGAATTAAGGCAGAATTCTTGGATTGAGATATCTTTGTTAAAAGTCAGTACTATTTTTCTGAAAGACTTGGTTTAGACAACAGTTTCTAAAATTATCATTCTAGCTCTAAGGCTCTAGTGCCATTCAAGAAACTATGACCAAAGACATGGAAGACAGCAGTGCCTTTATTCATCATAGAGTTAGTTATAACTCTTTTGCTGACTGCTTTTCTGCAGCAACTAAATTAGAAATCCATTTTAGGCATTTGTTTTCATAATTAGTAAGTACTTCTAGTTTAAAGTTGCTTAAACATTTGATGCTGATTGCCAAAAGGTAATAGTAAAAGTTGAAACATCAGTTTAATCATTCCACTTTTCTTCCAGCAGTGGAATGCTAGAAATGCATATTATTTTTAAATACAATCATGTGATTCATGGCAATTTCTCATATACAAACTACAACAAAGCAGATGAACTTGGTTTCAAGGAGAGAGAGGGATTATTCTGGTAAGACAAGGCCAGCAGGCAGCATGTCTTCACAAGCTGAGTAGGTAAGAAATCTTATCAGGTATTTTGTTCTAGGACAAAGGTACATTCAATTTAATATATTCCTTCTTTTCACAGGGATGACCACTTCAAAAAAGTTAAATTAGTTCAGCTCTCTGAAATCAGAAGATGAAAGCTGGAAGCACATGGAGAACCTCGTATTATCAAGCATATAATCATCCAGGAGGCACAGACAGCAATTAGAAGAAGTAGCAGCAAACAGCTTCAGGCCATCATCCCATGTACTGGAGCTGAATGAAAAACTTCAGTGTTAGAAGTGAGACCTGGTGAGACCAGTTTTGTTAATTAAAAAACTAATGAGAAAAAAAAGAGACTTAGGCTTGTAGGTAGCCTAATATGCATTTTTCTGATCATCTGGAGCAAGATAAAGATGTTTAATCATTCTTTATTGAACTAATATTGAGTCTTCATAATGGAAAAAAACAGGCATTTTAAAAACGTGCTACATGGTAGTAGAGTAAAATCATTGCCACCAATGGAAAAAAGGTAGATGGTTTTTGACAATAGTTTGATCAATTTGCTTCCGGCAAACTTTCACTTGAGTAATTATAATCACTTCTGATTCTGGCCAAAAGGGAAGCAAGCACTCTTATCTTTTCCATGACAGGTAACCTTCATGCAAAAAGCCTATGAGCACTTTCTCAGTGGTTCAAGGGGGCATGCAGCCGATTCACAAAGTAGCAGTTCAATCTGTTTCAATTCCAGTATTTGCATTAAGGATTATGGATTTTTTTGTTTTAAGTTGAGGGAGCAAGTAAGGAAGAGTCTCCCATTATTTTAAAAAGAAGGGTTGCTTACAGCATGTGATCTATTCCTTCTGAATACCACCAAAGAATCAAAAGATATTTCTCCCCACAAGCTTGGTACACTAACACATCTTGTTCAGTGTCCACAAATCTTTTTCTTATATTAGCTTCCTCTGCAGTTTTTCTCATTGACCAAATGGAAAAAGTGTCAAGTAATTTCTAAAAATAGAAGAGCAGCTTAAACCGAGTTTAAAGGTGCAGGTAAAACTTTTGGCATATTCCTGAAATGCAGCAGCTGCAGTCAGCACTTTCCTCTCACCAGTGCATACTGCAAAACCCTCTGTAGCACAACTATCAGTCTGTAGTGGTACAACAAAGATATCACCACTTGTCTTTCATTTGGTCTCAAACTGGGTTGTTTCTTATTGGCAAATACTTATTCATCTGAACAATAACTGCATGTAAAGAGATATGCACTCCTAAAGGAAACTTCAAACATACTGCATTGTGGTTATCTGTGATATGAGTACATCAATACATGTTTGTATCCAAACATAAATCAATAAAAATACTAGTATGAAAGTCACACTTCTCCTAGAATCTAGGAACACTTAGCTTCCATGCATTGATGTTGTTTTAGCAGAGTTGCAAAATCCCCCGACAGAAGGATCAGGTGTCTCTAACATGAATTATGAATAATTTACAAACTACTAGCATTGTCACTTCACAACTCCTTTTTGTAAGAAAAAGAAAATAAAAATCCCTGAAAATCATTCTGCCTCCAGACACCTCCCAAACCACACAAACGATATAGAAACTGAATAGACAAATACTAAGGTAACACTGAAAGGACACTTTAGTTGCAAAAGCAACTACTCAGTTTAGAAATGCCAGGATTTAAGGTGTGACTGTGCTAGTGTCAAGATACAGTTTCAACCACAGTTGCATATTTTTCAGAGCTCAGAAGAATCCAGAAAAAACATCCAAAATTGTACCCACATATTTTGCCTAGCATTTGACTTGAAGAACTTTGTGTAATCAATACCAGCAATTTAATCCAAAACAGTGCCAACCAATACTACTTAGAGCTGTTATTGTTAGCTCTGTCTTCCTCTTCCATCTGCTGACACAGTTATTACATGGGATTCCTGCAGAATTTCTCAAGGCTAATGCTGAAGGACAAATCAATTCTGCTTATTAGAAAAGGGGTGAAAAAAACACACCATCTCCCCTCACCAACAATCATGTGCTAAAGATTGAATTACAGTTATTGTATTTGACTTGTAGGTAATTTTCTTGTAATCAGCTAAACCAGCATTACTGATTTGCTCTGATGAACTCCACTACAAATGAGGACAGGAAAGGATGTTGTGGGATAGGGAGTATGCAACACAACAAAGTAACCTTCCCTGCTGCAGCCCACCCATTCCCAAGCATCTCATCCCACCAATCCTATAGAACCATCAGCAAGGCTATCCAAGACAGCACTTGCTAAAATTGATATAAAACAGAAGGGTCAAGTAAACAAACAGATGCACAGTTAGTTGGAGGGGAGACAGAAGAGGCATCCACTGCATGGGATTGAATAGAAACCCCAAGAATAAAAATCAGGATTTGGTAGATAGACACTTCAACAACTTTCAGAGTAGAGAAGTGTGGAACTTATACAAAAAAATATAAAAATGTTACAAATGTAACTGTCCTCAACATAAACACATGAGGACCATGCTAAAATTGCTTAAACAACTTAGGTTTTGGCACATGTATTTTGGAGTTATTAACTATAATCTTATCTATTTAACGTAAATTACAGCCAAACCAGTATCCATTACTGGACTGTAGCATGGATACGTTTCAATCTATTGTAACAGCTCTGCATTATATCAGGCATTAGTTCATTGATATTGCAACACAGTGTATAGTACTGTTTGTTATCTGAGCTAAACAATTTCCATTAGCTTCAACTTTCAATAAAGAAATACTTACAAAATCAGCTGGGACGTTGAGTTTGTAAAGCTGTAAAATAGACTGCAACAGACTGGATACTTGACTCGAAACCAAAACATCCTTGCCCAATTTCACATTGTCCATCATCTTTCTCTGGCTTGTAGCTACTTGTACATTCCATTTATCTGTGTCTGCAATAATGCAGACAGCTTCTGCTATGGGTTCATCTAACACTGGATGCTGCAACAGAAACAAAATTCAAATATGTGATACTTTAATATATATTTCCACAGTTCAGTCTGAGGTTCCACTTTTATTCACAGTGATGTAGCAAATAAGAAAACTATTCAATGTACGTTTTTGTCCATTAGGGAACCAAAGGCATCTCAAAAAATGACAATACCAACTTCAGTGACAAGATTTACATTCAGCAGAACTGCCAATTTGATTCAGACATTTAAAAGTCACTACTCCATTTTATTTCTCTTCATGTATTCTCCACCCTCAAGAGATTAGTTTCTTTCAAACTAAAGAGTGTAATAACTATACTGTTCCAGTGATGGTGAAAGTAAATTCAATGTTTCAGAGATATGTGAGGAATTTTACCATGCACAATCAAGTAGGCTATAACAGAATAGCAACGGTTGGAGGGGACCTTGAGATCCTCTAATCCAACCCCATGCCAATGCAATGCCTCCTAGAGCAGGTGACACAGGAACAGTTGCAGGTAGGTCTTGAATGTGTCTTGAGAGGGAGAGTCCACGACCTCCCTGGGCAGCTGGTTCCAGTGCTCCTCCATCCTCAACATAAAGTTCTTTCTCAGAATCTGGGGTGCAACAACTTCTGTTTTTGTTTATGGCCACTTCTCCCTGTCCTGTTGCTGAGCGCCACTCTCTTGACACCTGCCTTTAGGTTATTTATATGCATCAATGAGATCCCCTTTCAGTCTAGCCTTCTCTGAGAAGAGAGATGTTCCAGATACCTAATGATCTTTGGGGTTCTCCACTGGCTCTCCAGCAGCTCCTCATACTTCTTCACCTATGGAGCCCAGGACTAGACACAGCATTCTAGATGTGGCCTCACTAGGGCTGAGTAGAAGGGCAAGTTCACTTCCCCTGACCTGCTGGAATGTTCTTGCTAGATACCCCAGGAGAGCATTGGTTCTCCTGGCAGCAAGAGCTTCACAGGCTCATGGCTCACTTGTCACCCACCAAAGAAGAGCCAACATCACACCAGACAATCTGATGTTGCTTAAAGAATATACAGACACACACAACGCTGATATGGATAGTAAATGCAGTCATGCTAGCAGGATGATTCTTAAATGCTACAGAGAGAAGCTGCTGACAACTACTAGATAAGCATTTTAAATTGCATACTGAGGTCACACAGTTATTCCAGTGAAAGGTTAGTTACAAATTTTATAATTTAGGAGTACCTACAGTAGAGAAAGAGCACAGCAACGTTCTTATCTATATACAATTACCTTCTGTAGTTAGTAATTTCTGCTACAGACTAGTATCATATAGGCCTCAACAAGACTTTACCTCAAAAAGCAAGACATGCTAGGCGTGACTGATCAGAATAGGTAAGTAAAAACAGTAACCGACTGAAATAACCTTCTTCTATAGATTTCAGCAATATCACAACTCCTACTCTGACTCAGTACTTTAACTCACATGCATTGCGTGAAATAGATCTGCTAGTAGATACTGCTTGAGTTTTTCATCATTATTTATTCCATGCAGCACTAGATCAGGTATATAGGTATGACAGTAACCACCGAGAAGTGATCTTCCAAAGTTTTTCACACATTGACTGCTGATGGTATTTGACCTGAAATACAGAAATACAAAACAGGTAAGACACTTGCTTGACAAACTGCATTCAGACTTCACATGAGTGCAAAGTCAAGCCTGCTCCTACTGCAAATAGTAATCAACAGTTGTACTCCAAGTATACATAAATATTCACACCAGTAAACATCTACTGATGTTCTTTGAAGCAAGAATTTTAAAAGCTGAAATTTAACAACATGAAAAAACATGAAAATAAGCAAATTTATATGCACAGGAGTTTGTGGGATAGATGAGCTCCAGGTTCTGCAGCTTACAATTTTGCTAAATTTGAGTTTTCTTCAATTCTCATGCTTAAGGTAAGTCTAGAAACTCACCTTAAGTACCATCAAACTCTATGTGCACCTGTAATATTCAGATTTTTTCAAATAGTATGCCCATGTTTATTCCAAATCTGCATTTGACTTAACAATTATGTCAAATCTAAACAGTTATCTTTTTAAACAAAGTTTTGCTTGTCCTCAGATGTTCTATCTACATGTTTACACTAAATGTTTCAAGCAGTCTACATAAAAAGTTCAATCACTTTTTGCTAGGCATTTGAAGTATACCATTTTCATAAAACTTCATTAAACCTGCTCTGTCTCTGTTCTCTTTTCGCCAAATCTGCTTAGAAGTAGCACTGTCTGCTACTGATTTGTTTGCAAGGAACTTAGTCATGATCCCAGAAGAATTCAGACTTGAAACTTTAAACAACTCCAAAGTAGCTACAGCTTTTGACTCCATTTAGTTCTAAATTAGAGTAATTTCACGACCATAAGGCGCACCGAACTATAAGGCGCACCCGCCGGGAGTCAGCAAAAGTCACAACATTGTAGATCAGATAAGGTGCACTGGTCTATAGGGCGCACTTTTTTTTGCAGCAAGGTTGCTGGCTGAGGCCTCGCCTCAACCCGGCAGCCATTGGCCGCCGGGCCCACCCGGACCCGACAGGGGTGGTGCCGCAGGCCCCCGGGCCCACCTGGAACCAGGAAGGGCAGCGCCCCCGGGCCTGCCTCCACCCGGTAGCCATGGGCCCCCAAGCATGCCTGGACCTGGGAGGGGTGGTGTCATGGGCCCCCAAGCATGCCCAGACCTGGGAGGGGGGTGCTGCGGGCCCACGGACCCACATGGACCCAGGAGGGGGGGGCCACGAGCCCTGGGTCCACTTCCATCCGGCAGCCGTGGGCCCCCGGGCCCACCCAGACCCGACAGGGGCAGTGCCGCGGGCACCCGGCCCTGCCTCCACTCGGCAGCCATTGGCCCTCCTGGACCCAACAGGGGCGGTGCCATGGCCCCCCAGGCCCGCCTCCACCCGGCTGCTGCAGCACTGCTCCCCACGGCTCACACTTCTGGGGTGGCAAATGTTGCAACTTTGTAGATCATATAAGGCACAAATCCGGGTTCAGACCAAAATTTTAGTCAAAAGGGTGCACCTTATTGTCGTGAAATTACTGTAATCAGACTTCTTTACCTTGGCAAAGGAAGTTCCACTTCTGTAAATTCTTCAAGTCGTTTGCTGATGCTATCATGATGCACTTCATCAGGGATACAACAATCACCTTCTTCATCACTAGCTCCAAGAGCACTGTCTGAACTCTCATTCCTTGGAATGTCCCCTTCAACTCTGAAGGAGGTTTTCCTTCCAGAATCCCCATAGGGGACATCTTTAGCACGTACATTAGGGGAATCTTGTTTGACAGCAGATTCTGCTTCTGCACAGTCAGAAGAACAGTTCTCCAGATTGCCAGAACATAAAGTTCTATTTTCTTTCATGTTTTTCAATTTTACAGTTTCTATATTATCTGTGGGCAAAAGGAGTTCACTAGATATTGAGCTAATTAAATTCACTTCAGTTCCTTTACTTTCCATATGTTGGTTAAGTATACTTTCCTTCTTCTCACATGGTGGGATTTGTGCATAACAAACATTATGTTTACCAATGGGTATAAAGGCAGCTTCACAATTGTCTTCTTGATTTTGAGAAGCATCCACAGTCAGATTTGTGGAACTTGAGGCACAATGTATCACCTCTGGATTTTTAATTAATGCATTCAGATTTTCTTCCATTTCTCTTCTATGAGTTTCTAAGTCTGACTCTGGTGATGCTGAACTTCCAATCTGAAAAGTGACCTTTTCTAAGTAGTAACTCCTGTGGCCAGACCTTTCAGGGCAAGGTAGGGCAGATGACCTACTAGAAAACTGCTTTTCCACTTTTCTCTCATTATGGTTCTTGTTCTTCTTTACATCCATTACATCCTCTAATTTAGATGATTCTTTAGAGTGGTAGGATATGATTCCTGTATCAGTGACAGTTCTTTTCCTACCATCAGCTGCTCCTTTACAGAAATTGCTAGTTAGACAGTCAACAGATGTTTCAGAGGTCTGACTGTCCTTTCCTATAGTTTCCCTCTTTTCTTTTGAGGACGCTGGAGCAGCCTGAGTGCTTTCTGGTTCATGCACCCACTCGGCAGTACTGCTGTTTTTACTTCCATCATTCTTTGGGGGTAAGATTGGAGGCACAAGAGCAGGTTCATTTTTTACAGTGACAACCACATAATCAGATTCCTCTACTTCTCCCTTTTCTAATGCAGTTGTGATCTTGCTTCCATTTAGCACCTGCTCTCCTTCCCCAGCCTTGTCACTCCACATTAGCTGATTTTCCTGCAGCTCAGAGCACCGGATGAAGTAAGTCAGAACATAGAGCAAGCGCTGCACCAACTCCTTGCGCTTTCCAACAACAACAGTTCGAGTCAATCTAACTGGAGAGCCTATGGCACCGTAGAGATCACCTACACAGGAAAGCAAAATTTCACAGGTTTATGTTGTGTTGTAATATTATGTATACTGTTCAAATTCAACAAATTTTGAAACAGCATTCACTATGGATACAATTAGACAGTTAATTTCTTTCACAGTAAATTCATAGAAGTCTTAAAGAGTAACAAAGGAAGTCCCCTAATGCTTCTTACACCTTGCTTTTTTCCAGAAGGGTTTTTGTGAGCAATCAGCTGCTATTACTCATTTTCTTTTTGTTAAGAGCCACTAAGATTTAATTTACACAGTGCTTACAAGACATTATCACCTAGAAACTGACACAAGAGCAAGCAAAGAAGAATGTAGATCCAGTAGAACTCTGAAGCCAGCTATACTATTTTCTATTTTTCTACTCATTTCCTTTCACATCTAAGTCTTCCCGTTTTAGTGCAGTAAGCGCAGGCATTTTTACACAGATAAAATATTATGTTTTTCAGGACTAAGATATCAAAAAAGAAAAAAAAAGGAATAAATATTAACTTAATAAATGAGGTTCAGAAAAACGAGGCATGTAACTACCTTATTGAGCAAGGCACATGTTGTGTATGCAGGAGCCAGCCTCACTCACATGAGCATTTGACTTTGGCAAGGGGCAGTGGAGAAGTAGATAACCAAGATACCTTTCATATTGCAGTTGTAGGTGCTACTACATCATCATCCGAGACCCCCCAAGAAAGACTTATTTGCTATTTATCCTGAAGAACTGCTTTTTTAAGAGAACTAAGGTCCTACATATCCTACTTTCAACATATTTCTTTGGGAGAGTGGCAATTATCTTCCAGCTGCTTGTAATCATCTATCAGCTAAACGGTTACTACCCCAGAGTTCTGGGAGAAGTAAACATAGAGAGCCAGAAAGGGAATGTTCACATGCCCTGTTGGTCAAAAACCAGCTAACTCTATAAGTGCCTATCTATTCCTAGGATGAGTTAATTCACTTGTCTTCACATGACACCTACCAGGGAATACTCACTAAATTGTCTTTGCTTAACCAAACTATGGTTAATCTCACCAGCACATGGGAGACAGCCAGCAAAAGCTCAATTTTCTTCAGATACCTAAAGCATGGTAAGCAGGCTGCTCTACCTTGAGGCTTGATAAGCTATCTGCTAATCTACCAGACTGGTTTCAGGTATTAAATCCTTCCTCTGGGCTGCTCAAATTCTGTTCTGGACAGAGCTTGCCATCAGGATTTTGTACTAGACCTCAAGAAGCAACACTATATTAAGAGTTATAAACAGACCTTAAAAAGTTTTTTCCGAGGGCAAGGGGGCCTCCAATTTTGACACTAACAGCAAAATACCCCAAAAAGCAATTTATGTCCAGCCTCCTCTTCATTATACAGAACATAAAAGGAATAAGGCTCACAACTCCATTCCTACAAAACAAGGATCAAATATGATAGTAATCCCATGGCTCTCTTAATGTCTTCCCTGCTAAGATCTGCCATTTCCTATGATGCCACTCATGCACTGACTGGAGAGACTCCTGGGTGGTGGCATCAATGGTGACATCTTCCCTCTGTTAGGGACACCATTGCAACCATCCCCAGAACTGAACAAGCCAGCAAATTCACTCCTCAGGAACCAAAAGCAGGCTTCAGACTCCTCAATTCATGTCAAAGGCTGGCAGGCCACAAGGACAAGCAATTTGGAAATAAAACTGGAATACATTGTTTTACTTTTGAGTTGAGCAGAGTTGCTAGGGAAATCAGATTCAGGCTTCATGTTCATTTGCACAAGTGGTTTTTATATAAATACTAATAAGACAGTACAAGTCAAAATCATGATCTTCAAAACATACTAATACTTGTTATTAATACCATTAGATTGAAGCTGATGTTTAAGAGACGGTATGTCTTCATGACAGAGGTACTTAAAATTTTATCAGTATGTCATTGCAATTGATATGTAATATGTAATGAAAATACACGTCTGAAAGGGGAAAGACAGGTACATCAAAATCCTGTCATTTCCATTTTTAAGCGCCAAGACTTGATTTTTTGTTTTTCCTTCCTCTTCCTAAAGAGGACCAGCAGATGGCAACATCTCACTTTCACAATCAGTTTTTGCAACCATAACAGTAACAGCATTTTGGGCTTCAGAAGAATGAAACAAAACCAGAGAGCATTCTGAGCTCAGGCAATGAGAACTTAGAAAGACAAAAAGAGAAACAGACTGTTGACTAGTCACCAGTGGTGAGTCCTGGGAGCGACCACAAGAGCTACTACTGAGCTTACACCTCCAGTCCAGCTGGTTTTTGTAACTCCAGGACTGGCTTTGTCCTCAACAGCAGGAACACACTTCTAATTTTCCCTTCAGTCTAACCTCTGCACAACATTTAAAAGAAACTTAAACCAGAAAAAAAATTCACTACAACTACATGGCCAAAGTAGCAATCTTTCAGAGAGGTTACTGAGAATAAGAAGCCTGAGACAATTAGGAAGAAAGAGAACTAGCACCATAGAGTAAGTCACATCATTGCCTCAGTGTGCATGCGTGTTATTTTACAAGGCAACATATTATCAGCTAAAGTGAAGGGCAGTCTGATGTCAGATTGTCATCTGCTGCCAAGAAGAGGAGGAATTTTCACTGACAGAACTACTTTCTCAGCTTTCACTCACCTACTCACTCGATATCAATTATCTAGTCCCTTGTACCAAGATAATTTATAAGCTATAAAATATTTGTCAGAGACCAGCCTGAGGCACAGAGCACAGAAAAAGTATCTTGCCCCAAGCCCATTCATGTAACAGTAAGTGAAGGAGGTACTGCCAGTTGCCAAACTTCCAATCTATTACCCTGCCCTCTATCCTAGCTTTTCGAGAGAGACAAAAGGGAAGTAGCCAATTTCAACTACAAAGGGCCTCCAAGGCCCAGGTAGCTCCTCTCAATCCAACCTTTTTTGTCTTGTTCTTTCCCACACGACTCAAACCATTCACAGCACTTGCACCACCTTAATACTTCTGTAACAAGTTAACCAGACAATGCCAAAGAGGATGTCAACAAGGAACAAGAATAAAAAGAGGGTATGCAAAGAGGCTTCCAAATGCTCTGACTACTCAGGCAAAAGTCACCTATTGGTAGCAGGAAATGTGACCTGGATCACAAGTAGCCCTTATCTAATAGGAGTGAATGGACAAAAGTGCTTTCTACAGAAAAATCTGAAGCTTTCCAAATCATACTGACCCAGTTGTGCCCAGAGAGGGTTATATGGGTGGGATTTTGCCAGCATGTTCACAGACTGGGATGTGCGCTTCTCAGAGAAGGCCTTGATGGGAGGATGGTCAACTGGCATCACTGTTGGGACCCAAGCCAGGTGATATGTCAGCACTGCGGTCAACAAAGCAGCAAAGAACCTAGGAGAAAAAAAATAATAAAGCATGTCCAAAGTAACACGAGCAAAGAACACCCCATTAAGTGCTTTAACATATTCACATGCACTGAGAAGCACACAAGTTTTTTCTTAAGAAAAAAGGAGTGAGGAAAGCTTACTGATTTTTGTTGATCTGTTCTATCAGAAATGTAAATTCCTTAAGAAAACGCTGGCACAGCTGACTCTTTTCCAGGGTGCTGGACATCATATTAAGCCACACAGGTTCTGCAATCCTTGGAACAGAATATAGGTTCCAGATGGTAACTCTGCTCAAAGAAAATTCCCAAAAATCTGTGTTAACAGGCATGTTTCAATTGTGCAAACAAATATAAGCAGCCCCTTTCCTCTTCTGTTGTCCAGATTTTTATTTGTTTTTTGAGGTTTTTTTGTAAGATCTGGGAGACTAAATGAACACTAGTCTGTTAATTCATATTATCAGTAACCCAGTGTCTTCATATGAGTTATGTATTTGGCTTCCCGTTTTTGCACTCCCATGTGAATTTTATTCAGAGAAACCGTTCAGAAATAAGTTTGAGGGGAAGAACCCATTCTATTCACTGCAAGGATTTGTTTCTACATTCCACATATTACAGAAACTCCATTCCATTAAAAACTTCTCTCTCTGCTGGGCTGACCTCCGTTAGCCTTTGACCCTTCCTTCCTTTCTCAAGTACAGGAAAGAGAGCTTTTTGTCTGCAACTTACTTGCCAGTTACATTGTTCAGCATCTATGGATAGGAGTAGACATCTATCTGCCTGAGTACATCAATCCACCCGATAGTACAAGCATCAGCAGAAGCCAGCTCTTGATGAGATGTTTAGACTTTAACTGACAATCCCAGGAACACATAAGTGCAACTTGTGTTGCACTTGCACTTATGCAACTACTTGCACTCTCATTTGGAAAATGGCTGAGCTGGTTCTGCAGAAGTTTTCTGAAAACATTTATGCAATAATCAATGCAGAAAGTTCATTCACACTAACTTCAAGACTGTCTAAGATACAAGACCTTATATTCAGTTGCTTATAACTGAAAGTGACAAATAGCTTTCACAGGGCATAAAAAGTGCTGTCCTTGTAATTCAGAATTCCATCAACTCACCTGAATTCTCCCAGGGCATCCATGACACGGCTGATATAAACCTGCACTCTCTGGCTGGATTCTGCTATTTTTCTACATGAGATCATGGCCTTGATTAAGAGTTAAAGACACAAAACAGCTGCTTAAGGGATTCACATTCTTCATCTTTTTAAATTTCATTAACATGTCAAAATAACTAAGATCTAGACCCAGTCCTATACAGCCACTCAGGACAGCAACAAATGCCAACCTCCCTCCACCTCATAGCAGACCAATCCCTAACACTGGACAAGGGGAGAGAAGAGAACATTTCAGAGAGTGAGAAGACAGCAACAAGTATTTTTTTCTCTCTTTTAGATGCTGCATGAAAGGACAGAGTACCATTATTTCCAGAGTCTCTAGGGAGTCAAGAAAACCTCAGAGCAAAATATGGCAAGTAGGAAAGAAAAACCACCCATAGCAAAAAACTCTCCATTCCAATTCTGTCTAAAAAAGAAACTGCACCTCTTTCAGCAAATGCTGAGTTCCTACACTGGGCTCAAGCTCAAGACTGCATGTGTACGGAGGGAGTCAAGATTGAAACCACACACCTTCTCCCACTCTTCATCTATCAGATTCTAGAATACTTCATTCTGATTGACATTTTTCCACATTGTCAAATTAGTATTCTGTACCTTTTCTATTGCATATTTCAGCTTGTTCATGTGAGATTCAAAAAGAGGAAAGTGAGAGAAAAAGAAATCCTGGAAGTTTCTCTGGGCTTCTTCTTTTTCAGGCAGAGAAAAGATTATGCTGATTGCAATTTTTTTCCT
Source organism: Turdus rufiventris (assembly GCA_013186435.1). Taxonomy (NCBI): domain Eukaryota; kingdom Metazoa; phylum Chordata; class Aves; order Passeriformes; family Turdidae; genus Turdus; species Turdus rufiventris. Next base: position 969,499 of record PYHW01009837.1, on the reverse strand, counting down.
TCGAACCATTGCAGGATTGGAGCTGCAGCTTTCATCAGCCATACTAAACATTTCTTCAGTAGACCTGTAAGACAGATTTGTTAGGACAGTTATCTGTGTACTGAAAGATAATTCAGCTTATATTCATAGTTGTCTATATAGTAGAAGGTAATTAATTTGTGGGACTCCTTTGACTGACTACATAAGGCTTTGCTGTCACACGTTTCTGAACAGAGGATATCTGACATTTTGATGGATAAGTCCTGTGCTTGTTCAAATAGGAAGAAGACAATGCCCAGAGAGGCCTGGTTTGAACACTTTTCTCTGAACCAGAACTATTAGATTCCCTCCTGGATTCATCTTTGAGAGAGATGAAGAAAAGGGAAAGGAGATACATCACAAAAATCATAACCAAAAAAGGTTAAAGGTAACTTTGGAGCTGTAAACTGCATTCAGCACTCGAGTTTCTCTCTAGGCACTCAGCAGCGTATTTGTGATGCTCTTGAAAATGGACTGTTGCTCATGAGGGAAGTTGGGAAGCGTATAACCTATACTACCTACAGTGTTCTGGCATCTCAAGATGGATGTTTGCATTTAACCATACAAAATAAAATCTCCTGTTTTAACCGAAGACAAAAATGTCACCACTTAGCAATTACTGTGAAAACACAAACTTAATGCCTACAAATACATGTTTGCTGAGCTCAAAGTTGTGTTGTGCTCTAAGCACTTCATCTTAGAAAGATTTGTTTTCTGCTTAAAACTGTAAAAAAATACAGAAAGAAAAACCACCCACCCAGTGGCTATTTTACAATCATTATTATTTCCCCAAGTTCTGGTTATTTCCTTGAGAGTTCTGCCACATTTCTTTCAACAATTATGTCTCTTCTCAATTACATGTGTGTTCCTATTACGATCAATAGTGCTCAATGCTTTGATTATCATCCTAGCCTATGGATAAAAATGTGCCTTTCACTGTGTTTGCATATAATGTCAAATGGGGGAAAAATGGTCAATCAAAGGGACAGTGTCCAAAGGGGCTGTGGAATCTCCCTCCATACTTGGAGATTGTCAAGACTCAAGAGTCAAGTTCCACAGCCACCTGATTTAAATTCCAAGCTACTGCTTTGCGCACACAACTGATCTGGATGATACCCACAAATCTCAGCCCAGCATAAGTTTTACTGTGATTATACAAAAGGTGGCAATTCCCTCACCCTGTTCTTCGATAAATACTAGCCTTGCAGTGCTAGATATGGATACTGCTGGATTTACAAAAATATTTTTTCTTGCTTAAAGAGTCTTGATCAATTTCACTGAAAAAACACCTTATAGATATAGATATATATATATTATATATATACATAAATAAGTAGAACAGTATGGAAAAAAAAATCTGTGGGAGGAAACAACTGAATAATGGGTTTTAATCTACTGAGAAATTATAGGAGAAAAGGGAAAAAAAGACAAAAAAGTCATGGAGACATTCTGAGCAGCAGAAATCATCTGGAAATAGCTTGGTTTTAAAGTTTCTTTTAAGTCAAGACTGCAATACCAGTGAATGTTAATTAAAAGTTTGAAGTCTTTTCATATCAGAATTCCATCTTGAAATGGAAGCTGTAATATTTATAGAACACTATGAAGCAATTAACAAAAGGAAAGACTCAGGGCTAAGCATTCATTCTTAGTCCATTCTAAAAATAAGCAGTTTACAGTTTAATTGGTTTTAAAAGTAAAATATGCAAAAAATTCTCATCACAGAGGTATGAGTTCATGAACACAGGCTAAAATACAAGCAAACCTCACCAAAAAAAACCAGCTTGTGGGAAAACAGAGTTCAAGACAAAAACATAACTTAATCTGAACTTCAGGAACTTGCATACACAGACAGAAATTCCCAAGGAAGTCAGGAAAGGATGGTCAGTCAGCATTTAAGAAAGATCACAAGCTTTTGTACTGCTTCCTAGGAACAGAAACTGAGGAATTTAGGTCTGAGAGAGAAGCCTTTTCAAGAAAACTGC
>PYHW01009837.1:903711-967449 GCA_013186435.1 Turdus rufiventris | reverse complement strand
GACTGTAGAATCTTGGCTGTAACAACCTGGGGTGCAAACTCTATGGCACTGAAGTATTCAACCAGAAGCCTACTGTTTCTCTAGCAAGTATGCAGAAAACAAGTATCTGGAGAGGCTTTTTGGCTTAGAGAAATCCTGGTTCAAGAACAGTTCTAGACATTGAAAAAAAAATGAAGTGCTGTTTCCAGTATCTTCCCCCAGCACAGGTTTTTCAGTGTGGGGAAAAAAAAAAAAAACCCTGCTCCCAACAGCAAGCAAGCAGCCCAAAGAGGCTACATTCCTCTAAACAATTTGCAATTTTCAGAACACTTTACAGAAATTTGTATTTGTGAAAATTTGGCTACTTCTTAAACTGGGCTGAAATTATCTTATTTACCCTAGATGTCTTAACCCTTTTTACATGGGCTGCTCTCAGCCTTATTTCTTTAGGAAACTAGACCAAAAAGTACTTCAATTTAATAAAAGCAACCACTTTATTCTCAGCTGCAATCTAACTGTGATTTAGAAAGCATGACTGCTACATTAGAACCAAGGCACAATTTTTCACGTCAAAAATTATTCACTAAGAATATCGAGAAAAAAGCTGCCTGTGTTGGTTGACACTAGGGAAAGAAGTCTTTTCAAATGAAGTTTAATTTTTATTTTTTACTGACTACATATTTTAACTGGCAGCTTTTATGCTTCACTTAACTGAAAAGGAAAGGCCAAATAGCAATAATTTCTTGTAGGTCTCCACTAATTCCATTCTGTCTCTGGGTACAGGTATGTAAGTACAGAGAGAGGATAATCAAGAACCATTTGCTATTTTGAAATCACAAGGGAAGAATTTGCTTATTAGCTATGGAAAGTCTGCTGCATTCCATGTTTTGTTATGCCACTGAGCTACAAAAGCTAATAAAATTCCAAAACAGAAGGCAAACTTTTTGATCACAGCTGTTTCTTCTTCCTGTTTTGGCAGAAGTCACATCAGGAACATCCTGTACCAGCCAAGAGAGTCATCATGGACTATTACTTGAAAATTTCACTAACTGCTCACTAGTCAGACTTCATCATAGTATAAAGTCATTATGGCAGTAGTGCTGTTACAGTCCCTTTCATCTCAACAGGATGCTGTCTCCTTCAGGAACATTTTAATCTATTTTTCAGAATATGACTTCATACATAGACTATACATTCACACCATATTGATACATAGCCTATGTATTCAATAAAAATAATTATATTCCAAATTGAGCTTTGACGTTCACATTCAGCCAAAACTTAATCTTTTTTATATTGGCAATCTCATGTAATATGCATAGAAGATAGACTGAGTTGAGAACATTTAATAACAGGATTTGTACTTTTAATGAAAAGAGGCTTAAGGTCTGTTTAGCTTAAATTCCTGCAAAACAGTTGTAAGAAGAAAGGTGCTACACTCACCACCTTGGAATAATTCCATTCTCTAAACTGGTTGTCTGACTTCGGAGCCAGCGACGTTGGTAGCTGCTAGAAGATGATGATGAAGAGCTTGGAGATGGAAAAGGAGTAACCAGAAGACTGCTCAGAGATGCTATGAAGAAAGCAAGAAACCCCATATACAATGAATCACAAAGAATGCTGGTTAAATATTTTGCTTCTATACTCTAGCAGTAATTCCTCACAAATACTGCTCTTGCTTGCTGATTTTTTTCACACAACTCGAGACAATTACTTTAAATAAGTCTTGCTGCTTGAGGACACTCATTTGTTATAAAGTAGGAGATCATCCCTACTAATACGCACTAAAATGTATCTTATTCTCATTAAAAGTGTTCCCTCCCAAGAGCTGTTGCACTCCCATTACAATACACAGGATGACTTCTGGTCTTCATTTTCCTATTCAGTGTAAAAAACAATTTCTCTTCATTTGCTCTAGTAAAGGCTCCAACCAATTCTTCCTCCAAATTATAAATTTATTAAGAACCCAGAACATGGTGGCTGTAAATAGTGAATATTACAAATATTTTTGCATGAAAAATACGCAAATGCAGAAAACAAACCACCTGGCAGATAAAAACAATTATGGATTTACAGGTCAGGAAGTGTCTGTATTTGAGGTGAATCACTGAAACAAAGAATTGTAACAATTACAAAAGGAGGCAAACAAGATAGACAGCAGATACCTGACCGAGCAATGCCGCTGTCTCTGTCCTCATTTTGTCCTCTGCTAGGCATATCAACAGGTGTGCTGTGTGCTAAAACAAACAAAGCAGATCAATAGAAAATAATAGATAATTCATCATACTATTTGTCAACATTTAAAAAAATGTTTAAGTTTAAAGGTCATACACCAAAAAAATTACATCTTGTACTGGTGCTCAAAATCAGTAGGGTGTGAAGAGAGGTGGCAGCAAACAGTAGCCTATGCTGAGTGTCATGTTACTTGAGGAAGGTTATTTGCCCCAACATAAATGTAAAAACATCTCTAAGGAGCTTAAGAATATGAATACAGTCTGCATTATCAGAAATCAGATATATTTTGAAAGTGAGGGCTGGTGGTACCCTCACCTATCACTCTTGATAACCTCTGAGTGTGCAAAACTGTCCTTTAACACAGGTTAAGATCACAATGAAATAGTCTAGCACAAGGTCCATTAAAAGCTGTTTCACTTGCTGAGCTGAGATTTACTGTCCACAGAGCCTCACAGCAAGAAACATTCAGCCTATGTCACATTACATCGAAGTGTTAGTAGTGCAGAGTTACTCAAATTGTAGAGCATGCATGATTTGCAAAGGCTGTGAAGAAACTACATTGGTATTTCAGTTCACATTTTTGCAATTTACAGAAGTAATTAGGCCTGAGGTCTACCCACCTGTATGGATCATCACTCTGCCTGTAAAAGGAGACTATGTAGCTTAAAGATTAAGAATTAAAGAAATTTATACTCTTTAAGAAAGAAAACCCCTAAAGCCTCCCAGACTTAGCTTAAGAGCTTTGAATGTCTGCCACCAAATTAAAAAGTAGCAAGAGATACGAGAAGAAAAAGCTGTATACCAGCAAGACACTTGCATGTTAGCAAGAAACCAGCAATAAGCCAGGAAACACAAGTTCTCTAAAAAACATAAGGGCTAATTCATCTTCAAAAAACACTGCATAAAAATATATTTAAAATTAAACAGTAATTTTGCCATTTTTTTCAAGGATATGCCAGATACACCTGTTGTTACTATTTTAGCCCTCTGTTTCTAGAGACTAATTATGCATGTCCTGCAAAGATTCAGAAGGAGATGAATTTGTGTGTACATATGGATGGGTCACACTGTGGCTGGCATTCCACACAAACCTGCAAAGAAAGAAGCACTGCGGATGAGCCGGAGGGGACCTCCTTCAGACACACCCTGCAGCAGTTTGCTGCTACACAGCTGTAACACACCTAGGAAACAAAAGCAACGTAGAGAAAATGGAAAAAAATGCAAAAAAAATGAAAAAAAAAAAAAAAAAGGCAAAAAAAAAAAGTAAAAAAACCCAAGGAAGTGATGTACTGGGAAAAAAAAAAAGCCAAAACTGAATGAACAGATGGCCTTGTGCTGTCAGAAAGACATAGAACCTGGAATTATTTACCTAAATTACTTCCATTGCGACAGGCTCCCAAACCATTCTGATTGGAGCTCAGCTTTCCCAGGCTGGGGTCTTGGTTGATGTATTCAAAGCTATCTTGTAAGCTAAAACAGGGGGGAAAGCCAGTGTTCTTTGAGAATGTGATCAACAGGCATTAATATTAGCTTAAGAATTAGGTTCATTTTATAAAAGAAGGCTGAACATTAACTTTACAACCAAACTGAAGGACAAGTAGATTTATTAAACTGGAAGGAAACAGGTATTTATTTTTTATATCTGAGTTATTGGAAATTTCTTTATATGACACTTGGGATTCAGTTTATTCATATTTTCCCATTTTGGGAAGGAAGTACAACAGAACAGTATATTTGTTGAAGGAAACAGAAATGGGATATGGGGACAAAGCATTCTCAACATATCCCTTCCACACTCTTCTGACAGCAGGAAGAGATGGAGGTTTTGATTGTCCAAAGCACCCAATTTCTGAACTTGACCGCATGTCCTGGACAAATTAAGAAGTAGAAACTTGGAGATTTTTTTTTAAATTAAAATCTTGGCTGGCCTAACTAGGATCCATTAAGAGAATTCTTCTCCACAGCTACCTTCCTGATTTTCTACCAGAACTACAAAAGGAGAAAGACAGACAGACAACTGTACTGGCTGGGAAAGGAAAAAAAATATACATAAAAAAAGATGTTCTTACTTATTGCTGCTTCCACTGAAGCTTCCTACCCTGGCTGAGAAGACTTTACTTATCATCAGCTGTGGGGGAGAGCTGAAAGGATAAACAGTAATTTCAGTGAGTCATAATTCCAAGCGCCTGACAAGACAGTGCATCACAGAAAAGGACACTCACCGTATGTAGTGAATTTTCAAGGTGGAGCCTTTGTAACTCATTGCCACTGAGCCAAACATCATTTCTCCCAGCATATTGACATCAGAGGCTGGTCTGGTGTACTATACAGACAAGAAGATGGGAACGCAAAGTCAAAAATAACTTGGCATACTATTTCAACTTCACCTAGCTGCCACAGTGATGCATTCAGAATGGACAACACAAAAGTTGATCTTTCCCATGAAAGTGTGCACTCAGTGTGGGTTAAACACTGTGAGTTTAACAAGTAAAGTGGAAAGAAATCCTGAATTTTGCTCACTAGATGAGCAGTGCTAACCTTGTTCTGAGGGGACCTCCAAAGGCAAGAGAGAAAAAAGATCTACTGCATTTCCAAAGAAACAGCTGTGTCCAGCAACATTTCCATATAACAGAGTTTGATAAAAGCTGTAAATGTTAACAGGACTTGGATTCAGTGGTTTGCATCCCAAAAAAATAAACTGCCTTCCTTATTCAAATGAGTCAATTCACCTTCCCTGCCTCTTTAGAAAGCTTCTTGGAAACATTTTTATAGGAAAACGATTCGTGATTATACTAAGAAATCTTCACAACAGTTGCTTATTTTGTTTCAAAGACTGATCATCAATAGCAAATACAAGGAGAAGTTTGTTAACTCTGAAGAAAATCACCTTCCAGTTAAATACAACTATTTTCTTTTCCCACCTTAACCTATACATGTGTCAAATTTCATTTTTCTAGGTGAAATGCTAATGCTTTTAGTAAGAGAGAGCCTAAGTACCTAAAATTTAATGTTATAGTAAGACAGATTAAAGAGACTCTTAATATACCATGTTCAACAGCTTCTTCACAACTGACCTGAACAATAAGCAGACATGAACAGAACAGCATAGTGCTTCTTACAACCTTTTTATGACAAAATGCTATTATATATATTTCACAACTCCTTCAAAGATAAGATCAAGATAGACCAAAAGGTTAAGATGCACCCACGCATGTTTTTATTCAACAACACTTTCAGGATAGAGTATATATTTCAAGGTTTTGATTAAGCTACAATGTAATAGAAGCTGAAGTCATTCAATGCATGTAAGTGAAGGCTTTAAAATCTAATTTCTTCAGTAAAATGGAAAAACAAAAGCAACAAAGTAACAAATATTACCTGATACTTCGGTGTCTGTTCTTTGATATTTTGCATACAGCTTATAGAAGGACTACGGGAAGAAATGTTGTTCCCATTGCTTGCCTGGCAGTTCCTGGCAGAAGTCTTTACAGAAGCATCTTCTGCCATTTTCTATGTCAAAACAGAACAATGTGATAAAAACTATTAAAGTAAATCGAAAACTCCCATCTCTAAACATATAATGGCAAGAATCTTCTTAAAACAAGAAAGCAACAGAAATACACAATACTCTAATTTGGTTCAAAAAACATGTATCAGTTTTAAAATATTTTTTTAAATGTCAGCATCGGAGCAAGTGTACAACTGCTCTCACATTCACACTGTCAGATACCTTTTTGTAGTACAGGAGTACAGTAATTTAACGATTACAAGCTGCACCATTTTGACTAAAATTTTGCTCCCANCCCGGAAATGCGGCTTACACTCAGGAGCGGCTAATACGTGAATAATTTTCTGACATTTCCAACCCCGGAAGTGTAAGCCGAGGTGCCGAGCCGAGCACCTGCCAGTAAAACCTGGGTTACTCTGTTCCGTGGCAGGTGGAGCCGGGCTCTGTGCCGGCAGCGCAGAATGGGGGAGGCTGGGAGCTCCCTCCTTCAGGCAGCACAGCCCAGGGGAGAGACGGGAGGCTCAGTGCTGCCATCCCCGCCACTGCGGGAGCGGGGGGGCTCCATCCCCGCTGCCGCCGCTGCCGTGAGTGCCAGCGGGCTCCGTGCCCCCCGCCACCGTGGGGCAGCACTGGACCGGGGCAAGCGAGCCTGGCGGCAGCCGCGGCCAACCCCAAGTGGCCCTGCCGAGCAGCAGCACCGAGCTGGGCCACCTGGCCCCAGCAGCAGCTCCAAGCAGGCCAAGCCCGCACAGCCCGAGCCGAGCCAGTAAACCCCACGATTCTGTTACTAAGTGGCAACTTTGTTGCACGCAGGTCCTCGCTGCGAACGACAGAGCGGCTTAAAATCAGGTGCAGCTTGCGTATGAACAAAGAATGTTGCTGACACCCAGAGATGCGGCTTATAGTCAGTGCGGCTTGTAATCGTGAATTACTGTTGTTAGTTACTTGGGAAGATCATTCCCAATTGTTACGAATGGTTCTGTAATATTTGCCAAAATTTATGTAAACAAAAATCTCATCTTATGGGTTTCTTACAAACCAACTCCTGTAGTAATTTGTACAATTAATCACGCGAACTGCATATAACTTTTGCTCTCCAAATGATGTAATAGATTTCTAAAACAGAAGAACAGCCAGCAAAAAGAAGGGATGAATAATCCATCATTTGGTAGAATTAACAGGTTAAAGACAAACAATGTATTTGAATATTCAATGCAAATAAGCTTTACTGCATTTCAGGAAGACATACAGTATTCACATATGCTTCCTTGACTTTATTTAAATGTTTGAAAGTAATTTGAAAGTAATTTTGCCTTAATTTTAAATGACTCAAGCTTCAGTTTTGGTGCTTGATAACAACCAAACACTCAAAATCATTTTGAATGCCATGCAAACACATATACGTGAAAGGTACAGTAATTTCACAACTATAAGGTGCATCCTTTTGACTAAAATTTTTATCGAAACCTGGAAGTGCACCTTATAATTCGGTGCGCCTTATATATGGACAAAGTTCGGAAATTTGCCAACCCAGAAGTGTGAGCCGCAAGGGGCAGTGGCAGCTGCGGCAGCCGCGGGAGCCCTGAGCCGCTGGGGGACTGGTAGCCGCTGAGCCGCGCTAGCCGGTGCTGGGGGCAGGCGGGAGTGCCGGGGCCTGCCGCACAGAGAGGGCGCTGGGGGCTGCGTTTAAAAGCTACACCAATCTGTGAAAAATGTTTGCAAATTGAGCACCTGCCAGTAAACCCTGTGATTGCGCGATTCCGTTACTAATTCGTTACTCTGTTGCATGCGGATCCTCGCTGAAAAAAAAAAAAAGTGCATCTTCTAGTCCGATGCACCTTATATATGGACAAAGTTAGGAAATTTGCTGACACCCCGAAGTGTGCCTTATAGTCGTAAAATTACAGTACTTTGTTTTAAAAGGGTAGGTCGATTAGCGCTTGGCTAGAAAACAGATTATAGCCTGTATCATTTATTATGAGGGAGGTTATAATCTGTTTTATGTCACTGTTGCATTGAGAGCTTCTGATTGGACATTTTGCAGTTAACTTTCAGCTAAAGTATTCAAGCAAGTGGAAAAATTTAAGTATTTCAACGAAGCCAGAAATGTATTTTTTGCTAAGATGTTGTTTGTTTGAAAACAACTTTAAGATACAAAGTAATGACCTTGATTTTGAGATGGGGTGGGGGAAGAGGGGAAGCAAGATTAACAACCAGTCTGACCCATTTAAGCTCTTAAGTAGATGATCAGACATCAGCTGATGATGCTCATCAGTCTTACTGATTCAGCACAATGGCATATTTAAAGTGTGACTGAAATAAGATTGTTGCTTTTTAAGCATCTTCGTAACTTCTTTAAGTTGTGACTGTTCTTATATGGCTCATACAGGTATATTATATACATAGCTCTGAAATAAACCATGCTAGTCTAGTAAGCTGAAGCTGCTGGTTCTAAAAAAAAAAAACAACTTCAAAACAAACAAAAACTGAAATAATTCAATATAGAAGAGATACACAGAGGCAGTAGAAAAAAAACCAAGGAAAACTACCACAAAACAGAAAATACTATTGGTTTACTGCTATCTTAAAGCGACCTGAGTTTGCTGAAAGCTTTACTTCACAGTTTGTGTGCTTGGAAAGAAGCAAAAAGAACTTGCATCTTGACAGCATCTGCTCTTGCTTCTATGCTTCACTAAAACTTATGTGGAGATATAGATGGCCATGTGTCATACTTACACAATACAATGTGGTTAGCCAGTGAAGTTGTTTTAATTCACATAAAGACAGTAACCTTACTAATCCAAACACCAAAGGAAAAAAAGCACCTTTGGACACATGGTGGATATCACTGAAATGGATTGCATAGCCAGAGCTAACAAAAAAAGCAATTTGCAAAAAGCAAATCCAGTCAACATTAGAAAGGCTGAAGAAATACTCAGTTTAAAGGGAAACTGATTTCTTTGCCTGAAAGCACATCTGGATTAAGTTGTTGCATTTGAATACCATATTCATATTATAAACACCAAATAACAGATAGTATATTATAAATATATAATATAAATACCAAACATCAGATATGTTCGTAGTCTTGCTGTAATCTAACACGTTTGTTGCAGCTATCACAGTGAAAGACTGCAAGAATAAGAAGTTGACACTGTCCTACTAAAATAACTGCTTTTGGAAAAGAAAAAAGAGCAGTAGGACAGCAGCAAAATTAACATTTCATACCTGAACCACAGTTTCATCAATTTGGCGGACTGCTTTGGAATCAAATAAGACCTGTCTGCCTCTCCTCTCACAGTCTTGGTAAACTATTAGGCGGATTTCATTCAAGTCAAACTCTGAAGAGGACCAGCTATGGATTAGAAACAGGAGATGTTAAAATACCATGTTTACTTTGCAGGTTCATTCAAGTAAAGAAACAGGTATTAGGCAAAGACATATTGTACAGAATTTACAAAATCTAGGGTGCAAACCACATCACTTCCAGCAAAAAAGAACTCCAAAGGAAAGTCTAAGCTCAGTGTCACTGACAAAGGCAAGCACAGCTATACCAATTTTCATCAAATCTTTTTCCAAAATTTTCCAAAAAGAGAACACAACTTTATCTCAGCAATCTGCTCCAGGCCTTAACTACCATTATTCTCTTCTCTGTACACATCTTGGATCATCTTTGTTTTAAGGTAAGTATACTATTTTACACAATACTCCAAGTGACAATAATACAGAATGGATTACCATCCGCTCTACTGCAGCCTTTCAAAAGCACAAGGTTTATACCCTCTCTTCCATCTCTAAGCAATACAACTCCTTTTGACCTATTCCTGACAATGCAAGCTAAGATATTCCCAAAATTTTTAAGTCTTGTAACTGATACACAAGGTTTATGTTGTTCCAGTCTTTTCCCCCCATTTCTGAGACATTTCAGGGGTTACAGAGCAGATATCAATTAGACTTCATCACCAGTTACAATGAAAATCATTTAGTACATGAAACTGAGATACCTGAACTTCAGCCAGAATCAAAATAATTATCTCAATCCACAATCTGCCCATTCTCCAGAGATACAACATGGCACATGACCTGCCTCACTTGCACTACCACAGGGACTGAGCAGGCAAACTGATCCTCACGGCAATGACAAGAAACCTAATTTCCTAATTTCAGAAGGAGTCAGTCTGCACATCAGAGCATGGTGATTTGGCTTCGGCTACAGAAAACACTTTTTAGGTTATGTGGCTGACAAGATGAAATCAATGGAAAAAACCTACAACTGCATAAAGCAGTGTCACAGAGCAGTGATGGACTGCACCTGGGGAGTGAGAGTACAACTGTTATTAATAGTTGTCGGTTCAACAAACTTTCAGTCAAGGCCACACTGATCTTCCACCCAAAAGGAGGTTTCATTTATGAATTTCCCCAAACTGCTTTACAGAAATGGAAAGTAGATAATTGAGAGATGAGCATAAAACCCCTATACAGATGAAAGACCATAATTTATGAAGCTATTTCTCTTATTCCATGCTCTGCCAATATCCATAAATCAATAGTGAGGTAAACACTATCAAATCCTTCTAGAGTCAGGATAATTGCTTTAGAAGTACACTTGCAGACTTATGATTTTAAAATAATTTTAAGTAAAGCGCTTAATTAATTCCTTGTGCTCTTTCAACATAGCTAAAAAAAAAGTCTAAATAGGCATCTTTTTCAAACCTGAAAGACCTCAATCTGGAGGTCTATTTTTAAACATCTTGGGACAGAATAAGCCAGATACCTATCTCCACTGCAAGGAATTCTGATACAAGTATACTATATGACCATAATACACAAGGATTGCCTTCACAGAACGATGGTAAAGGCTGTTTTACCATCCACAGTGAGAAAACTTCTTGATATATATGTAACACATTACCTCCAGAACTGCTGAGTGTATCAGGCAGGCAGATCCTTTTCAATCCTTCCCTTTCAAAAGGAGTCACAGCACTACATTAACCTGCATGAGACCAGACCTGATACCATTGGTGATAGTTGCCCAACAAAGATCCTACACACCTTGCTTACACAGTGTGCTGCAACACACCATCTGTTTAACAAGTGTTACTAGTTTCTCAGCCCACTGCCTGTGCAATGCTATTACAAAATCCAGTTATACTGAATGCAAGAGAACTCAGAGCTGCCAATACACTTCATCCTAGTCTGCCACATGAATTTGATACTGTTCAGTACCAGATACCCCAATATCTCTCCAGTTACACAGCTGTGTATTTACTTACTTGCTGCAACAGACAACCTGAAGTAACTATATTGTTTTCTTTAAAAGGTTGCAAGTCTTTCCTTCCTTTAACACCAAAGAAAAGATACATCTCTATGGCTTTAGATTACATTCTATGCAAAAGCAAAGCCTCATTTATCGCCACAACTGGCATAGCAGCATCCATACTTCAGACCATAGGCCTGCAAGTCTAAACTGAGAAAGATTCATTTCAGACACAGATAAAGCCAATCTAGCCCTGCATGTGCCCACTGATGCAGGTTTGCATGCAGGCTGGGTTGCATGAATTCAGGTTTCCTTATGAAAAAATGAACTCCCTCATTAAGCACTAAAGCAAATCTCATGTTGTTCATGTAGTGCTGACTTCTGTATAAGATATGAACTCGATTTTATATTTAAGTAGAAGCTAATTTAACAGCCTTTTCCACACAACATGCTAAAGATCAGAACTAAACAGAACTAAAGATTGCTGCTATCTGTCAGGACTACAAATACACTCACATTCAGACAGCAACAGGCTAAGAAATTACATAAAATCTATCATACAGAGCTTTATGTGACCAGCAAACCAAATTGAGGGAAGTTATTTCAGATAATGCTTCTTATACTTCTAACCAAATATCAAACTCATGTTTTAATGATGCCATTGCTTACAGATGCAGTTTCTGCAGCAGACCTACCCATTACAGAAGCTATCCTCATTTGATGACATCAAGTATATCTATAGGCAATTTATACAGGCATACAAGTTCATGTAGTCCCATTACTTCCATATGGAATCCAGCAGTAGGCCCAAAACTAGTGGGATGACCACTAGGCCCATCACAAAAGCTGATGAGCACTGCTCACAGTACTTCCACTCTTTATTGTTTAAGTGAGGTTATGTAACACAGATCCCCAAAACAGGGACAACAGGAGTATTCAATCATCTAAAAGCAGATATTGAAGAATACAGACAGTACATAAACTCATTGGCCACCTCTGTTTTCACATGCATAAAAACCAAAACCCCAAAAACTTACTTCCTTATCTCTATATCCCTTTCTGCTTATTCAGCAATGCCAGGTCCTGAATATTCTTAAAAATCAGCTGAATTAACTACATTAATATGATCTTGTGCATATCTTCACATTTCAGGCTAAATATGGCTGTTTCAACTGAAAATGTTTTCTTATTTGATCACAACAGTAAGAGCCTCACATATCCTTTCACCCTTTTTGTAACTATGTCACCCTTTCTGTTACTTGTGTCTGCTCTGATAATGGTTGGATCCTTCCATAAACTGAATTCTCTACAGCAACAGAAGTCTGTCCAAGTACGTGAAAGTGAATCAGAAACATTACTGCGGAAGGAAGAATAGCAAGCAATGGAACCTGTGCCTCTTGGTGGCAGCACGACTTACATTAACTCACTTCATCCATGGAACTACATACTTTTAGGAAAGGGCACAAAGAAAATGTTCCTGATACATTCCAAGTAAGTATTGAGGCTAGTTGGGATGTTAATTGACTTTTCTTGTTCCCAAGTCAGCTCTCTGACTGCTTAGTAAGCTGACTCCCTAAAGGGAGTCAGTTCCAAGAGGCTTCACTTCAAAGGCCAAGGCCAGAACAAGGGGGGAAAAAGATAAAAGCCCAATGCCCAAAATCCAAGGAAGAAGTGGCTCCTTCAACACCATCACTCTGTTTAAGCAGGTCAGCTTACCTAATCTTACCTTCGGACTGTATCTTTCCTGTATGTGAAAGATGCTAGAATTAATAAACATTACTTTCACGTCAAAATAAATAAACCAAATCAAGGTGTCTAGTAGAGATAAAAAAAATTCCATAGCATTTTCCTATTTTTTGAAAGACAGCCACAAGTTTGAAACAGCTTACAGATATCCTGAAAATTTTGTCCCCAGAGAAGCTTAAGCTTGCTTTATTTTCTCCTACACATGCATATAAGCTACTTTCCTCTGGGCTTTTTCAACATTTCTTCAATTATTTATGAGACATGCAGAAAAGATCTTTCTTACTTAGAGGAAAGCAGACTTATTTGTTCCTGGAAAAAATTCACAAAAAATTGCCTCATTTTGCCCTGAATAAATACTTTCAGTTAATATAGACCTCCAAACTCTAATGTTTACAAAGAAAGCTTTTGCTTACCCTTTATAATTATCAGCATACATGCAATAATTGAAGAGTGACCTATTCATATATATTCAAAAACCACTTCAGTTGACCTTAAACTGTTTTTGAAAGTGACTAACCCCTCATTCCTTCAGTGCAACATCTATAGGCTAGAGAACCAAACAGATTGAAACATCTGTGTATATTTATCTATATTTTTCTGATTCTTAGGCCTGAATGTAAAATACTAATTCTAACACCCTTGGGTGCTAAAACTTGGAAAAAGCCACCCTGAACTGTATTTTCAACACAGCTACATAGCTATAAAGAGTCAGACACTGGAGACGTGCTGGCACAGGTTGGAAAAACACAACTCAAAAGTTAAATAAACACTATTTCCACTTCAGATTACTCTGATGCAATGCTCAAATTAGAGGTAATTTACAAGTAAAGCAGAGGGTTCCCCTCTATTCTTCCCCATTTCACAGCATTCTCTCCTGTCAGCTCCTCACACTGTTAGTACTTGACCCGCTAACAAAGGAGATGGCAAAAATAGTAAAAGAGGGGAAACTAATCAGGAAGCTAGAAAGAGAAGGTAAGATTATTTAACCTTAATTGAAAAGAAAGGCAATTGCCCTTTATGCCTCAGTTTGCATATACATAAATCTTACACATCAGAATCAAGAAGGTTGGTTCAGTTTCAAACAGGAAAGACTTTCTGGACTTTCAGTCAGCAGCATCATCATCATGAATAAACTTCTAACAGGATGTTTTCAATTTAAAAAATAACCTTCTAGGCACATGACTATAAATCTAACCTTATATAAAAATGCCTTTCTTTGTCCAAAATCATATACATCAAAAAAGTTACATGCATACCTGTTTTGTAGCAGTCTAGTCACTTTGTTCGCACAGCTGACACTCTCATATCTCAGAGACTTTCTAATTCTTTCATCCAGTTTGGTACAAGACAGATTATTTCCAAGTGGTATATTGTTGTTGTTTCTTACTCTTTCTATTTGTCCCCCAGTGCCATTTGCACTTTTTGGTGTACCCCCACACATTTTCTTAGCTACAAATCCTCTTTTAAAGCTCTCTCAAAGAAACTAAATACCTGCTGAAGAGAAACAGCCTCAAACAGGTTTCTTCACTATCGATCAACCATTAACAATGATAATTTACCATCAGCTTTCTTCCCTATAAAGGAACACAATCTGCTGAATTTCCAGTTGGGGGAAGAAAAGGCAAAGCAATCTTCATATATTCTATAAGCCATTAATACCAAAAGACAGCTGTAGCTAATATACTCCTGCAATTATTCCAGATAGAACAGACATCACTTTCAGGTTTCAGAAGCCATCGTGGACTTGCTCTTGCTGCTGCCAGAGGTTTTCCTACTAAGCCTGGTGCAAAGCTGTAGCAGATACAACAGCTAATATTGACTTTAGCTATGTTTGTTTCCTGGTATGTGATTTAGGTAGCTGGCAATTATGTAGTCACAAGACTGAACCATATGGCCTCTTTAAAAAAAAAAAAAAAAAAAAAAGCAGCATAGTTGCTTCTGCAGTGACTCGCCCTTAGTTGCAAGGTTGTTCTAACACTGGCTACAACACCCTGTTAATGGCTCTCATGTGAGCAAGTGTCATCTGACAACCCCTAGCAACCTCATATAGCTTAGGAGCAAGTAAGAATCTGTCATCATTGCCATATGGTGATCAGTTTAAAAAACCCAACTACCAACACCAAGAGACATACTAGATATTCTGCACTATAATGCTTTTATTTCTAAGGACAAATATTACTTTTACTTGGACAAGAATTTGACACTAGTACTTTGAAAAGCTTTTTTTAAGATGTACGAAGGAAAACAATGAGAAAAGGTTTGTTGCAGACTTCAAGTTGCTCAATGAGAATTTAAAGTCATGTGCCTCTTAAAATAATTCAATGGCAATACTGATGACAAAACTACTAAGAAAATACTCCAGGCCAAGTAAATTTAGATTTTTGAACAGAACAAAGGAATCAGATCACATAAGACAGAATATCAAGTTCAACTCCTGGGCTTGCACAGGAATATCCCCAAAAGTCACACTTAAGCCCCAAAGTACTGTCCAAACACTTCTTGAACACTGTCAGGATTGGTGCTGTGACCACTTACCTGGGGAGGCTGTTCCAGTGCCCAAACATCCTCTAGGTGAGCAACTTTTTTCTAATATGCAACCTGTACCTCCCCAGCACAACATCAGGTGATTTTCTAGGTCCTGTCAGTGGTCATCACAGAGAAGAGATCAGTGCCTGCCCCTCCCTGTCCCCTCATGAGGAAGTTATAACTGCAATGACGTCTCCTCTCAATCTCCTCCAGGCTGAACAAACTGAGCAGCCTCAGCCATTCCTTATGTAGCTTCTGCTCAAGACCCTTCACCATCTTTGCTACCCTCCTTTGGGCACTCTGATAGCTTAATTATCTTTCTTGTATTGCACTGACCAAAGCTGCACACAGGATGTTCTGGTAGGTTCTGGTAATTCTACTGCAGAAAAAGTTCTCTTCCCCATCTTTGCTTTAAAAAAAGTTATCCCGACATATCTGTTCATAACTCATGTCTCTCAGGAATTACAATGGGCTTTCTCCCCATCAGTAAAATTTTAGACATTTTATAAGATAACAGCCCTACTGAAATTTCCCTTCCAGGTTAAAAAGGGAAAATAACTTGGTTAATGGTCAACCAGACCAGCAGTAGAGTTAGAAGCAAGATTTCAAAACCCAGTGCTACGTGCTCCCTGCTAAATAGCACAGCACCCTTAAAATGATTTCGTAATCACAGTTAGCCCCAATCTCTAAAAACTGGACAGAAGTGAAGCAAAAAAGTAGAGCAAGGCTAGGTTGAACAACTTGCTCTGTTGCTGAGGGAAACCTATAGCAATTTAAAAAAAACAAACAGTTCCACTGCAATCCCCAGACAAGTGACAAGTACCAGATCACAATCACTCTTCCCCCACAGTGTGGCAAACAGGTGAAATCTCCTGCCTATTCTCAAGTGATTGAAATGATCTGGGAGAGGACAATGCTAGCCTTCACCTCACTGAGGAAAAGTACTTTACACACCAGTGTTACCAGTCATCTTTGAAGTGTGAATGAAATAAGTGAAATAACACACTTCTACTAAGATCAGGAAATAACAGTCTTCACTTCTGTACTACCTTTTCCCCAAACAAACCAAAATTTTGGAACATTCATCAAACTATCAAATTCACATCAGATATTAGTACAAGGAACTCCTGTAACCTCGCTAAAGAGATGCGCTTAACAACACTACCTCATCTGTAAATATAATCATCTGTAGAATAATATAAATCCTAAAGTACGTGAAGAATTAACACTGCAAATCTACAAAACAGTTTCTGAACAGAATACATAAATCCACACATGGAAAACCCACAGAGTCCATATAAAGTAGATAACAGAGAAAACGCAAGAAAGTGTCCTGCTCGGCAGATATAATCCTCTGTGAAGTAGAGTTAATCACTCTTTTTCTAGGCTATGTGACAGCATGTCACCTGCTCTGTTTGTAGGTCACTTCCTGTCCTTCATCTTCACTGCAAGCCTAAATGACTTCAACTCAAGGTAACATTTTAGCAAGAAAATTTGGGGTGGGGGAAAGAGGAAATGAATGTATGTGATGTAGCTGAGAATAATTTTCTCTGCAAGTTACAGAAAACTCAAGCACTGTTTTCAAATCTAAGAGAACATTTTCAGAGACCCATGCAAGGTCTTATTTTCCAAACAACTTTTACAAGCAGCTAGAGAAGCTTAGGGAAAATAGATTGAATCATACCTGCTGTTTCAGTGAGCATTTGTTTTTGTAAAACAAACACTTAGTAAAATTGATACACAAAAAATGCCTAGACAGGCATTCAGGATTAGTGCCAAAACACATGTTTAAAGATGAAGGGGAATCTCTTTTGGATTGCTTAATGATGATTTTCCCTCTTTTAGTCCATTGAATAGCTTATGTGGAAGACAGATGCCCATCCTCCCTCCTAATTTGAAACATTTACCCTCCATTGTTTCTTCTCTTTCTAAAACCTCAGATATGGAAGAGTTGCACTGATGCCACACCACATTCCTTTTCCACAACGACTAGCAGTACTACTACGGCAAAGCCCTATTAACCTCAGGTGAACTAC
The DNA here is from genome assembly GCA_013186435.1 of Turdus rufiventris. NCBI lineage: Eukaryota > Metazoa > Chordata > Aves > Passeriformes > Turdidae > Turdus > Turdus rufiventris. The sequence goes on along the minus strand of PYHW01009837.1, from coordinate 950,162 downwards.
CTTCTTCAGGCATGATACATAGTTACTAGTTTCACCCAAGTTAGGCGGGATACATTGCAGATTTGTCATGCAACAAGTGAAGGAAGGTATTATTTGGAGCACTGCTCTCTCAGGACAGATTTACCTGAAGAAAGAGTTCAGGTGGAGAAAAGTAAAGTTTTCGGTATCAAATCACTGTATAGAAAGGTCGCTTTTTTAAAGGATTATTCTGTATGTCTGTATGTTCCTCTATGAGATCCAAAACAATATTGGATATATTTGTTTATTGAAAAGCTAGAATTCCACAGATTCCTGCTTAAGAAAGGATAATATACTGGATTTTTGTAAGGCTGGAAGCATTTTTCATCATCTTTGTTGCTACAAAGCAATATCATCACAGGCACACACAAAAAAATGACAAGACACACACGCGATCCTAATAGAGGTTAACAAACAGACCTACGCACGTCGGAGTCACTATGAAGTGCACACATCAGCTTTCCACAAACATAAAAGCAGCCCATCAAACCAGTGCGTCACAACTCAACTTCTCTAAGTTATCAGTAATCACTGTTCACTGGCTTATCTACAAGTCTGAAATTTAGGAGTTAGCTTTCATAGAGTATTTCAGTAATAATGCAGAAATAAAAAAATAAACCCACAATAAAACAAGACCCTAACCAAGAAAACAGCCAGCAAGTACATTGTTTGAAGTAAGACCACAAATAGGACAAAGACAGTGCTCAGTTGCTAGCTCCAGAAGTGGAATTCCTCATTAGCAAAAATAAGAGCTAAATGCTTGTAATTGCATGAAAAAAGGCACACATTTAATTGCTTTACCATTAAGAGAAATGTGGTTTTTGCTAAATTAGGTCTTGAAACAAAGAAAGGTAAAGTCTGCAGTAAGGTTAGCACCCTAGGTCCACTACCTAGTTCTTTCCGCCACACAGAAACCCATGCTTAGTCTAAACAAATTTCCTCTTTCCATCCCACTTTCTGGTCATCTTCGTATCTTCCAACAGTCCGGAGAACTCAGCTGACTCAAAGCCAGTCAAGTATTTTGCAGAAATTCTTTCCTAGCGATAATCTTTATCATTTCAAAAAACGGAAAATTTGCTTGTAATTTAACACTCTCTAGGATTTGACTCTGCTTCTTTCCCCATTTATTTTTTCAAGGCACCTGCAATAACCAGCTTCCAGCTTTCACTGGAGCCAAACAGCAGCAGCCATCCGGGAGCAAGCAGCGCTGGGCCAGGCGTCTCTGCTGCGTGGCTGAGCACAGGCAGCCGGGCCGGCCAGGCCACCCCAGCTCCTCCAGCACGCAGTGCTGGGTCTCAGCTAATGCATCATTCCCGTGTCACTTGTTCCAGCGGCGCCATGTGACTGGGCCAGCGGCCAGGAACACAGCTACTGAATACAGACACTGCCAAGGCACGTCTGGGAACTGCCTCTGCCAGAAAATGAGATTAAGAGAAATCTTTTATCCTGCCTCTGCCTTTCCCCACCTTCTCTCAAGCACAAGGAAGAACTATGTACATCTGAAGGAGAATTTGGAGCAGCAATGCAAGGCAGAATCTGTTATTAATAACACTGTACTAGCTCTTACTCCGTTGCAATGCCATATAAAAGTACTGACAGATCTCAGACCTTAGTATCTCCTACCGAAATGAGCAGGCCAAGACAGACATCACCACACCTTAGGGGTGATATCCTGAGGCATGGGTTTGGTTGCCTGCTCTTTCCTGTTTCTTCTCCCTCCTCTATAAAACCCTATAGTCTATTTTATCCTTTTTATTTAAGAAAGAGGCTGCTTTCAAACCTTGGTTCAAAGGATTAATTTTAGAATATGAAAAAAAAATTACTCAGAAAAAATGTTCTTTATTGGACATAAGTAAATACATAGATACAGAGATATGAACAATGCCTGGTGTTTAACACTTCCCACAATTTTTTCTAGCTAAATGAAAAATACTTTTTCTGCTATAACACATACAAATGCCTTCACTCAAAGTAACTAAAAACACCCGCATGTCAACAGCAACCATTTCTTTCCAAATTTCCTCCACTTCCACTATTAAAAGGCTGCATTCACAAGAGGGCTTTGTGCACTGCAGAACATCTGGCACTTTCTCAAGCTTTACAGACAGAAGTTTAGAGTACTCTCTTCAGGGGTGCAGAAAGATTGTAAATCCTCATTTCTCATCATTGTTCTGAACACACACCACGGTACAAAAGAATGCTCTCAAGGAGGGCTAGAGGCAAGTGCTATCCAGGGACCCCATGTCTCTCTTTCCAAGGAAACTGCTTCAGAAGGGGTCAGTTCTATCTAACCCAAAAGCACAAACTCAGCAGTATCACTTTACCTAAAAAGAAATTAAAATTTACCTCCTCAATTTCTATTCTATGAAAAGATATCAGATGTGGCTCTCTAACAGTGCTGAGAGCTGAAGCAGCCCAGTTTTTTTACCTGCTAACATAATATTAGTAAGACCTCTGTAAATGGTTACATTAAACTGTTGTAAGAACAAGATGTGTTTTGATCCTTCTAAAATAGAGATTGCAGCTGAAAAGTTAGTCTGCAATAACCAGGAAGGGAAGGAAGAAAAACTAAGTTGAATATTTATGAGAAAGTACTGATTTACCCAATTGGCAAGAATATGGGAAAGAACACATATAACAAGTAGCCATGCTCAATCACTCAAAAGTTGCTGCAGCATGAACAGCAAAGTCCATTGCCTCGGTCTAGATGAATGCCAGGAAATCCTGACTTAGATTGAATGAAGTGATAACACGGGCAGATATAACGTCAGCTCCAGCATTTCTCACTAGTTGTAGCCAAAAATACGTTTTGCTCCTCCTGTTGTTGTTATGATAATTTGTTCATTCCATCCAAAACACCTTCCTTAACTCTGTCTTGGAGACAGCACAGAAAGCAGCTTTCTGGTAACTAGAACCAAATCTTGAAGGCTTAGATTTATTTTTAAGTTTAACTGGAAAGGGAAGGAGGAACCACATCGTGGGATGAGGTACAGAAGACCTTGGTAATTAAATCACTCATACCATACACCTTCTCAATGAAAATAACTACACACAAAACCAACCAAACAAACCACAGTCCTGCAGCTGACTGGCATGGGCAAACCTACCCTTGCTGCAAGCCACTATGCTAAAGACTTACGTTCTGTTTACCACCAATTGCGTAGGACTTTGAATGTATAAATAGTCATTAAGTTATGAAACAGTCTTCCCTCCTTAAAGCAGGCCAACCACTCTAAACTAGTCACATAGGATCCCAAACATTTTCTCAAAAACACTGGTATTATAGTAGACTTAGAAGTTTATCCAGTCAGGTTTGTACATAATTACGGCTGACCACATCTAGTAGCATGCTAACATTTGCCTGTCCTGTATCAGTTCATCAATCCTGAAATATTCGGGGTGGGGGGGAGAAATCACACAGAAAATCCAGCTGCATCCTTGTCCTGCAATAAGAATGATTTGCACATTGATAGATGCAAACAAATTTCAGTCAGCAAGTTTACGTAGCAATTATTTAGACAAATTAGAAATCTTTCTCCTCACAAGAAGGTAAAAATCGGTCAAGCTCCTTTAGCATTCAGCAGAAATACGGTGTACAAGAAAATACTTTGCAACAGACCTGCTTTACTCCTGAGATGAAGTCTAACAGAGCAGACTCACTAGAAGCCATCCTAACAACTACAGATTCAGGGAAATAGGCACAGAAGAATACAACTCTAATGAAACAAACTAAAAGCCAAAATCAAATCAAATTTCTAGTTCACATCTTATTACATTTCAATACAGATGCAGAATTATTTCTTTAAGCAGTAAAGAAAGTTTAATTCAGAGATTCAAGTCATCTTTGCCACTCCACGCAGACATGCTTTGCTTAAAAACAAGAAATTGGACAGATGCATTAACAATGTGCACATGGGTTCATTGAGTTGACTGACCATTAAAAAAAAAAAACTACATTCACTACAAAATACATTGTTTTGTTTGCATTTTTGTCTTCTTTGCATACCTATCCCTGCATCCATTATCCAGTCCAGCTCTACATAAGCATTTCACAGCATTTCTACCAAGTGCTACCAAAAACTGACAAATAGAAACAGCTATTTTCAAATATACATTATTTCCCCAGTTCCATTCAAAAGCATTCCCAAATACATCCCTGTCTGTAAGATTGCTTACAGGATCTTTTGAACACAAGAAATTTAGTACCTGAACTTTTTTAAACTCAATTGTACTGTGATTTAACCAACAGGAGGTGACTGACATCTATCTCCAAGTCACCCAAGTACCAAAGTCATTAGGTATTACTCGCCCACTCCCAAAGTTAGAATTGTGTCTGAAACCATTTTAGTGCTTTATAGGTATAATTTGTATGCACAGGCAAATCTCATAAATACCTTTATAAGGAGAGAGGGTTAATTTTTCCAAGTCTTTAACTTGATGTGATCCAAAAATGCTTTTAACAGTTGGGAGGATACAGGTTGCATTTCTGAAGCAGTTTCAAATGGCTAACACGGGAGAGCAACCTTCCTCCAGGCTAAAAGCCAAGATCAAGTAGGAGCAAAGATGCATGAAACTATGGTTGTCTGCTAAGTGAACTGAAGTGGCCACCAAATCACTGTTCTTTATTCCAGCCTTCTCAACACAGCTGAGGATTAGCCCTCCATAACCATTTCTGTATGGTGTGACAGCTTAACACAGACTACTGTAAGAACTGGCTCTATTGCTGACCTTTACAGACACAACTGAGAGGGCTTCGACACTGTTCTACCAACACTACCGTGGAAGTGACAAACGTCCAGCCAATACCCAATTCCAGCGCAGAACAGGAAAATGCAGTAGCATCTTGTCATTGGAGCTATTCACCAAGATCAAGCCCTCACATGCATAGACTAACCCTGCTGCTCCACAGCTGAGCAAAGTGGTTTCTGTGCCAAATTTCTGCTGCCTTGCACCTGTACCTTCCTTCGCAGCAGCCTCATAGGTCTCCGCCCACCTTGTTCAACCCAAGCTGTTAAACAAGACAGGACACTTCAGAAACAAAAGGCTCAAGACCTATCCTATAGTATGATTTGTCCTAAAAAGTACAACCCATTTTAGAGTGCAAGTTAGAGAGCAAAGCGTTAGATGTGAAGATTTTAAAAGGTCATTTTGAGGGAATGTGAAAGGAAAGGCAAGTAAATGTGACTGACACAAGCACTCAGTTGTTCAGCAATAGCTGGACAAGCTCATGTGCCCCCACAGAAACACACAAGATACCACAAAAACTTGTCTGAACATAAACTAATTTCTGTGAATTGCAGATTTCAAAAAGTTACAGTAACTATCTTTTCCCAACCACAGAGGGTTTCAACATTACAACTTATATTACATTCTGTAAAATTATCCACATTCAGTGAAATAATAATAATTTAAGAATAACTATGAAGTTATGAAGCAGAACTATGTATTCAACAGCCTTTTCTCTGGAGTTTCCTTCAAAATCTTTATCTAATGCACTCTGCTCAGATTTTCTGTACTCCTAGAGCTGTGTATTAACAAACCCAACCCCAAATTTGAGCAATTTCAGGTGTTGTATAACATCCAGATTCAGAATTCAATACAAATACCCTGCACAGAAATTCAGAGCACTGAGTTCATTCAAGCCTGTTTTCTTTAATAAAAGTTGGTAAACTCAGTGAAAGCAAAAACTGAGTTGTTATAGTAAGAAACTTTCCGATTCTGTTATAAAAAATTAAGTACTACTGTGTTCAGATTTCTAATTTGAAAGTGCTAATACCAAATTCAGACTGCTAGCACCTTTATTAGAAAAAGAAATATTGTCAATTGTTTAATTAGCGCATCTAAAATTTCATTGAGCACGTTGGAGGAGAAAAGTTGAGCTGTATTGCACTGAAGTGAGAAGAGCCTGCAGAAAAAGCTCCACACTGTAATTACATCATACACAGCTCAAGTTTCACTTCAGAACAGTCCATGGAAGCAGAATCATGATTCACTTTTAACAGTAGCAAGTGTGATGTAAAGCCCTAGTGCCCATTTATCAGTACAATTCTAAATATCTAGAAGTGTGCTGACTGACCAAAGACATTTCACCTGCACTTGCTGTAGTCAATGTGGGGAAGACATAAGCACTGCTGCCAGAACTCCTAAGCTCATCCTTTCAGTGTCTCAAAACACTTTGCCTTGTAGCCTGTATAGGAGCTTGTCTTGTGACCTCAGTCTTGCACATTAAAATGTGACATTATTGAGGTATTCGAGTGACAAACAGTGCAAATGGAGTGACATGAGAAAGGCCCTGTTAAGGTGGGGAGAGAACAGAACAGAGAAGAACCTGAGCATGAAGATTAAGAAGCAGCATAGGCAGAACGCACACAGAGGAGCTGATTCATGACAGGCAAAGGTGAACTGCTGTGTCCATGCCTGTTAGTCAGACCAGCAGAAATCTGACACTATCACAGGAAGCACACAGAAAAAGTGCAGACAGATATTTGCTGTCTTCACATGAGTACCCCATTCAAAGTTCTCCTTTTCCTGCTTATTCTAGCAAGCCTATTAACCACCACCCCACAGAATTGCATTCCTCATCTTTTGCCTAATAAGTGTACCCATGAAGATCTTTACATGGCAAATATTGGTAATTAGACAGCCTAAGAACATTCTTCTTACAATGTTTAATCTAAGCTGCATACAAGAAAACAGTGTTCTCTTAATCAAGGGTGCACTTAGAACTCTTGACAAATATAAAACACAACACATGACTCCAATCTGAATTTACTCTTCAGAAGCTATCCATGAACATCACTAAGGTGCAAAGTACATGATGAAAGAACATGATTGTTAGTGTCAGAAGGAATTCTTGTAAGAATAGGTACATCACCTAGGTTTGTAGCACATACAGTGAGTATTAATCCAAAGAATTTTTTTTGCAAAGGAAGTCCTCAGCAGCTTCAAAATACTGAAAAGTCAGAACAAAGGATTATATATATGAGAAAAATTACTCAATTTCCTGTTTTCTTCCCCCCCATCCCAGCTACATTGTCACAGGGCATTTGGTCTTTTGCTCATTTGCTGTTACTCACTGTTCACAGCAAAGCAAGACCTGAAGGCCACTACCAGGCATTTCATAACGTCAAAGTGGTACAATATGATGACTGATGACTAAAATTTTTGTCAAAACTCTTCCATCTTCCTTTCCCCTAAGTTTAAAAAAGCTATTTTGCAACTTTAACTTAGTTTATGTAAGAAAAGTTACAAAGTTTATCTAAGTTTACAGGAAGCCAGCCTCTACTGGCAACAAAGCTCTGCATCAGTTTTTAAAATGTTTCTCTCAAATTCAGCTTTTAGGAATGCTTGTCCACATTTTTCAGCCCCAAGTAGCTTTATTTTCTCATTCATATCAGGCCATTATTGTCAACAGGTATTCCCTTACAGCATTAGCATCACTGTGTTAAATTGCAATGTTTCCTGCTTTAAGGTGTGTCACCAACAAGGAAAGGTACCTCCAAGGCTTTCTGCTGCTACTATTCCCCATATCACTTTACACTGAACATAGTATGTGGCACAGTACTCACCCAGTTCTGGACATGTAAACAGCAAAAGTGCCCTAAGAATAAGGAATCAGCCACCTACTATCCAACTGCACACTGATTCAAGAATAAGTGCCTGAAACTCCATGGATAAGTTACTTGTATGTCAGAAATAACATACAGGCAAAACCCATTTGACTGTCAAGCAATAATTCATCTCTTCATGGAATTAAATAACTAAGGTACATCCATCCCTCTCAGAATGTCAGTAGCTTGTGCATTTCCACACCTTGTTTTGTGACCTGTGGCAAAGAAAAAACTAAAACAAAAAAAACAGCGTCTTCTTGCAACTTTAAGAGAGATGGAGCTAGACTCAGAGCAAAGCTAGAGGAAACCAAGAGATTGTTCAGTGACAGCAGTGTTTAGGGGAGAGGAAATCCAAACAACTAAAGAAGAATGGCCTTAGCTCCTGCAAAGATCAAAACCAGAGGACCTGGGGATTGTTTTCCTCCAAAAAAGCCCCAGAGTAGAAGTGTGGTTTCCATGTCAAAAACCATACTTTCAATTACTTCCTCTCTAAGCAGCTTTTTTTTGAGTGAGACTGTAATAAATCCCTTTTTGCAGAACTTACTCTTTAGCTCACTTTACTGATGAAAGACTAACATCAGCACAAAGGTACAATACTGCATCCTAGGGCCCATCTTCAGCTGTCTGTGAAATGGTGCACAGTTTAAATCTGCTCTTTGACCTTTCCTGCCCACATGCAGGAACCTGGCCCTGGGCTGGATTGCCCTTTTACAGCACATAAAACAGTGATTTTCTTTCAAATACTTTTCAAAGGGTTTACAGCCAGATGTTCACAAATATTTCCATGTATGAAGATATACATGTGTGCACAGTAGGGTTATTGCTATGCAGATCGCTACAAAATGGCAAGAAGCTCAAGAAAAAAAAAAACAATTAGGTCACAAGAATATTCCGAGGAATGTTTCATTTGAACAAACTGACATACAAGCAGACTTCAAGCTCACTATTGCTTTCTTTCCTTGTTCAGAAGGTGGAACATTGCCAGGCTGGTAATAAATGCTGTGAAATAATGCTTAGCAAGTAGGATCTCACCAAGGATTTCAGCACTGTGACCAAAGGAATCACTAGTACCAGCTGCTAAACAAATGATCTCATATACCAAAGCTAACAAACTATTACCAAATAGATATCCTGTAGCTACAACATGACATCCCTTCCATTACAGACACCAGAAGGAACAGCTGATACTTAAAGCTAAAAAATAGACTGCATGCAAGTTTCAGATACAGCTGAAATAATAAAACCTTAAAAAAAAAAATCACAGAAAATGAAGTTATTCCCTACACATACCAATGTCAAAGAAATTTAATCACAGGTTGCAATGCAGAAATTATATATTCAGCAGTGAAAGCAGTATTCCAAAAACTCCAATACACTTATTTTCTTTCAAAAAATCCAAAACCAAATCAAACTATCAAAGACTGAAATAAAGATAAGTGTAAACCCGCAGCTTAAGTATAACCTCAGACTTTATGTTGAAAAGTACAGAAAAGCACTGATGTGAAACTTCTTCTAGAATCAGGTAAACAACTACAGAAAAAATGATATCAATTTAAGTACAATCAAACTATCTGAAACCCATTCCAATTTCCTTGAAGCCCCCCCCACCAATATCTTACTCAAATATATGCTTAGCACTTGAGACACTATGTGCTTATACTCTATGTAATCCCTAAAACTTAATGGACTGTTCAATGAGTAAGGAATTGGTTGGATGGCCACCTGATGGACATCAGGGATAAGTGGTGTCCCTCAGGGAATATCGACGATGGAATTGCATGCATCCTCAACAAATCTGCAGATGACACCAAGCTGTGCTTGTCTGCACACCTGAAGGATGGGATGCCAGCCCAAGGGACCTGGACAAGCTCAAGAAGAGGGCCCATGGGAATCTCATGAGGTTCAACAAGACCAAGTGCAAGGTGCTGCACTTGGATCAGGGCAAGCCCTAGTATCAACACAGGCTGGGGATGAACAGATTCAGAGCAGCCCTGTCCAGAAATAGTTGGGGATGCTGGTGGCCAAGAGGTAGGACACGACCCAGCAATATGCACTTGCAACCCAGGAAGCCAAACGTGTTCTGGGCTACATTAAAAGCAGCAAGACCAGGGAGACTATTCTACCCTTCTACTCTGCCCTTGTGAGACCCCAACTGCAGTGCTGCATCTACCTCTGGGGTCCCCAGCACAGAAAGGACATTGACCTGTTGGAACAAGTCCAGAGGAGAGACACATGATTAGAGGGATGGAGCATCTCTCCTATGAGGAAAGCCTGAAAGAACTAAGGCTGTTCAGTCTGGAGGCTTCAGAATGACCTAATTGCTGCTTTCCATTCCCTAAAGGGAGCCTACAAAAATATGGAGAGGGAATATTTTGAAATGCATATAGTGACAGGACAAGGGGGAATGGCTTCAAACAAGGAGAATAGGTTTAAATTAGATATTAGGAAAAATTTTTTACTGTGAGGGTGGTGAGACAACAGAAGAGTTTGCCTAGAGAAGTGGTGGATGTCCGATCCCTGTAAATGCTGAAGGCCAGGTTGGATGGGGATCTGATCAGTCTGGTCTAGTGGAAGGTATCCCTGTCTAAGGCACTGGTGGTTGGAACTAGAAGATCTCTAGTGTCTCTTCCAACATGAGCTAATCTATGACTTCGCTGACTACATGACCCTGGTAGCACTACAAAAAATTGTATAAACTACGCCAAACCAATCTCGTAAGGGAAGTAACATGTGATAAGGAAATATAAGTTTTAGGGGAATTTATCCACGTAAATACACACTGCTTGCACACAAAGTAATTAGGGTTTTCCCAAAGCCTCAGAGGCTAAGAAGAAATATATTCCAATTACAGCCACTCAACTGCCTCTGCTGAAAGGGGTGTGTGTATATACAAACATATATCTTTACATATATATAACACACAGATATATGTATTTTCAGTTAAGGGAAGCAAGAAGCAGCAGTAAAAAAAGAGAAGTTCAAGTCTGTGCACAAAACTGCTTGAAACAAATCTCTCTCACACACATTTGTTCTCCAGCTGGTTTATAATTTCTCTTTTTCTAAAAAAATAATTATGCTATTCTATAATTCTAACTACTACCCTTCTACCACTTCATAATTCCATTATCTTGAAGGAAGGCCTGGGCCAGTAGAAAATCCTACTAACCCAATAGCTCTATATTAGCAGCTACTCCTCATGTTTACATTCTCCTCACCCAGCAGGTAAGGGCTGTGCTCAGACTAGCTCTAGCCCAGACTACCTCCACAGAGTGCATTAATTGGTGCTAAGGACCTGACACCCACATCATATGTGTTATAGAGTTTTACTTTTGATCAGCTGTAGTACGGTCCTTAGGACTGAATACCCATTAGTGGTTGGAAAACACTTTGTAATTTCATTCATTCCAAAAGGAATTCAGTTTATACACTGAAGCCACTTGGCTTTGTGAGCCAAAGTGCAGTTAGTGGAGACAATTTAGAGGTTTTCTTTAAAAGAGCACTCCTGAGCCAAATTAATATGTTAATATTCATGTACACAGGAAATAATTTCCCGTGGCTCCACATCCATCTATAGGCACGATGTCTCTTGCTCTCTGAGGCTGTGCTGGCTCATCCTGGTAAGCAGCATGGACCCTGAAGCTTGATGTTTCCTTCAAAGCCAAAGCAGCGTGGACCTGTGACCAAGATTTAGCTCCCATTAAAGGGGAGAGTGCAACAGAATGCGCACATGCAGTACTTGTTACAGGCGAACTGCAAGCCCGGTTGATAGTCCTCTGCAACAGAACCTTTCCTGGTGTTCCTGGAAAGACTAGAAAACACAAAGCTTCCCAACAACATGGTTGCAAAAAGTTGTCAAATTGCATTAATTTGAGGCAGCATTATCTACTAGAGAGATTTCTGGTGATTGATCTGTTGCTCAGGGTAAGGAGGGTGTGTGAATACACTTAAGCTTTCAAGGCTCTCATAACAATTGAAAGCCCAGGGACACAGACTGTTATTGGTCTCACAGGCTCATTAACAAAGCTAAACACTGTAAAACATATTGAGTGTGGAGGGACCTCACTAACCAAAACCTGGAAGGAATAAAACAAACTAAAAATCCTTAAAAAGGCAGTCTTGTAATTAGAAAATTATTCTGCCATTTTGCATCTAACATTGACCAGCAGTATATGTTTAATACAGAAGCTATCAAAGGATTACTTCTCCTACCTAGATCAAATCACATCTCTCCAAACAGAGATTACTGTTGAACAGAAAGTCTATTAAAAGCATTGCATCAAAGCTTCTGAGACCCTGTAAGTACGCTCTTGCAGATCATGAACAGATTATTGGAAAAAAAAAAAAAAAAAAAAAAAAAAAAGCATTACAGTATACTTAAAAGTCGTAAGGAAAAAGCTTAATATTTACAAGCAAAAAAACCTCCTCCATTCACATGTAAAATACTTCAAGTAATTTTATTAACCTTAAGTGTGTCAAAAAAGTCAGATAGAAAGGGAATGAGGAAAAATAGGAGATAAAAAGAGTGAAGGGTACCTATTGAACCTATAGTATTTTCATTATGATAGCTTTTATGTGAAGTGTCACATCACTCAAACTGTTTGGATATTCCAAGTGTGGAATATCTTACCCAAAAAAAAAAAAAAACAGGAAGAAGGAAAAACACAATCCTTAACTTCACTAAATTCTCCAAATGGAATAATCTTACTGATTTCAAGGGGAAACACTGTGCAAGGAATCTGCCTTCATGGAGATACTTGATAATGCAACAACAATCCAATAATCCAGAACTAACAGCACTGGTCTCTGACACAGAATATTTTTAAGTAAAATGCAAAATAATAAGAGCCGGTCTAGAAGTGTCAGTTTCAGTTAGAGCACTGTTTTGTTCCATAATAAAGGAGATATTTAACTCATAAAGTTAAATAAGTGCTAAAAGAAGTAGCAGTTACACAAAAGTAACTTGCAGTTACAAGTACAGCATATAGACCCTGCAGCTTCACCAAATTCACCAGATTTGCTCTCTAACACGAAAGCAGTCCAATACTGTGTCCAAACACTTTCAAAGGAATCATCTTGTAACTCAAATATACCATCATATTCACCTTACACCATTGCTCTCCATGATCTTCCAACTTTAGACACATAAATGGCCATATCCCACACAGACTATCTTTGAAATGATAATGGTTCCACCATTGTGATCTTTCTAGAGAACTTGGCACTACGGCATTTCATGGATCAAAATATTGTCCACTGCTCTCCCTCACCATCCTTAGTAGTTTCAGCAGTGAAAGCCCAGATTCCAATTGAACCCTGTGTACCATCTGATCACAAGACCAGTCAACTCATGCTGCACAGAAAAACAGGCACAGAGGTTACCGGGCATGCATGTGATTGTCACTATGCTCACCGAGCCGCTGGGTCTTGTGAGCGGCACAGATGTCACACGAACAAAGCTCCAAAGCACCAGCCTGAGCAAAATGCTGTCCCCGAAGGTTCAGAAAACACTAATATTATACAGAGAATCAATATTATATAAAGGTTATAAATATAAGCCCTGAAGCAGCGATAGCTACTGAACCTCATCTTTCAGCACGCACAATATCAAAAGCAGGTGGCAGTGAAAGGTGCCTATTGCTTAGCGGGTCACCAGACTGCGCACGTGTATTTAGGTCACAACAATTAAGCCCTTTCTTAATTTCCCTGTGCTGATGAGACCCGGGCACTAGTTATCACATCAACCGCACACAAACGCCAGACAGGGGCCCGGCGCCTCTCCCCTACGGCTGCTGAGGGGCGAACGCCCCAGGCTCCCGGGCGTGCCACCGCCAACTCGCGCAGAAAATGGCTGAGAGATCCAACGAGAGGGAAAGGCGGGAGGAGAGCCACCCCGGCGCGGCCGTGCCTCCCGCCACACCCCCTTCCCCCGCCGCTCCCCCGGAAACTCTGCGGCGGAAGACCCCGCGGGGGCTGCGGCACACCTGCGTCCCACGCCAGCCTCCCTGCCGCCTCGCCCACCGCCCGCGCCGGCAGCCCCCGCGGCCCGCCCCGTCTCACCTGAAGGCGGGCCCCTCCCCCGGAGCCCGGCCGTGCGGGGCCGCCGCGCCGCCGCCCCTTTTGTTGAAGAGCTTCTGGAGCAGGGTGGGAGCCATGCCGCCGCCCCGCCCGGCGGCGGCCCCGCCGCGCCCCTCGCAGTGGCTCAGCGGGCGGCGAGCGGCGGCGGCCGCGGCAGCATCCCCGGAGCCGCTGCGGAGCCGCCCAGCATTCCGCGGAGGCGAGAGGAGGCGAAAGGAGCGCCGGCCCGCTCAGCCACGCTGCTCCTGGCGGTCACCCGTCACCTGACCGAGGGGCGGAACGCTCCCGGTCGGCGGGGCTGATGCCGGGCCGAGCAAGGCAGCGCTCCCGCACCGCCGGCAGACGGAGATGGGGACGGGGCTGCGGTGGCGCCGCGCCCCTCGGGCGGTCCCCATTGGCTGCGCGGCGCCCCCGCCCCGCCCCCAGCACGTGGTCAGGCACAGAGGCGGCCTTAAAGGGACAGCGCCCGGCTGAGCCGCGCCGCGTGTGAGGGGTTCGCCGGGGTTACGTGCCCGCGGTGAGCGCGGATACATAGAACCGGAGAATCCGTGTGAAGGTACTGGAAGGGGCCCTAAAGGTCATCTAGTCCCCAACTGTACTCCCATGGGCAGGGACATCTCCCTCTAGACCGGATTTCTTATCCAGCCTGGCTTTGAATACCTCCAGGATTGGGGCATCCACAACCTCCCTGAACAACCTGTTCCAGCTCCTCACCACCCTCATAAAAAAGGATTCTTCCAATATCAAACCTAAATTTCCCTTGTTTCAGTTCGAACCCGTTATTTCTTGTCCCATTACCACAGTTCCTGACAGAGAGTCCCTGTCCAGCTTCTACATAGATACTGGAAGGTTGCACAGAGGTCTCCACACAAGCTTTTCTTCTCCAGGCTGAACAGCTACAACTCTCCCAGCCTGTCTCCATGTGGGAGGTGCTCCAGTCCTCTTAACCTTGTGGAGCCAAACGGTTCCAACTCCTCATGTTGGGAACACCAGAACTGCATGCAGTTCTCCAGTGAGTTCTCACAAGAGCAAAGAGGGGGGACATCACCGCCCTCGACCTGCTGGCCATTCTGCTTTTGATGCAGCCCAGAACTTGGTTAGCTTGCTCAGTTGCAAGCACACATTGCCAGCATGAGTTTTTCATCCACATCCGAACACGGATAATTTGTCTTTTACAATACATTTCTCTACAGATACAGCAGTGCTTGTGTATGTATGTGTGCCCTGTGTGTGCACACATGTAAATCATATGTGTGTTTGTGATTTACAACAGTATATTTGTGGAGTGAAGCAAGAACAGAGCACTGCCTGCATCAGAAGGGGCTGTTTCCCTGCTTGGGCTGACAGCAGAACATGATGTCCAAGTGACCTCCCATCCTTCTCACACCTGCCAAACCCATAGACTGACAAAAATCCATTTGGTTTCAGGAAGCTCACATCCTTTGGTTTGCTCCATGCACCAATCTGTCACTGGTCCAGGAAGATTTTCTTATGATTTCCTCTTTAGTCAGTACTAGAATGTCTGTAATGGAGAGATCCCTGGCATGTAATTATAGGAGCACTGTGATTCCCTTGGACAATATCTGAATTTTTACTTTAGTCTTTGACCAGGCAAGCAGCAATATTTTTTGCAAGCAGGTAGGTCTGCTAGAATGGTGCCTATTTTCACACAGATCTATTCTATTCACAAATAATTAGATGAGACTACAGTATTTAGGTATCATTTGGAGCTTTATGTTAGTTTATTTTGAGGGAAAGGATTGTTTGCATGGTTTGCCCAGCAGCAGGATGACACCTCAATGCACCTACCAAGAGTACATGACTTCAAATGCTCCTTTTCAACCAGCTAAGTCACTGCATACTGTGGTGGAACAAGAAACAAACAATCAAATCCCCCCCCAAACCTCAAGAAAATCAGAATCACAATAACTTCCTGCTCTTTTGAGGAAACTGGAAGATGAGACGTGTAGAATAGTGGTTATTATAAAAGTTGTAAAGAATCATTACGACAGCTGTCTGCAAACTCAGCATCCAGTAGTGGTAGAAGAGGTGGTGAACGTATTTCGGAGTAAGCCTTTCACTATCTGGAGAAGCTGATTTCCCTTTAAAATAAGAAGTGACTTCTACTGGCCTGATAATCTGATCAACTGCACCATTGATAACACCAGACTGAATCTTGTAGTACTCAACTGATCCTGGAGGTCCATTCTCACAGGGCTTTAACTACTTCCTCTGTGAGACTGAATACCCAATGTAAATCTTTCCGCCTGGTTGTTGTTACTGCCCTCAATCATTAGAGTCAATCCACTCGAACAAAGCTGAAGGACAGAAGAGAGAGGGTACGATGATGACAGCACACAGAAAGGCAAATAGCAGGGTGTGGCTGGACAAGATGAAAGACATCATAGTTGACACAGTAATCAACACAAATGAGAATCTAGGCATCCAGCTCCAGAAATAATCACGGGACTGCATTTCTCAAGGAGCAGTCCTTGGAAACTTAAAAGCTGTGAACACCAAACACCGTGACTGCCCCTGTAAGGTCCATCAGTGTTAGCAAGGAGTGCTGACCAGTGGGGGCAGAATCAGAGACTAACAACCAGTCATTTCCCAATGTCCACACCACAAACATTTTACATTTTACACAAACATTTTACGAGTCTATTTATTTTGGACTGGTTGCAGTCTGGTCCTATCAGCAGAATTCATATCAGTGGTTGAGGAACACTGAATGTGTTTCTGAAAAGTATGTGGTTTAGTTTCATCTGAAAATAATCCACTTTTTATGCCCAGATGCCACTCCAAAATATGAAGCAAGACAAAGTCAGTGAAGACAATTGGGATACTGTCTTCACAAATAGCAGTGTAAATGTACCCTACATGTTGGCTGATGCTCAGTGCAAAATTAGTTCTCAGTATGTTCTGTTAATGTGTGTGACCGTCACTATTAAAACTGATAACAACACATTAAGATTCTAGTGTTCTGAAGGCTATTTCTGCGGGGAAAAAAAAAAAAAGGAAAACAGCAGAATCAGCAAAGTAATAAATACAAAATAATTTTCACAATCTGAATGTACTGTCACACCCCAGAGCTGGGCTATAAAGAAAGAACACCTGGCAAAGCAATGCAGTGATTTTTCACTTACCACAGAGTGCAAAATAGGAGCTGATGCAAAGAAAAAAGCCATACCAGCTGTCCAGCAAAGATCATTTACAGCAAGATAGTGTGTCTACAGCCCTCACTCTTCTAGGAAATACAGGAAATAAAAATGGCATTTAAAAATCAAAAACTGATATTCTGCTTGAGGGTCAGACTCTTTATGTGCAGAGAAAGACAATTTAGTTGTTCAAATTCAGTAGGAAAAGGAGCCAGATTCTCAATGCAGAAATAGATGGGACTTTGTTAGGAAACTGACAATATATAAAAAGGATCATTCAAATCCTGACATAGCTGAATGCTTGGAAGAGCATATCAATGCATATCAATGTTTCATAGCACATCTCTCTATAGATTGTCCCCTGAAAATGTAGCCAGGTAAAATGTCCAGGACAGGCAGGATTAAAAGCCAAGTCTAAGTGACACTTTGCCTCCCCATCACTTATGCCTGGATGAAATGTTGAATTCCTTTATGGACGCTTTCATTCCATTCTGCTCAGTCCTGAATGCACAAATCCAAAACGTTCCTAAACCTCTGTTGTCAGAACTAGGCTTTGGAGGTACTGCAAAAAGAATCCAGAGGCCAGAACAGGTAAACTCTGAAGATTTAGCAAAAAATTTGGTAATCCAAGATGTTTGTTAATGATTTACTGCTTAGTGTGGTAATTCATGCTGTTTAGGTTACATGAACCCAGGTTGTCTTGCTATACTTTGCAATGCATCAGCAACATTTTTGATTCTGTAAAATAAATAAAATCCAGGTCTAATGCCACTTCAAACATGCCAAGTAAAATGTGTATTAAGAAATACCCAGAATAGTTCTCTCTCCATATTGTTATTATTACTATTTAGCACATTAAATCTAAATTACTCCCCACAGAGGATTTAAAAACCTATCGTAAAATGTATTTCACTTCACAAGCAGAGACATAAACTGACAGAAAAGGAAAGCTTGGAATTGCACCCCCCTGCAAACCAGCTTACTCATCCTTCATTGAAGTATTACATAACTTGAGCTGTTGCTGCAGCAACTTTCCCCAGCCCCTGAACAGAGCTACAGAAGTGCTGCCATAATACTGATAAGCAGTTTCACTGTGTGGAACAGTGAAAAACTTAACAACTTAAAAACAAAAGAGAGTTTGAAGGGAAATATTAGTTTAATTGATTCAAAATTACTGGGAAATATTGATGTATGTTATCAAACATGTAATTTTTAACAGTCTTTGGTATTAAAAGCAAAGAGAATGGCCAGATGAGGAATGTCTTCTTTTAATCACCAAAATATAAATATCAAGTAATATGGAGAGAATTGGATTGTATGAAGGTGATAGGTACAGTCCTCTGCAATCACTACTGTACTTAAGTATTTTGTCAAATTTCCTAGAGCAAGGGTACACTACTTTTTCCTCCAGAAGAACCTGAAAATGTACATACCTGTGAATGTTCAAACACTTGTTTAGAACCTGGTTTGGTTTCTTTTCTCAATAAAGTTCTTAGCATTGGTAAATTGTATTTGTAAGTCTCCTGCCCAGGTCTCCATACAAAGTCTAGCTGGAAATCCTCATGTCCCCAATTTTCAGTGGTGAAATCTGTCATGGGCCTTCCTATTTTATTTGCTGGCTGCAGTCTTGTCTTTAACTCCATGCAGATGTAGTTCACCTTGGACTCCATCCTACCCAATTAGGTGCAGACCAAAAACATTTTCTATGTAAGAAAGACTGCAGTCATCACAATTGATATTTCAATACCTTTTGGTGGTAACTGTGATAAGCATGCATTTACAAGAAATTGCAGTAATATCAGGACACATTTGTATCAAAACTGAGTGCAGGAGTTTAGCAACAAAACTGATATCCTGCAATGCTGTAGCAGTGACCAGCTTCTAGCTGACACTTTGGGCCTCTACTTGCAAGCCATGATTTCTACTGTGGTCAAGAAGTCACGGGCATGCTCCTCCTCACCTCATCACATCCTGAGGTCCTAAACACTACTCTGAATAGTTGACTCTAAAACATGTTTTAAGCAGTCCTAAAATACACAGCAAAAATGTCTGCTTATTCTTGCTTGGTTCTTAACAATTTCTTCAGGGATCAGCATATGTGAAAGTTAGTGACAAGTAAATGCATGACTTTATTTTCAGTTTCTGTCATGTCAGCTCTGTATGGAAAGTTTTCTTTTTAAAACATTGTCAGACAAGAACATGTGGGTCTTTCATTGTTTAACATTGCATTTTAATTCTTAAAGCTTAGAGGAATCTGCACAGAGTTAGTAACTGCTCAGTATGATTTTAATCTGGGCCCTTTTTATTTAATTTTATGCAATAAAAGATTTGGTACAGGTGGTTAACAATAAACCTGATGGTGAAAAACCAGATTTATTTTTCCTGTCTCATATGTCACTCATGAAGGTGACATGCTTGTGACATGTGTCAGGTCACACGGGAATAGCACGAGGCACCCTGTGTGTCACACGGCAGAGAGAAGGCTGAGTGGCTGCTCTATTTCACAGCCAGCAGTCAAAGCATCTTTTCCAAGAATGTTTGCATGTTGGGAGCTTTTTGATTGCTGTTCTGAAAAGCTGACAAGGTATGTGTTTCAATTGCTTGTCAGATCGATCCTAATAATACTGCATCATATTCTGAAGCTGCAGTTCAGTCCAATGAAAACCTACATATGATTACTTATGTACAAAGCAAAAGGGCTTTTAATATCCTTAGACAAGGCAGACCTGCACTGAGCCAAAGCACTCATTTTCCAGTGGAATTAGCATACTTAAGCTTCTATTTTCTTTATAGTGTCTAATACAGATTTAAAGGTGGAAAAAAAGCAAGAAAAAACAAAAAGGAAAAAATCCTAGTCTGTATGTATACGTATTTGTCCATCTTAACAAAATCTGCAACAACTATACAAATAGTAATTTCACGACTATAAGGCACACCGGATTATAAAGGACAGCTCTGGGTTCGGGCCAAAATTTTAGTCAAAAGGGTGCACCTTATAGTTGTGAAATTACTGTACTTTATTTTGTAGTTTATTATTTCTTGAATGCAAACTGACAGGCTAGAATAATTATGAAATAAATTTGCTTATTGTGTGTTCCATTGTGAGTACCAGTTTTAGAATTACATATGCATTTCTATGCATTTCTCAATGATCGCTTGCTAATTAGTCAGGGAAGGAAGAAGAGATAAAACCAAAGATTTTGTAACAGGCTGATCTTTGAGTTTAATGTTTTGGGTTGCAATGCAAGATGTGACCAAGATGACCAGATGTATTCTATCACCATCTGTTGAAACTAGGTGGGGCAGGGATCCTTATCTCCATGAGAGATACTCTCTGCTAATGGGCCATCCGTTAAAACAGGTGGGGCAGCATTCTTTATATTTTCCACAAACCATCCTTCCTCCAGGAAGATAATAGCCCATTGAGTCCTGCTGGATGACTGATAAAATTACGTCATCCCATTGGGAGATGCTCCAGCAAGGGAGAGGAGCCAAGCCTTTCCTACCCAGATAAAAACTGAGATTTGGAAAACCAAAGTAGCCTTCTTTCCACTAGATTCCAGAGGAAAACCAGATCTTTCCACATCATCACTGAACCTTTGGAGGAAAACTGCACCCTTCTACAGGACCACTGCTTCAACTGAACTGCATCTGTTACTCCAGGAGGACTGCAGTCACCACAATGGGACTGCTACCAACACCCTGCCTGACGGGGTGTCAGGTTGTATTCTGACTCTGTCACTGTTTTGGGTTTGCCCATTGTAATACTGTATTTCTATTTTAATTTTCCTAGTAAAGAACTGTTATTCCTATTCCCATATCTTTCCCTGAAAGCTCCTTAATTGCAAAATTATAATAACTTGGAGGGAGGGGGTTTACATTCTCCATTTCAAAGAGAGGCACCTGTCTTTCAAACAGGGACATTTAATTAGGCTGGAAGGTCATATTCCAGCAAGTATGATGTACTTGACAGAAGGAAGACCTTTCCTCGAAGCTATTTGCTTCAGGATTTTAGCACTCACAACATGTTTATCTATTGATAATGCTTAAACTACTTTACTGGGTAGTCAAGGCTGCATGTGTGGAAAAATAAATAGGTGAATTAAAAAATTAACAGACAATTCAGTTATAGTGAGTCTTTTTTCAATGTACTGTTTTACAGGCTTTTAGTACATAAACTATGGGAAATGTCAAAAGATAAGAGGTATTTTGGTGATAGGAAATATTTTTAAATTACAAGATCACAAAGGATTAGAGGGGTTATTTTACTGCTTGAAAACTGATTTTTGAGGACTTTATAATGGAAGTCTAACTTTGGAAGAGGTTATTTGTGCATAAATTCGGTATATAATTTAGGATATTCATTTGAACATGAAATCACTCAGTAAATTCTTGACAGAAATCACATTATGCTTGTTTCTTACAATCTGTCAATGACTATAAATTAATATGAAACTATGCTACTGCAGTGCTTGGGAGATGTTAATTCAGCTCACATATTTTCCAGAATCTCCTACTGACACAAAGAAAATCACTTGATTTCTCTCTTGTTCAGCTCACATCTCCAAATTGTCATGGGGATGCCTCTTTCTTTGTACCTCTAAAGGACCTTGCCCAAAGGGACTTCCAAGCAGTTAGTGTAAAAAGAATTACTAATCTAGAATCTAGACTATTCCAATTTAACCAGTAAAAAAGCCTGCAGGGACTGAATAAGTCTACTCCTGGAAGAAAGAATCACTGCTTCTTCCTAACTGACAACAGCTCTTGGAGGGGACACACACCAACAACACACACTTTACTCTGATGTCTGCTACAGAAATCTTCTCTAGACTCTACTCAACTTGGCTAGCAACTGACTCACTGAGATCAAAGAATATTTTAGGCTGGGGGGACTTCAAAAGGTCTTCTAGTCCAACCCCCTACAATGAGCAAGGACATCTTCAATTAGACTAGCTAGTGCAGACCCTTGCCCATCCTGACCTTGAATGTTTCCAGGGATAATGCATCTGCCATCTCTTGGGGCAATCTGTTCCAGTGTTTCATTACCCTCATTGTAACACTCTTCCTTCTTTTATCTAACCTAAATTGACCCTTCCTCTGTTTAAAACCATTAGCCCTTGGCTATCCCATTACCCCTATCAAAACAGGCCCTACTACAAATGTTTGTCCCTGTCTTTCTTATAGGCCCCTTGAAGCACTAATGCTTCATTAAGTTCTCCCTCAGAGCCTTCTCTTCTCCAGGCTGAACAATCCCAGCTCTCTCCCCCTCTCCTCATAGAAGATGTCCGTAGTCAATCCCTTCATCCCTTACATGAAGTTAGTGTCCTTTGTCTGGACTCACTCTAACAAGTTGTCATCCTTCTTGTGCTGGGGACCCCCAGAGCTGGATGCAGTACTGCAGGTGGGGTCTCATCAGGGCAGAATATTCTCCCTCATCCTGCTTTTAATGTAGTCCAAGATATGGTTGGCTTACTGGGCAGCAAGTGCACATGACTGGTATGAGACTGCTTCTTCTACACCACTGCACCTCATCTATGCTAAGTGTAATGAGAAAAATATCCTAGCCAGTCACCATGGCCAAATGCCTCATGAATTACAGATGACTCAAAGGACTGACATCATGGCCTTTGACATTGTGGAGCATGCGAAATCCTTGACTCAGCTGCATGACCTGGTTCAGAGAGAGAAAAGCCTTGGTGTGGTTCCACTGATTTCTCACTAAGTGTTCCCAGATGGCTTTTCCTTCTGTTAGGGGTTCCCAGATGCAATGTGTAATAGCACTCCATGCCAATCACCTCTCCTACCCAACATCTGTGCAGATGTGTGGGAATGATTACAATGCAGTATATGGACTGCAGTTATTAATATCAGTGCTACTTTATCTTTTCTTTTAGTCTGGGAATTACAATTGCCCTCTGACACATCCAATGTTGACAGGATACTGAGAGACAGATGAAAACCAGCTCGATGAAGTCCGAACATATAGACATGAATTACAGGAGAAAGCCTTTGGAGAACACAATGAATCAAACAATGAATGTAGAGGTTTCTGGGAGAGATTAGAGGAGTTCAAGAAATAAAGAGGCTCATTTTGATCAGCAGCCTTCCCAGAAAGACTGTAAGTTATCAGGAGTCAGGCCCCAGCACTGTTCTGCCCCTTCTGTTTTTGCTTCATATACCTTGCCTCCATGGTGCCATTGAGTACAGGATGTGGCCATGTTGAACCATTCACCTGCCTGGGAGCACTACACCAAGTGTAATGACAGCACTCACGTTCATTAGTCAAGAAAAATATCCAAAAAAGATTGTTTGCCTTGGAGCAATTATTGTGATATTCATCCTTTGGGATGAAACATATTTTGTTTTCAGACCTTAGGAATGCTGGAGTTATTCTGTGTTTCTAAATCATTTTGGGATAATAGTCACTTTTGACAATTTCCCTATTTTACCACGGGTCACCACTTTTTACAGAGCTGCCATTTCTCTCGTAAAATATAAACCCAGGCAAAACCTAAAATCTATCTCTCCTCCCCCATATTTCCAGGCTTTGTATGTGTATAAAACCTCAAGAAAGCAACGCTCCTTCTCTGCGGATTATCTAGGAGTCACTTAAGGCCGCTCAGAGGCAGGACCAGGGGCGGGCCAGTCCAGCAGGCATCTGAGGGCTTCTGGCTCCAGGGGGACCGGCCGCCCGCCCCCGCCGGTGGGAGGAGCGCCGAGCGGCCGCGACCCGCGGGCGGCCGGGATCGCGGACAGCTGCGGGATGTCACACCCGTCTCCCGTCGTCCGGCCCAGCAAGGCCAGCAATCCCCGCGCCTTCTTCGATGTGGACATCGGGGGCGAGCGAGGTGGGGAGGGGGTGCGACGGGACCCAGGAGAGCCCCCGAGGCCGGCGCGCTGTGGGGGCCTGGGCCGGGCTGCAGGAGCGGCTCCGGGCCGGGCCGGGCCGTACCGTTCAGGACGTGGGGGGACCCCCGGCCGGGCCGGGCGCTGCTCTGCGGGCTACAAGCGCACAGCCCCGGCAGCGGGAGGAGGAGGGAGGCCCCGCCGCGAACGGGCCTCCCCCGCCAGAGGGAACAGGCCTAAAGAACATGGAGAGAAAGGCAACATGGCAGTACAGCGCCCGGCCGGCGGGTACACCCGCCGCCGCTGACCCTGTGCCGCGTATTCCCTGGCGCCCGGAGCTGCCCATCCTCGGCGCCCGGAGCTGCCCATCCTCGGCGCCCGGAGCTGCCCACATGTGCCCTCCACGTGTGCGCTGTGCCGAGCGCGGCCTGGCTCGGAGCCGCCCCCGGACTCGCAGCCCTGGGCCCCGCCGTGGCCGGGACCTGCCGCAGCACGGTGAGCCGTGCCTGGCTGCCGGGCCGGCCGTCGGGGCTGCGCGGGGGAAGCTCGGGGAAACTGGCAGCCCTGGTTCTCTTGGTAGCGCCAGTGCTGCCAGAGGTCATTGAAAAATCTGGGCAAGCGGTCAAAATGGAAATAAGGAAACAACAGCAGGTTAGCTGCGGTACTGCCTGAAAGTGTAGGTTTAAAAAATTCACTTGGATAAAGATAGGGACTGCCTAAATCTTGTCAGGATACTGCTTTTCATTTATTCATTTTGTTACTTAGAAGAATAAAAGAAGGAAGTCTGTGAGATGATTTGCCTTTTATTGACTTCAATTGTCTAATTTGTTTTCATTCCTGTATTAACTAGAATCAATATATTTACATTTAGCTTCCGGTAGAGTGAGGTTATGTTAATTAATTGACTGTGACGCTGATGAGAAAACAGGAGCATCAACTGATGGCAGCTGCTAGGAGTGAGAAATAGCTCTGTGAGAAGCCAGTTTGTGAAGGAATGACAATTCGGCATGGAATCCATTTATCAGCTATTACAGGATCTGTTAGCTACTCAGATTTAATTTCCTTTAGTTAAAACCTATAAAGTTTTGGATTTAGCAATTGCTTGTGGTGTCTCTAATTGTAAATACCCATTATTCACATACATGTAAAGTACTACTGTGTCTTAGTAAAATACAGGTTTAAGAGAGTGAGGAGTAAGGGATGTTCAGCATAAGCTTTTTTATGGATTAAAAGTCACCACAAAACAGTCTTTTTGTATTCTATCTACTTTTGATTGAACAAACTACATATATACTAAAATGATATAAAATAAGTTTGCACATTAAAATTCATAATTTGGCTTTAGTATATGTGTGTGTGATTTCCCACATACCTTTTTTGGGGAGAAAATACGTCTGGCATTTTCATTAGGTTTTGGCAGAATCTGTCTCTATTCCTCCTACATTATTTTTGGCAGTAGAATTCACTGTTGGTAATAACCTTGCTAAAAATCCAATGTAACTCTGCCAGCAATTGCCATGGAGCAACCCCAAGATGGAAATTGAATAGTAATCTAAATAATAATAATAATAAAGCTGGAAACATTAATTAAAACATTTATTTTGACATAAAATGCTCAACATATCATCATGCCAAGGACAAGAATTAAAAATGTCTCATTTTCTTTTTGTCATTTCAGTTGGACGTATTGTCTTTGAATTATTTGCTGACATTGTACCTAAAACTGCTGAGAATTTCCGTGCGTTATGTACAGGAGAAAAAGGAATAGGGCCTACCACTGGAAAACCTCTCCATTACAAAGGATGTCCTTTCCACAGAAGTAAGTTCTGTGAAATCCTCTGTTTTCCTATTGGTAACAAAAGTTGTCTACCATGAATATCTGAAATAATATTAAATAATAATGATTGTTAAAGAAATAACTTTACTGAAGGAAAGTTTTTCACTTTTTGAACCTCCTAATATTTACTTGTTCTTACCATGCACTGACAATAATAAATTATAAATTTACTATTATTTTGCAAAACTAGTTTGCTCTGAGTTGTAAACAGGTTGAAATGAATCTCAGATAAAAGTTTAAATATCAAGTGATAGCCACATAGGCGTATTTAGGTGACATTTGGTAAATAAAAGATTTTGGTTCCATTGAGGTACTGGTAACAAGGATTGCTTTTCCATCTTAGAATTGTTTTCCTTTTTTTTTTTCTTGTGCCTTTTGTGCCTTGCTGATACATTTTTTAACTATTTTATTTTTACAGTTATTAAGGAGTTTATGATTCAGGGTGGAGATTTCTCAAACCAAAATGGCACAGGTGGAGAAAGTATATATGGGGAGAAATTTGAAGACGAAAACTTTCACTATCAGGTAGGCTATTGAAAACACTAATCCTATTCAGTTTGTGACGTTTCAATGATGTTAACAATTGTCAGCATTGGCATTAACCATTTTCGTATGATGTATGTGGTAGCATGTGAGATACTCTCAACAACACTGACTGAAATACTTACAGACATCACTGTCCCTTGGTTAAAGCCAAGCCCTGACTGCAGTTGTACTTGGCCCCAAACAGTATTTTAGGAAAAGCAAATACAGTAATCCTCCACTAATCAGATATCAAAATCCTGTATCAGGCTCACAGAATCACAGAGTCTGTTACGTTGGAAAACACTTCTAGCATCACCAAGTCCAAGCCTGAACCAAACACATCAACTAAAGTATAGCATTAAGTGCCACATACAGTCAGGTCTTGAACACCTCCAGGGATAATGACTCCACCACCTCCCTGGGCAGCCCATCCCCCTCTGTCAAGAAATTCCTCACAATGTCCAACCTTAACCTCCCCTTGTGCAACTTCAGGCCATTTCCTCTTACCCTGTTGCTGATTGCCTGGGAGAACAGACTGACCCCTCACCTTGTTTTCAGGTAGTCGTTGAGACTGATAAGGTCACCCCTGAACCTTTTTTTCTCCAGGCTAAAAAACCTCAGGTCCCTTTAGCTATTCCTCACAGGACTTAAAGGACTTAAGTTTGGAGCAATAGCTGGAAATGTGACTCTAGTATTCTTCATAAAGGTAATTCCAGTTGTGTTCTCTGAAGTCTGAGACTCTGGTGGTGCCCACAGCACTGCTGCTAGCAGTGTCTGTTGATTGCTACTGTCACAGGATCACATCCTTGAAGATGACTTTTTGGTTTTTGGTTGTTCTTTGAGATCTGGAGGTAATTATGAACATGATGGAAATTATTCCCATTTCTGTACTTCTCTGAATTCTCAGCTCTAACAAATGGTAACAGAGTGCCATAGATGAGTTGAAGAACCCATATAGATTCTGTACAGAGTCTGAGGGCTTGATTCCTGTTATCTATTTGCCAAGTATGTTAGGATTTTACTGGGAGTTTAAATGTTTCTGTTATGTAGAAATTCACTGGCTCTTGCACTTAATCTGGCAGCCCTGCAGTGTACTCACCCAGTGTCTCGGAAAACAAAGAGTTCTTTTGTTGGAGTTTGAGGACACTGAAACTCTTTGTTCTTGTACTGGTTGTATGGACTGTTGCAAATTGCTAAACTTTTGTCAGTAGTCACCTTATCATCTGAGATCAATCCCACTAGGCTTTTCTTGATGCCACTTCTCCAGCTAATGGATCTAGTGTTGTGGAGCACCCAACTTACACAACCCCAAGCACTGTTTCTATGGCATAGTTTTGCAAGCCTTGGATCTGTCAGAGAATCTGATTTGCTTACAAAATGACAGCAGAAAACATAATGGGAAATATACTCCATGTATGTGTAGTGTTTTTCAAAACACAGCAAGAAAATTAGAGTGACAATAGTTTTCTTTATAGAGGGAGACTCTCATAATTTGGGACTAATATTGAAACTTGGTCCCTGACAAAATGGGGCTGTGTATAAGTGGGGAGATTGAAGGCACCAGACTGCTCTCTGTAATTTCCAACTTGTCCCCCTACATCTTCACAGACAAAAGGTAAAACTGCAGGTATAAGACAACACCCAAACTTACTGTTATTTGTTTTTTTGTTTACAAACCATTACTGTCTAGTGTTAGCTGTAATTGGGGGGGAAGGAAGCTAAGATTTAGAGATCTTGGACAACGAAGCAGTGATCAGCCTCAAATGGTATTTGCAAAAATCCAGTATTGGGCAACCCTTGTGTTTAACTTTTTTGCCAGCAACTACAATGCAAAGTGTATTTGTTTTGGAGGCTGCAATCCTACCAGCTGCCTTCTCTTGCACTAGAAAACAGGCTCCTCTGTCATTTGCCATCTCTGACTTCCAGGCTGGGTTTCAAGGTTAGAACAGACAAAGCCAAGATTCCAGTAGCTTTCTATAGGTTGGGTGTGATTCTACCTTTCAGTTCTGTAACCTTTTCCCAGAGTACCTAAGCCAAATTCTGACTGAAAAGATTCAGACTTACTGTGCCTTGTGACCAGATGAATAGTTTACGCAAGGAGGTATCCCTGCCACCATGGAAATCCAAACAGTATGTGGGAAAGCAATTTTCAAAACAACAGGTTCTTTGAACTGGTAGAGAATGTAGGGAAAAACATGCATAAATACACCAGGCTCAGACTGTTATCTCAAACTAATCAACCTCTTATTGACCTCTGAAATCTGTTTCTATGTCCTTGGAGCTATCATCATTTTTTGCCCGTCTCCTTCCCACAGTATCAAGTTTCTTAGCAGTACCACAGCATGAATGCTTTAGATGTGTACTAGTGTCTTGGTATAACATCCTCACTTAAATTAAATGGAGTTCCTTGCACTTAATAACCTGACCAACTTGGGGAGAATAATATCTTCATGACTTGGTTGCCCCAGTTAAACAAGACATTCACAACACACATGAAAAACACATTTTTTGCAGTACAGGTGAAAACGAAATAATCTGTGTGATGGGACAGAAGTCTTAGTTCAAAACTTGCAAGAAACAAGCTAAACAGTATCTTCTTACATTGGGCTGTTTATCAATTTTTATTTCTGTTTGAGGCCTAGGGGCTTAAGTTGCAAAATAATTAGATGGTTAAAAATCCCAACAGACTGAAAACTGTGTGTCTAGGAAAATGAAGTTTGGGGATTTTTTAATCCCCAAACAAAATCACCAACCCATACATTTTAAAGACCACAGTTCTCTCAACTACACAGTTTTACACCATACTTTGTGTGAGTAGCCCTTATAAAATTCATGATGTACCCATCTTAGTAGTGCAACATTAAAGTTGGTTTCAGTGGTTTTTAGGTTCATTTCTTAAGGCCAGTGGTCTTAAAATAATTCAGTGAGGAATGTGACTCTTTTCTCAGGTGATCTGCCTAAACTCAGTAGCTGTGCAGGGGATGAAGCGTAGAAGCAACAGACAGGTGTTACAGCATTAAGGCACAAATGTGGCTGTGCTTACTAGATTGGTAGGGGGTAGGTAAAGACCCAGAGCTGAGTATTTGCCCTGTTCAGTCAGGATAGGTAAAATTAGTTGCCACTTGTATGTAATTGTCTGGTTTACAAAGTTGTTATGGCTGTCCTGGCTATGTTCATGATCAACCTTACAGAATCTTGCATATGGTTTTATAACATATTTTAAATGTTGATAGTGACTTTTTTTTCCCCCCCCAAATGCAGCATGACAGACCAGGTCTGCTGAGCATGGCAAATGCAGGACCTGGTACTAATGGCTCTCAGTTCTTTATTACAACTGTGCCTACTCCTCACCTGGATGGAAAACATGTGGTGTTTGGCCAAGTGATCAAAGGAATGGGTGTAGTTAAAATGCTAGAAAACGTTGAAGTAAAAGGAGAAAGTCCTGCTCAGGTAAGAAAAATGCAAAGCTCTGAAGGATGATGTTTATTATTTCACGATATGATGTATAATAATTTCTTCTAAATGCTTAGTGTAATATTTAGATCTATTAAATATTAGACAGTTATTTTTACTAACTGGTAATTTCCATTTTACTGTCCTTGTTATGAGGCTTTTGTTCTTGCACTGTACATTTCCCTTGCACAAACCATTTATTGTTCAACACAGCTGTGAAGTGGAAGCCTTTGCCAGAACTGTAGGATGGGTGATGAAATTAGAAGGTGGAATTCAGAATCCCATCTAAATGATACATAATTCTTGTAATTTTTATGTCAGAACTCGTGTTTCTGAAAAAGCAATTGGTGTGTAGGTCATAGCAGTTTGTGGGTGTTTGATGAATTAATACCTCTAACTTTAAAAATCTTGGCAGTTGAAGAAAGAACCATCTTCTCTAATGTAGTAGAACTTCCATGTTTTGTGTTTTGCTGCACTTCAGCTTGCTGCCAGTTTCTCTTCCAGCCTCTCCGTGAGCGTGGGTATGGTGTTTTTGGAATGCTGATCCTCTGAATGCTATACTTTGGGTGATAAAAGCCTTTTGATGAAGATAGGCTAATGATGTGATGGGTTTCTGAAATAAATGCACCCAAACAACAGATGAAAAAGCCTTTTTATGGCATTTCAAAATTTTCAAAGAGCATTTAGAAGTTACTGTTTTTTAAAAAATTGTCCTAATAAGCAGTACTTCTATTTTCAGTTGTGCATTATTGCCGAGTGTGGAGAGCTAAAGGAAGGAGATGACTGGGGAATTACTCCTCAGGATGGATCTGGAGATGCTCATCCAGATTTTCCTGAAGATTCAGATATAGACTTGAAAGATGTAAGTATTTTTCTTTTTGGGTATTTTATGGATTGCAAGATTTGTAGATAATCTGAGTTACATGGTGTCTGTGATGATGTTCATTAAGCTTTTTTGCTTAAGAATGGATCAAGGTCCTGATTAAATGGTGACATTCCATTTTAAAAAATAGAAGGCTGTGTGGGAAGGGGTTTTATCTCTTTTTTTTTCAGTGCTAATGGCAGCCCATTTTTTCCCCCAGTAACTAAAACTTCACTTAAAACTGTCACACTTATTTTCTGTTCTTGATTTCTTTTTACTTTTTGTTTGTGCTGTAATGTCAAATTGCAATTACTAGAACTCCATCCTGCAGATGACTAACTTAATGTTGTTACCTACACACTTTTTAAAATACCCACCCTTTAACAGACTCTGCCTCACTTATTAGAAATAAAGGATCAGCCTTTTTAAAAGGTTTTTACTACATCAGAGCTAGTTGTTCTTAATTTCCAGTAGTTGTTTACTTTTTAGATTGTTCAAACTGAAGGAAGATCTTTCCTTGGCAGTTAGAGACCAGACTGGTGCAAGCAGTTTTTCTGCAGGTTTTTACTTTCTCATCAAGGTGAACTAGACTAACTGTGTAAGTCAAACAGTGGTTTGCAAGAGAGGGAAGAAAAGGGCGCTGCTTGAATAGATTCCAAATAGAGAATTAAAAGAGTAAAAATACGTTTGAGCTAGAAAACAAACTCCTTGGCTGTTGAGAAGCACTTCAGCTTATGAAGATGTTTTAGGGTCACATTTGATATGGTGCAGAATTGAAGTTGGCAAGTGCCTGTGGCCTTTAACTTAAAACTTGTTCATATAAACCAGCTAGAGAAACTATGGTGACATTGGTCTCACACTGATTAGTTTTTGCCAAGGTTACTGATTCTAGTAGGGTAGAATAGACAGCAGTAATTATAAACTATTGCCACTGAAGAAGTAACTTGAAGTGTATATGATTCTGGAAATAGAAGTGATGGATTTAATGAAGACAGACAGTTGTTCTTTTCTTCTTTCATTGATACTTTAAGTGTTCAGGGAGAAGAATTGTGTTGATATGACTTCCAGTTTGACAGTATGCAGAGTTCACGTGAGTGATACTGTTGTGAGAAGCAGAAGACAGCATTTCATCAGAAATAAGACAGTCTTGGTTGAATGATTTTTAATGTATCTTCTTTTCTTTGAATAATGGTCAATGCCTTTATATATAGCTCTGTGTGGGTGGCAGCATTTAGGGAAAAGAGTTGGACTGCTCTGTCTTCTAGTATTTTCTCACAATTTATACTGCAGAAAACCCACTAAGAATTTAATCTTTTAGACATTTGTGCTACATAAAGTAGAGAATATTACAGAAGTGGTTTGAAGGTAGTATTCTCTCTATAATTGGAGTATTTATATTCTGAGATTTTTATAAACCCTGAAAGAGGATGGGCCTGGGATTGTACTGTTAAACATTAGTTAATTCATGACTTCTTTCATAAATACATTCATACTTTGTATTTCCCATCTGTTTTATTAGGTTGACAAGATTGTGGCCGTAGCAGAAAACACAAAGAATATAGGAAATGCTTTCTTCAAATCGCAAAATTGGGCAATGGCAGCTAAAAAGTATAGTAAAAGTTTACGGTAAGGTTCTATCCTCAATCAGGTAGTTCCTGTAACCCAAATTAATACCACTATTAAGCAATGATCTGTGCACTTATAAGGTGCCCGATGCAGTGCTCTTTTCTTTTTTACACGAAGATCCTTCCGAATCTTGAAAACGTCTGGTTGATTTTTAGCTACATAATCAAGTAGGTCTACTCTTTGCTAGGTCAGAGCCATAGACAGGAAGTATTGCTTAGAACTGACTAAATACTCTTTTTATAATACTCTTGCTGTGCTGGTACATACCTGGAAAGAAAAGCACAGTAGTATCCAGGGTAGTTAATGGACAGCAAGGAAGGGAAATACTTGTTCTATCATTTACAAACAGCAATAGGTTTAGGAAATAGATAAGTTCAAAAGATAAATGTGGCCCATTCATTACTGAGGGTCCATACCATCATCCTGACTCCATGTATAATTCAGACTTGCCTTCAAAACCATAGTTTTTCTGCTTTTGTTTCCATACTGCTCCTTTTATATTTTCATGCTTTTTGCTTTAAGTATATGAACATCTCCTAAAAATAAAGTTATATTTACTGACCTTTATCACAACCTTCTTAATGATCACTGGCTAAGCAACAGTAACAGTAAAGAAAAAAAATTAGGCATATTTAATGCTTCTGCTGAGGTTTTAGCAGACTGGGTTTCAAATGTCATCTTTCTGAACCATAAAATGAATCCTTTAATTGCAGATATTAACCCAAGATGCAGTGTCTTGACCTGCCCTCAAAACGCTCATCATAGAAACAGAAACCCTAAAAGTATAAAGGATTTTTATGCAGACCTTTTGGAAATCATACATTAAAAAGGCTAGAATGGATCTTTAAAGATCTTTGTGTTGTATCTTACTATTGCCAGGTATAATTACACCATCCCTTCCAATCAGATGTCTTGCTCACTTTTAAGCATACCCAGTAAAGGCTGTTCCTGTTTGAGCTGCCTTGGTGCTTATTTGTCCTTGTAGGTGGAAATTGTAGTAATTTTCCTAGACTAAACAAATCTGATATTTCCAGTTCTTCCTTATTGGCCATACTTTTACAGACATGCCCTGTTATTGTATCTTAGAATCTAATACTTTATGTAGGGTGGTGACCTTTAGCTGGCACTTTAGCAGAACTGATAGGAATAAAATAGCTCTCACCAGGGTATCCTATGGCTTAGGTACAATTCACCATCTGACAATGCTGACCTTTTCTTTTCGTGTACAGTAACCATTACACTCTTCTGTTCTTTTTCTTGTTTTATTGCTTCTTAGCTTTTTAAAAAATATGTATTTTATATGTTAGAATTGACAGGTTTTTTTTTAAATGTGTTACTTCTTATTATCTTGCTTGATACTCACTTCACTGATTTCTTTGACTTGGAAGCTCTCATCTTACAGAATGGTTGCAGTCTTTCATGTTTTGGTGTGATTTATTAGTATTTTACATGTGTTCTATTTGTTTTGAACTTACTACAGAWTTGTGTTAAAACTCTCCTTGCTTTTTAACTGTTTTCTCTTTCTTCTGGTTCTCATCTTCTGCATGATGGCCAGCAAGTGGAACATGCCCTGAGACTGCATCTAATTTACTTTTAAAGCATTGCTAATTTTTGTGTTCCAAAGGTTGTATATGAACAACAAAAAAGGGCATGCAAAAAGTGAACTTATATCAGCACTGATCTGCAAAGACCACATTAATTCATGACATGCTTAAAATGTGAATGTATGCAAGCACAGTTTTTCTTTAAAAATAAAACTCTCAGAAGTTCTGTCAAATAGACCATTAAGGAGTTAAAACTTCTGTATCCACAGCAGACCTTTGCCACTGGAAATAAAAATCAGACAGCATTAGCACATTGTAAATTAAGAAACTCACTTTTGAAACAGAGCTGTAGCAATTGCTGTGGTTTCATCCTCAACCAGTGTCAGTTTTAAAGTTTAGGAACAGTCATGAAGGAAGACAGTGGGAAGAAGATGGTATTACTAATGCTCATAAACCACACTCCTTTACAAAGTAGAGTTAGCTTCAGATTTTAGCCACAAATGCCTAAGCTAATTAAAAGATTATTCAGGGAACTCGAAGCTTCTTGTGAATGAGGAAGGTGCAGCTGTGGTGTTGATTTTTTGGCACTGATGAGCAACATGTTTTTTGAGAATAAGCTGAGATAAATTCTAATGTTTTCCTGCAGTAGAATAGTGTGTTTGTCTAAGAAAAAGAATGTACTAGTACAGTGAAGGACTAAGAGGAAAACATTCCTTAGTGAGTTGATTGTTTTTTGTTAGGATGGCTTTTATGTATTTAGTTTAATAAAAATCTATACTAGTTGAATTGAAGCTGCTTTAGAAGTAGTGTGAATAGACTGGTTCACACATATCTGCAGAGAGATAGCTAAGGGCAGGACAAAATGGAAATTGCAACACTAATACATGTTGTGTGTCACTCTGTTTTTCTGCAGGTATGTAGAAGCATCTGAAGCAGTTGCAGAGGAGTCAGACAAACCCAAGTTAAAGACTGTTGCTTTGACCTGTGTTCTAAACATTGGTGCTTGCAAACTAAAACTGTCAGATTGGCAGGGAGCCATTGAGAGCTGTTCTGAGGTAAATGTAATGTTTGGTATCTTGGTCAAGAATTGGCCTATATAGACAAAGCTTTTTTAAAGAGTCTTCTGACAAGTTTGTGATTTCAAAGTAAACAAGTAGAAGCTCATGGTGAAGTTAGTACTAACTTTCCTATATGTGGCTTTTTAAAAAGACTTTGAAATTGAAATGAATCACTAGAAATAAAAGAGGGCTGTTGCTTACTGCCAGGTAAAATGCACACCATTGTCAGTTTGGTTTGCAGAGCTACTTCTTACATTACAAAGAGTTAAACTGTGTTCAGTGAAAGAGGAATACTTTTCTCTGGAAAATGAGTACGAGCAAAATGTTTTACTTGCCTCCAGATTTGATGGCCTTGTATTTTATTCATGGCAGGGACAGTCTAAGTAAGTAACTAAAATTTCAGGTAGGCTTAGTGGTGAAATAAAATGATTGAATAGGAAGAAGAAACAAGGTAATGATAAATCTGGGAAAAAAAACACCCTAGTAGAATTAAAGAAAAAAAAAAAAGTAACCATTACATGGGCATAGAGTAAATTTAGTAAATTTGAAGAAACTTTAAATAATTCAGGAAAACTCCAATATTTTGAAGGAAATAGAGGAAAGAATGCTCTTATCTGTTAGCAAAGGATCTTGAGCAGCATCTCCTAGGGCTTTGTGCTGAAAGCAGGAGTCTCAACTAATCTGTGTGTGAAGTCATTAGAAAGCTGGCTTGCTTTCTAGCCTGCCGGTGTTGGAAAACCCCTATTTCAGAATGGACAAATGGGGAAAGAGGAAAGATGAAAATAGGAAACATACCTAGAAAACAGTAAAAACTGAAACAAAAGTGTTACAGGTAGAAATTACTACAACTAATAATGCTTGCCATTGTGGGAAGAAAATCACACTTCTTTTATCTAACAATTGTTGAATCTTAAAAAAAGGCAACTCCATAGTTAAAATAGACTTCTGTAAGGTATTTAGCTTATATCTCATAACTCTATAAGTGCTTTAATCAGAACACCAGTTTCCTAAAATTAGATAATAAAGTTCTAGGTAATTGTTAATGAGAAACTTTCACTTTTATGATTTCACAAGGCCAAAAGCAATTTAAATTAACAACCTGGAATCCATGCTTTGTTTGTTGTAATTAATGAATTATGAACAGCTAAACCTGTTCAAACAAACCTTGCACTGAAATACGTTTAAGCAGCATGGGCAAGATAAAACCAAAGAATGCTACCTCTGCGTATACAATCCAGACAGCTAATTCTTAGCATAGAAGAGGTTGAAGGCTTTATAGTAGATGGATCAAGAGGAGCACCCACAGTAATACTTCCTTTGTATTAACAGCCAGTACCCAAATGATTTAAAAAAAGCATGGATGTGTTGCCTATTAATGATGTAAAGTTAATGAATTAAATTAATAAAGGAGCACATTGCTGTGACGTTGCATTTCCCCTAAACACTGAGAAACTATATTCTTTAAAATAATAAACACACACTATAGAACTAACTGCAATAAAAATGTGATTTTCACAGGCAAGATAAGGTGACCAGATTATTTGAGGTATTCTGGAAAAAAAGTCAAAGTAATTAAATAGTGGAACAGTCTCTGCCCAGCCACTGTATTTCCTATTTTGATATTGTCATATTAGAGCTGGTATATACACATTATTGAAAACATTCAGCTCAAAAAAAAGGCATAATGACTGGAACTTGGCAAAGTTCCTGAAGCATGATGAGATGGATTGCTTGCATGTCATGTATTTTTTTAGCCCATAGTGAAAAAAATATTCACAGAAAGTCTCTGTGTTTTATTTATGCTATTTGAGGAGGTTTTGGTGTGAAGGAAGGAACTGCAATAGAGAGTTGCCCTGTGAGACTCCAGGTTAGGATAATTTGAACTGCAGCAATTCCTCAGCTGTGACAGCTGTCTATATACACACACACACACAGCTGTTCCATTTGGGACTCATGTATGCTCATCCCTCACAAAAGACCACTTTCGGTGCAGTGGTACTGAAGCTGATGACTTACTATTCAGTGTGCTGCATTATAGCATTCCTTTTTACACAGTTAATGTTTTGACAGCTTACCCTCAAACCAACTGTGAAGATTGTCTGCTGGTGTGAATTGTGCCATTTGTGGAGATGGGAGGCTGTGAAGTATAAGAAATGTTAATGTGACAATTTTATTAAATTTACAGGCTCTTAAAATAGATCCCGCAAATACTAAAGCTCTCTACAGACGGGCTCAAGGATGGCAGGGAATAAAAGATCTTGATCAAGCACTGGTAAGGATCACGTCTTTTTTTTTTTCTTTTAAAATGTAAAATTCTGTCATATCATTAATTTATATTATTCTTTTATTTAAGGCTGATCTTAAAAAGGCTCATGAAATAGCCCCTGAAGACAAAGGTAAAATAAGCTGTTTCTTTTAAAATTCCCTTAAGAACTTAACAGAGTATCCAGGGCAGTATTCAGTTGGAATTCATACCAGCACGATGCCTAACATGCTAGCTTCTTAAACACTGATCTTCTGAGCACAGAACCCACTGAAGTGGAAAACCTGATTTTATACAGCAGTGATGCTTCCATTGCATAGGAAAACCTGTTTATGTAGGTCAGCAGCATTCCTCTTGAACTATGCCTGTATCTCACAGGGCTCTTACTAGCTTAATTTCCTGCTCTGATTGGGTGAGATGTTTAGCTCCTAAGTCCTGTGTTGGCACCAATACCATGCTTGCTACACACTCCTCTATCTGGTTACCTTACCAGTTAAGACAAAGGAAGGGTTGAGGCTTTTGCTGCTAGTATCTGACCTAAACAAAGATTAAATGCAGTTTTATGAAATGACATAGGTGTTAACCTGTGAGGAGACCTAATGTAAAGAGATTACTGTAACAATGTCATTTTCTTTTTGAGCAGCCATCCAGACGGAAACACTCAAAATCAAGCAGAAGATAAAAGCCCAAAAGGAGAAGGAGAAAGCAGCTTACGCTAAAATGTTTGCTTGACTTTTTTCTAAACATTTAAATCTATGCACTAACTCATGCAAAAGAATAAATGGAGCTGCTTCTTTCATTTGCCCTCTGCTGCATTTTTTCAGTGTTTACAACACAAAAGTCTAATAATAAAGACAAACTGTTTAAAGGTGATGTGGTTTTCTCTTTTTTAAGCTGTAGTAACTGAATTTTGCAACTCAGGTATTTTTCTAATATGTAAAGCAAGGTGGTTATTTTCACAGCTTAATAGTGCTTTCTAAGCAGTTTCACACAAAAAGAATGTAGGCATTTTCATAGTTAGAGCAGGTCTGATTTTTTGGAAGGAATAAAAGTGCTGGTAGACATAGAATGAAGATGCAATTTTTTTTTTTTTTTTAGAATCACTTTACAATAGGTATTACCTGTTATCATCATCAGGACAAAAAAAGACAACCAGACAACCCAAACTGTAAATTTGATGCAAAATGTAACACTTTCAAGCAGTGACAGTTTTCTAGACTGATTTATTTCCCTGATTGCCAGGTATGATTACATGTAAATCACTCCACCTAGAGACAAAATACTTTTCTAAAGGTGGGTACTAAATTATTCCACCATACCCACAATTCTGGATATGATTCCTGCAATCGCTGAACTTCAACAGTAAATCCAAGATCCAAAAGCTCCTTTGTCAACCTCGACAAGAACTTTTGCCTGCCATACAGCTTCTGTAAAGAAGTCCTATTTAAATAAGGCTAGGGTTTAACTAGAAGGCACCAACTTTCCATTTAATGCAACAGTCATATGTAAAATTCAGAATGGCACATTAGTCTCAAACTCTTTTAACATTCAAGTCAGTGCTGTACATTAATTATGCTGCAGCATAAAATACTCCAATGTAATTGTTGGTGATCAGAGTTCACTGAATAGATCTTCTGTTGGTTTACATTCCATTATAAGCTGGTCCTCCTCCACCTTCAGGTACCACCCAGTTAATGTTCTGACTTGGGTCTTTAATATCACATGTTTTGCAGTGGACACAGTTCTGAGCATTTATCTGCAGCCTTGATCCTTCTCCTGTTTCCAGAGGAACATACTCATAGACTCCTGCAAAGACAAGAAGGGAGCTATCACTTTGCTGAACAGCTTCCCCCTGCATGTATACTCTACTTACCAGCAAGTGTAATGAGGGAAGTACAGTACTAATGTGACTTAATTCCCTTCTAACATGTTTAACAGTTACTTCATCACAAAAGTACTGCTAACATATTTTAAGACCTGCAACTGAACCCCCTTCTGGGAGGAAAATTTGGATAGAATGCTTGAAATAAGTAAGAGGCCAGATGGACCCTTCTTGAAGAACACACATTTTTGTTACCTACCTGCTGGACAAAATCTTTGCTCTGGTCCATCGAATACAGCCAGATTCCTGCTCACAGGGATGCTGTCATCTTTGAGAGTTAAATGAGCAGGTTGGTCATGTTCATGGTTTGTACCACTTAAAGCCACAGATGACAGGAGATCAAAGCTGATTTTTCCATCAGGCTTTGGGTATTCAATAGGAGTGCAGTCTTTGGCTGGCTTGAGCTGAGCAAAATCTGGTCCTAAATACATTTTTAATAAATTTCAGTATAGAATTATTGTAATTTGCAGTTACTCAAGAACAATTTAACTAAGCTGCTTTAACTTTGTTGTCATCAGAATTAAGTACTTCATAAAAGGTAGCCTTTTTCACAAGACAAAAATCTATACCAAGTTATACTAGCGGTATTTTAATGTCTTAATTTACATTGTGTGATAGCTAATACGACAGTCTGCTGCAATGCTTTATTATCTATTTCTTTTCTACACTTTAAGGCCTCAGCAGTGGACCGGATGTGCACTAGCTGAAACTAAGACCAGAAAAGACTGACATACAAATTTAGAATCTTCTTCAGGAGATAATGAAATTACCTGGATGTTTTAATGTCCATGGTTCCATTCCTCTCAGCAGCCAATAAAATATACCTGTATATATCATTCCTCCATATACACCAAGTACAGTATGGCAGGATGGTCGGATGTTTCTCACCGCATACAGCTCTTTCCAGACCCAGGACTTTTTCAGGTTCTCTTCATATTCTTGCACATCAAGTCCTAAGGCAGTATATTACTTGTTAGGTACCTACAGTACATCAAGACTATCCTTGAAATAAAAAAATAAATGCTGAATAAAAGCAACTGCTAGCAATGAAATCATCAAAATGAGAATTTCAGAACAGTAAGCTAGGAATATATTAGACAACGTTTAAGCCTCTTGAATCAAGAGACCTGTTTTGTTGGCAGATAAGTACTGCTCCTTTTTAGCCTCTATTAAATAAGCCACAAGCAGCATTAAATTGCCAGCAAAATATAATCAGACAGGTGGCTACATTGGCACTTCTGTGGAAAGCAGCTACTCACTCACAGAATCTGAGTGCTGACCAGGACAGTCTACCTGTGATCCAAAGCCATGTTTGCAATTCTAATGTCAAGTTCAAAAGTTTTTTCCAAAGAAGTCTTGCAACCAAAGTCCCATTCCAGTAACTATGGCTATGGCCCAATGGATAATGCCACTGCTAGATAATTAATTTCTTTGTAATCACCACATTCATGAGATATATTTGACTGCAAACTTTTGATATCAACTCTT
Source organism: Turdus rufiventris (assembly GCA_013186435.1). NCBI lineage: Eukaryota > Metazoa > Chordata > Aves > Passeriformes > Turdidae > Turdus > Turdus rufiventris. The sequence goes on along the minus strand of PYHW01009837.1, from coordinate 909,917 downwards.
TGCTTGTATTCTTTACAAATACTAGAACATTTCACATTTGACACATCTACCAGTGTAGTTAAGGTCAAGTAATTATCTTAAAAAATAATGTTTATTCAAATGAAAATTATTTGACAGCTTTGCCTTCACTATTCTCCATTACTACTGTATAGGAATAAATGTTCTAAATAATCAATTTTAAGCCCTGTCAACATATGAAACATGCTTCAGTCTGTATTTCCCATAAATCCCATTATCCCTGCAAGGCGAATAAAGTGGGTTGTAGTAGTCCAGTCTTGACAAGACTGGAAAACAGCATATAAAATCTGTCTATAATCAAACAAGAGTGGCACACTACCCACCAACACTGTTTGTAGTTTCAGGTGAATTCTAACCTTTCAGCATGTCAAGATGAAGTTTTAATTGTTCAGCACATCTGTGCATTTAAGCTGAATGAGAGCTCATTAAGCCTGAGTCTACCAGTACAGAGAGGAGATTTCTAAAATAATGATCATGTGGCACCTGGCTATAGTATCTTATCTCCAGAGTTACTGAAATTCTAATACTAATTCTCTCTCTCTCCAGAGTTTATAAACAGATTTAAGGGGACAGCTAAGGATAAATAAATCACTACAAGGTGGTCAGGACCAGGTGATTACTACAATGTGCTTGTATTATGTATAAAATAAAATACACATAGTCTGAAACTGAGACAATTAAAAGATTAAAAGACAGAAGAAAGAACTGAACTGAAAGAGCATCCTAACAACAGTGAGGATGCAAATTTGAAAAAATCTCATGCAGTTTTGCTTACATTTAATCTATACCTTTTTATTTTTTTTTCCTGTTTGGCAGGCTTTCAGTAACGCTTTCTGAATCATAAAGCACTACTTTATATTGTGTCTGTAGGAACGAAACTATTCTTGTTTACTTATACAGGAAGCATAAGCTTTAGAGCTTCTAGCAGTTGGATCAATACTTATAAATATATGAGCAAATATTAATTTCTTTCTTAAATAATTTGACATTATCAATAGTAAATAAAAAATATATACTTTAAACACACCCATTTCATGATTTATTCACATTTTCAACTAATTCATGCAGCCATTAATTACTGCTGTTAGTTGGTGGTGGTTCTAATCGAACACAAGGTAATTACAATTCAAAGTACAGTGATCTTACCTATTGTCTTTGATTGGAGATTTTCATTGATTAATTGACTAAAAATGGCTTCTGAAGCCAAGATGCCACTTTTCATTGCAGTATGTGTTCCTTTGATCTTGGGAACATTCAAGAGTCCAGGACTGCAACCAATTAATAGTCCACCCGGGAACGTGAGTTTGGGTATTGACTGAAGAGAAAACAGAAAGGTGGTTGTTTCGTTCTTGTTTGTTAAAATGAAAATAACATTCTGGAAATTAAACTGGCATAAAGCTTGAGTGTCCTTTCCATTTTCAGACTTGGCATGTGCACTCTCTAAACATTCACCAGTTACTCCATTTATGGAATTTGAGCATAATATGCATACAGGAACACAGACACTGAGTTGGGCTGAGTATGAAAGTGACATTTTCCTTATATCCTTTCTCCAGCTGCTTTATCTGCAGCAAAACTCCAATAGTATCACCCACTGATACAGTTTTCCTCTTTCAAGCTCTAAAATAAAACACCCCCATTTGTTTCCCTGATTTCCACACAGTAAGTTGTACTCATCTCATCTCACAGTGCTTTTTTCCACAAATCTTTTTGCTATCATGCCTGCCCCTTCCTCCTTATTTTAGAAGTTGCTCACATCCAACAAATTTATATCACCATCTTACTCCCATTCTGTAAGCATAATGTCAGAGTATGGTCAACTCACAAACCTAAGACAGCCAAGATGATTTGCAAATATCAGGTCAATAGTATTAACATACTGTGTTATACACCTATATTAACTAAGGAATACCTCAACTACCAAGATGATTTTAGACCAGGAACAGCTTCAAAATGCAGACTGACTGTGGAACTTTGAGAAGAAAGCTCTGATTAAAGCCTAAATCGCAAACTGCTGAAGGTAAGTTCTGAACATACCCTTCCTCCAAAAGTCTTTAGTACTGAGAAGCATGTCTTAATCTATCATCCTGCTTTTATTAAAACTGTGTGAAAGAATTAATTTTGCAATAACCTACACAAGTAGTTGAATTTCATGAAAAATGTCCAAAAATATATCCCTTGGAATTTAAGATAACCAAAACCAAAAGCTTTGTTTCTTCTGCTTGTTCAATTGTTACATCTTTACTAGTCACCCAGGACTGCTTACTTTCATATAGTCATATAGCAATCATTAAAAAAAGTTATGTCACACAGCATTTCCTCTGTGTTTTGTGCAATTTGTTTAATCAGAAACATAGTGATTTTATTCACAGGAAAGGTAATTCAGGTTGAAAACACAACTACAACTTACTTTTCTGGGACAAGAAGTTTTAAGTTCAGCTAACATAACACTACTTCAAAAGGATTAAGTATGCAGGATGTTCTCTCTTTTCACAGAAAATAGCCATTCCATGGTATCTATTAGGATTCAATGGTGCAGCACTGACATAAGCATAGAAAGACTTCTTGAGTGACTCTCTGAATTGCATAGAAAGATGGTAAACAAGTAATTTCTTCTGCAACCACTGTTTCATGTAATATGAACATAGTGACCTAACATACTGGTAAAGAATAAATGAGATTAAAGCTGAGCCATGAAACACAAAAGGTAGCACATACTGCAGCTTTGGTAGTAATTCTTATTATTAGTACTAAGGCACTTGGTGCCTGCTTTCACAGTCAGTGGAAGAAACACATTATGCCCCTAAATGCAGACACAAAACAAGTCTGCTTTAGAAAAGGGGAGACACCTGCTCCCTGAAGAGTCTTTCCTGCCAGGAAACCTCATGTTCTTCCTCTCTTTAGCTCGAATCAGGGCTTAACTTAAACAGATTGTCAGTGATGCCTTGAGTTTTAGTTTTTATATTTTTCAGTTCTCTGCTGCTTAGTGTGTAACTCTGAAACTTCCTGTTAGGTATTAGCAAGTTCTCTTCACAGGGTAGCTAGACAAAACAATCCCTTCCTAGCTAGAGAATCAAGGGCAACTGGTACCCAAAAAGCAGAAACAATGGCAAGGGAAATGGGGCAAGCCAGGATGTTGAGACTTCATAGCCTGGTGGTTGGACAATTGACCCCAATATGTGGATAAACCAAAACTTATAGAAGTGTAAAAACTCATGAGCAGGATCCATCTTGGATTTAATTTGAGTGTAGCGCTGGCCGGGCTCTTGCACTGCCCAAAGTGTATCCTTTCAATACATACCTATTTTACTCCTTTTGCTCTGTATAGTCTCTGTTCCAGGTCAGCCTTTCCAGGCAGCAATTCTGGCAACCAAGAGCTAGAATAAAGGTTTTTCCCCCGATATTCGTAGCATACATTGCTCAACAACTGCAACACCTTTTTTCTCACAAGACTCTTAACCTTTCAAAAGTTTTTGATAAAATACAGACAAAATAGAGGATGCATGGGAATTTAAGTGCTTTGTTTTGCAATTTGAATAAACATAAGAAATAGTAGCAACAGAGATTAAGTTCCTAAACTCTGATCCTTCCTTCCACATATGTTAAAAAACACGTGCACTCTCACCCTTCACTCTGTGCTAAAGACTGAACATCATGGTCATAAGGTTATCTATAACAAAAAAGCTGAGGTTGATGGTAACTCTATACACCATTTGATGCAATTCTGTCACTAAAATAAAAAACTAACTACAGAATGACTTACATAAGAAAATATGCCTGGACTACAGTGATAAAAATTAGTCAAATTGCTACAGTTATTAATCAAAGCAACACATACAAAAGAAGAGCTAATCTTAAAACTCTTCCTAAGTGAATCATCAATAAAGCTTTTTTTTACTAAGCCATGTATTAAAAAGTCTTTTAAAAGAGTAACTTCATAATTACCTAGACAAATCTATCTACAGGAATACAGAAAAAAAACCCAAACAAATCACCACCAAAAAAACCAACAAAGCAAAACATGCTTTTATAATAGGAACAATGCGAAGCAAGGACATATTGGCTTAAATCCAACAAGGATGTCCAACAATGAGGCAGAGATCTGTAGTTCTACTGTGTAAATTAGCACAATGTCTGTAAGTGACTTTAAAAATACAGTAATTTCATGACCATAAGGCGCACCCTTTTGACTAAAATTTTGGCCCAAACCCAGAAGTGCGCCTTATAGTCCAGTGTGCCTTATATATGGACGAAGTTCGGAAATTTGCCAGCCCGGAAGCGTGAGTCGCCAGAGGAGCCATCAGGGCTGCAGCAGCCGGGTGGAGGAAGGGCCGCAGCCAGCAACTGCGTGGGGGGAGCTGGCGGCAGATCCTCGCTGCAAAAAAAAGGTGTGCCTTATAGTCCGGTGTGCCTTATATATCGGCAAAAATTTGGAAATTTGCTGACACCCGGAAGTGCGCCTTATAATCCGGTGCGCTTTATAGTCGTGGAATTACTGTAATGTATTCTTTCAGCTATAGGTTTTGAGTATGAGGAGGGTGCAACTAAAGGCACAATCTGGCTAGTTCACCAAAGCCAGAAATTCAATGACTATGTGTGACAGAGAAACCAGTGCACAGGGTGGAAAAAGAAGCTCTTCTTGAATAAAAGTCTAGATTAAAACATATGGGTATTTTGCATTGTATCTGTATTAATAATGGAGTGGCAATGGTTTTTGAAATAAGCCAGTAACACAGCTGTGTTACAATGTGATATGACTTATTTCCACTGCAGAATGGACGAAATCAACGTTCAGATTAATTAAATGTGCAGCATGGGTGTAATCAAGAAGTTGCGTCCTTAACCCACATGACTCACTGCCAGGAATGCACACTGGGGTCGAGCCTAACTCCACATGACTGACAAGAGTGACGTTGTGATGAAATTCTGCTTGTATTGCAAAAACTGCATGAAGCCACATTTATACTAAGAAGAGGTTCAAAAAGGAAAGGCAAAGGAGTCAGAGGGCAGAGTGGCATGGCCCCACACACAGGCTGCAGATCATGAACACTCAGGCTAGTTTTAAGGTCCAAACTGAAAGGAGCATTGGAAGATGGATTTGGGAGTACAGAATATACTGCCATGCCCGGTGTTTCAAGATGAGAAGTTAACAGGTTGAAAGTACTTTAAAACTGTTAAATACAAAGTCCAGACCATTTTTTGCAAGCTTTTCCAGCCCTTTCAACTGACCTTAAGTCTTGATGAATATATTAAAAATTTTATCTTTTACACTACATAAGTTAACAAAATGAACAAAGTATGCCACCTCCCAAAAAAGCAGAAATTCAAAGTTGTGCATGAAAGAAACTCAATGTATTTGTATTTGAAGAAGTAAAGATTTACCTGCCAAACAACATTACAATTTCAGCACCATCAGTGACTTAAGGCTCAAGCACTGAAAAGGATTTCCTTTTGCTGGGATATACAACGAATTTGGAAGAGCCCACAGGAACAGATCAGTGGTACTATCCTGTCTTCCTGAAGATTCCAGGCAAAACAAAAGATTGTCTGCGGCATCTTTGCTGCTGAATATACTTGACTGCAATATAAATTCCACTTCACTGGCTGCTCGTGGCTTGGACAAACACTCTGCTGGGTAAAAAACTCCCAGGATGTTTGGGCTTAGAGAATGCTGGTGAATGGAATTACAGAAATTTCATGATTACAAACCGCACCAAATATAAGACACATTTCTGATGTGTCGGCAAAGTTCATGTCTTTGTCAACAGACAAGGCGCACCCAATTATTAGCCACACTTTCGTTCACAGCGAGGATCTGTGTACAACAAAGTTGCCAAACAGTAACGGAATCGCAGCATGGCGGGGTTTACTGGCTTGGCTCGGGCCGTGAGGGCTGGGGGCTGCCGACAGGGCCAGGTGGCCCAGCTTGGCACTACCGCTCGGCGGGGCCGCTTGGGGCCAGCCGCCGCTGGGCTCGCTTGCCCTGGCCCGGTGCTGCGCCACAGTGGCAGGGGGGCACGGAGCCCGCCGGCACCCGTGGTGGTGGTGGGAGGCGGGGATGGAGCCTGCTGGCACCAATGGCAGTGGCGGCAGTGGGGTACGGAGCTCGCTGGCACCCACGGTGGTGGTGGGAGGCGGGGATGGAGCCCACTGGCACCCACGGTGGCAGCGGCAGGTGGGGGGCGGGG
>PYHW01009837.1:880460-902602 GCA_013186435.1 Turdus rufiventris | reverse complement strand
GGGCTTAAGTTGTGCCAAAGGAGGTTTCAATTGGATATTAGGAAAAATATCTTCATGGGAAGGGTTGTCAAGCACAAGCTGCCCAGGAAAGTGGTTGAGTTGCCATCTCCGGATAAGATATATAGTGTGGCACTTAGGGACATGGTTTAGTGGTGGACTTGGCAGTGATGGACTAGTTATTGGACTCGATGTAAATGGTATTTTCCAATCTAAATGTTTCTATGATTCTGTGTTTCATTTAGAAAGTGAATACGTCACAAGATTTTCAGTTATGACAGAGCCTAAGTCTTGGAAATCTCAGCAGCCAGTACCCAGCAAGACAAGAAGGTTTTTTTGTCCAGCAAAACATTTGGTATAGCATGCAACCCAAATGTGTAGCACTAAATACACGGCTACAGAGAACTCAAATATAAAAGCTTTGTCAAAAAAATTACCTGGATACCACCTTCATTTAACGCTCTGGCACCGTAGGCAATCCTTGTTCCACCCTCCAAAGTAGGCTGTACACTAGGATGGTGCTTCCACCTCTGAAATTCCCTAAATGGATTCAAATAGGGATTTTGATAATCTAAACCCACCTTAAAAAAAAGAAAAAAAAGTGCACATTAATAAAAATAAGGTAAGAAATTTGAAACTAAAACAATTGCATATTACAACGTCAAGTATTTAAATCTGTTTTATACTAACGCAACCTCAGGATCTTTCTACTTAAACTACTGCCAAAAATACATTCTATAAATGGTACAGCAGAAGTAAATCCAAAAATTTGCTGGTACAAGTCTGCTCTTGTCTCCACCTGAAATACATCGTAACCTCCTTTCAGCTGTCTTTGGTATTAAAAGGATTAAGCATGATTTAATGGGTGGGAAAAGCAGCAAAACTTGTTTTAAATTTGTATTTCATAGCTCTGCCCTAAAAAAGCTGAAAAAAGAGGTAAACAATTATTTTTCGATTGTTATGTCCTTGTGCTCTCATACTTTAAATAGTTCTTCAAATTGTTTAGTAGTCAATTATAATTTCCAGTGAGGTGAGCCATTGTAATAAAGCACAAGGGAGCAATGACGAAAGCAGAAAATGGGGTAAAAAAGACTGCCAGTGAGCTAGATGCCCAGGATTCTTATGCATTTGAGAATTTGTCCAAATATATACTCTGCATTTCCCATCTTTAGGATACTCTTAAAAAGAATTCTCTTGCTGAATTTTTCTCTTTTGAGAATGGGATTATTTCTGGTTTCTGTGAGCTTTATTGGAGATAAGTAACAAAATACATCATGAATCAGCAGCAATTAAGACTTTGGTATCTGTTGCAGCTCACTGATTTCAGAGCAGTGCTTGCATCCGCATTGCTGACAAGACAAAATCAATGAACAAGTTTCAAAATAAGGGTAAAATGACTCTACTACAGGAATAATCTCAGACTGAAATAGGTATAAAGTTCAAAGACAAAAAAAGTGGTTGCGTGTTCACACAAAAGCTGTTTTTTTTCCTCTCTGGAGAGAATGTGAACGTTACTGTTTACCTACCATTCTCTCTGAGAATCAGAGCTCTCAGCCCCTCTAAAATCAAACAGGATTTTAATATCTACAGTATGTACTTACTAATTCCAATACTGGAAATCTGTACAGGACAAGTATGTATGTCTGAGAAAGGTAACAAGTTGTTTTTCAATGCTTCTTACAAAACAGTTAGACAAAAATACTGTTTTTCCACACACTCTATAATCCTTCTGAAATCTAGGAGACAGACGTGTCAGCTCAGTCCCATGCTGCTGGAAGTCCAACTTGTATGCTTGACTCTTACAATATCTGTGTTGAAGCACGTGCACAGGGTAAATAGTGAATTTTTCATTTTGAACTGTAGGTGATAGAGAATATTTCCAATCCTTGCTCCTTGCATTACCTGGCTGCCAGAATGACACCAGATTATCTCTAGTAATCTCCTGCTTCTGATAAAGTGGCAATAAGCAGAAAGAAGCTGCCTGCTAATTCAGAAAGGCAGTTGCTAAAGGAGGGCAATGCCAACAGAGGTCAAGAATGCCAAAAACAAAGTGAAGAGCTCAAAATTAAAGGCACATTGCTTGTAGCTCTGCAGTGCTTCCACTTTATATGCTTCCCTCAAAAAGCGGACTTACACACACAGTTGACGCGTGAATTAGGAAATGGAACTGTACAAAGTACACATGATTTAGATTTCCTAACTTACAAGAATTTTTTGAGCACAGTTTTGATTAGTCATTTGGTTTTGCCCTCACCAAAATTTGTTTGGTTTGCTAAGAAATTATTAATAAGTTTTCTAATTGGTCTCAGTAAGAGACACTGGATTAATGACATACTAATATTAATGACAAATTACAGTAACTTCACGACCATAAGGTGCACCGGACTATAAGGCGCACGCCCAGGGAGCCAGCAAAATTTGCAACATTGTAGATCAGATAAGGCACACCCGTCTATAGGGCACACTTTTTTTTTTTTTAGCGAGGCTCTGCCCCAGCTCCTCCCACAAGGTTGCTGGCAGAGGCCCCACCCCCACCCGGCAGCCATTGGCCCCCGGGCCCTCCCGGACCCGGGAGGGGCAATGCCGCGGGCCCCCAGGCCTGCCTCCACCCAGCGGCCATGGGCCCCCGGGCCCGCCTGTACCTGGCAGGAGGGGCGCCGCGGGTCCCCAGGCCTGCCTGTACCCAGCGGGGCTTGGGCATGCCCGCTGCTGCTCCGTGCCGCCTCTCCGGGGCAGGGGTGTGCCTGCCGCCCCTCCATGTCCCTTCCACAGGCCCAGAGCAAGCCTGCCAGGGCTCCTCCCTGCCTCCACGAGGCCGAGCTATGCTTGCCAGGGCTCCTCCCTGCCTCCACGAGGCCGGGCTATGCTTGCTGGGGCTCCTACCCGCCTCCATGGGGCCAGGCTCTGCTGCCCGCCTCTCCGTACCTCCTCCCTGGGCCAGGGCATGGCTGCTGCTGCTCTGTGGAGTGTCCCTGGGGCCAGGGCATCCCCCCCTCCCCAACGCGGGGGCCGCCCCAATTCCAGCGGCTTTCCCTGCCCCCATGCCAAGGCTGCCCGGATTCCAGCGGCTTCCCCCTTTCCCCCCCACCCCACCCCTGCCCCCCCCAACACGGTGGCTGCCCCGATTTTGGCGGCTTTCCCCCCCCGCATAGCCCTGATGGTGTGCGGGGGATGCGCTGATGCCGGCAGGCCCGCCCTGTGGAGCCCCTCTCCCCTCACATCCTGACGTTGCTGCGGGGCCATTCCCCACTCGCAGCCTGGCAAAGCCCCGTGGGACACCTCTCCCTCCCCACAGCCCCGCACAGCCCCGTGGGGGAACTCCCTCCTCACAGCCTGGCACAGCCCCACGGGGCCACTCCCCCTCCCAGCCCAGCCCTGCTGCGGGGCCATTCCCTCTCCGAGCCCAGCCCTGCTGCGGGGCCACTCCCCCTCGCAGCTCGCACTTCTGGGTTGGCAACTTTTGCCACTTTGTAGCTCAGATAAGGCGCACCGGACTATAAGGCGCACGTCTGGGTTCAAGGGAAAATTTTAGTCAAAAGGGTGCGCCTTATAGTCATGAAATTACTGTAGCCTTCCCTAGAACGGGCATAAGCACACTTAAGACTGAGAAAGGACTGAATTTGGTATGTTCCTATTCTTGTATTTACATTTTCTCAGTAAAATAGCGAAAAGAAACTGCGTAAAATAAAGATCAAACAACATGCAAGAATGAAAAAACTAACTTCACTTACCACAAATCCAAGAGCAACTAAAGGCTCACGCTCATTTAAGTGATAAAGAAAGGATCCTCCATATGTATGTCTGTCTAAAGGCCAGCCTACAGTATGTTCCACTCTTCCTGGTTTCCATTTCTTTTCATCAATAGTCCATAACTGAAATGAAGATGACCAAAAAATTACTTCAGATTGCAAAGTAATGGCCTTTCAATAATTTATCAAAAGACAAACACACAATTACATATAACAGAAATTTAATTTACTCCTATGAGCAATGCAAAAATTCGTACAGCAAAATACCAACTGTTCAGGATAGTTTTTTTCATTACCATTTAAGATTTTCCCAATACCTCTCTCTTTAAATGCTGTATATCAGAAAATGTGACTGAGACTTCAGTACTATACCCAGAATTTTCATTCAACCACAAGATTCCAATATTAGTGACTTTGACAGATACTTCTGACACAGAATGAAATGCTTGAGTTGACTTTTTTCTTAAAAGCGTTATTTTTTCATATGATTCTATGAATTATCTTGCGAGTTTTTCAAGGTCAGGGCAAAGCAATATGCCTGAGTTGATCTAAATATTTTCTGTCAAGCAAATTGTCTCATCTCTGCTGTCTCCTACATATTTCCAGTGCTCCACTGACCCATGATGGACTCTGAGAAGCATTTTCATGTTTTTAGGAGTGAGTCCATTTTCTGCTCATTTCACAAAACATCTTTGCATCACAGAGGTACATGCCAAGCAGAGTTTAATGACAGGAGGGCAGTTGAGCACCATAAGATCAGCTCAGGCATAGAGGGCACATCTACAATAATGTTCCAGTTTAGATTAAAGAGCATATTTTTTGAGCAGGACTTCTGATTCTTCCCACTTACTGTGCTTTGATTCACATCATACAGCAGCCATGGGAGGCATGAACTGGATTCCTTCAATGTAAACTAAAAGACAGGGTCCTAAAAGTCCATCTAAAGCATTCCAGTCATGAAAGGGCACTCAGTCTATGGGACTAGATCACAGCTAGCCCAAAGTAAAAATAAACCTGACGCATGCATAGTACAGATATCAGCTCATCAGCACCAATTACAGTAATTTCACAACCATAAGGCGCACCTGACTATAAGGCACACCCCCTGGGAGTCAGCAAAATTCGCAACATTATAGATCAGATAAGGCGCACCAGTCTATAGGGCGCACCTCTTTTTTTTGCAGCGAGACTCTGCCCCCAGCTCCTCCCACAAGGTTGCTGGCAGAGGTCCCGCCCCCACCTGGCAGCCATTGGCCCCCGAGCACGCCTGGACCTGGGAGGGGCAGTGCCGCGGGCCCCTGGGCCTGCCTCCACCCGGTGGCTATGGGCCCCCAGGCCCGCCTGTACCTGGCAGGAGGGGTACCGCAGGTCCCCAGGCCCACCTGTACCCGGCGGGGCTGGGGCAAGCCCGCTGCTGCTCCATGCCACCTCTCCGGGGCAGGGCTGTGCCTGCTGCCCCTCCGTGTCCCCCCCATGGGGCCGGAGCAAGCCTGCCAGGGCTCCTCTCTGCCTCCACGGGGCTGGAACATGCCTGTTGGGGCTCTGCCCTGCTTCTACGGGGCCGGAAGGAGTCCCGGCAGGCTTGCCCCGGCCCTGGGGAGGGAGGAAAGGGTCCCGGCAGGCTTGCCCCTGCCCCATGGAGGCGGCACGGAGCAGCAGCAGGCATGCCCCAGCCCCTTGGAGGCAGGGCGGAGCTCCACGGGGCTGGGGCAAGCCTGCCGGGACTCCTCCCCGCCTGCACAGGATTGGAACATGCCTGCCGGGACTCCACCCCCCTTCCACGGGATTGGGACATGCCTGCCAGGGCTCTTCCTCCCTCCACAGGATTGGAACATGCCTGCCGGTACTCCGCCCCGCCTCCACCTGGCAGCCATGGCCCTGCCGGCTCCCCTGGAGCCTCACTGCTCTCACTTCCGGGTAGGCAAATTTTCCGAACTTTGACCATCAGATAAGGCGCACCGTACTATAAGGCGCACTTCCAGGTTTGGGGGAAAATTTTAGTCAAAAGGGTGCGCTTTATAGTCATGAAATTACTGTACTTCAGATCCACTCCTTCTGGACTGCACTATTGCTAAATCAAATACAGTCTCATCTGGAAGCAAGGGAAGTCTACAGGAAAACCCTTCTTTAATGATACTAGACAGTGTAACTAAGATTGTCATATTTACAGAGTGGTTATTCTCTAAAAAAGTGTAAACTAATCATTTAACAAATATTTTGTAGCTGTAAGCACATACCAAAGTAATAAATATGTTATAGCCAAAACTCTGAACATATTCTGAAATAATATAGCTCTTTTTCATGAGTGATATTTCCTGAATATAGAATATTTTAAAAAGGAAACCTCATTCCTACCCCAGTTTTATATGCCCAATGAAGGGAAGTACAGGCTCATCCAGAAGGTGCTTCAGAGACCACGACTCATCATCTGAAACAGCTCTACTCTCTCTCTTTCACTAACATACAGAAAGCCCATAGAAATTATTTTCTTCCTTCCTCATATACTAAACCCCCTCAAAATTAGGCAGCATAAATCCCTCTCTCATTTAGTACAAGTACAGAAAACAGATTTAACGAACTACTAATTTGAAAATGTTAACAGAGAAGGTACACAGATATCTCTAGTTATAACAGATACAGGAGAAGCAGCAGCTGAAATGAACAGTCATGACATTCAGGGAGCATCTGCTCTGATCAGCTTCAGAACAGCAAAGATTCTGAAGTCTGAAAGTGTAACTCATATTCTTTAACTCTTATGTCTTACACAAATTAGCTAGAGAGCAAATAGAATCTACCTTAAAGTCTTATGGTATTTAATTGTTAAAATTATGCAAGCAATACCTCTTTCAATCCAATGCCATAGCTCTGGGGTTGACAATTCTCCCTTAAATTGTATTTTTTGTACAGCTGTTTGGCTAGATGTCCATGACAACCTTCAGCAAAGACTGTGACTTTAGCATGGAGTTCCAAGCCTCTTTCAAAGGAAGCCTGCAAAAGTACAGCATTTAATTAGCAGTTAGGTCTGTGCAACACCAAACCTACACCGAGAAAATGGAGAGTAATAAAGTGATTTTACACTGCTTGGTAACACAGCTCAGAACCTACAAACCATTGCAAATTTTGATTATAGTTCAGCTGTCTTTTCCACCTAACCATGACACACCCCTGGCAAGTCCTGGAAGGGGATTCCAGTAAAGCAGCCCCACAGTGAATCACTAGATCAGAGAATCTTTCCAGATCAGAGGGCACTTCTATCAAATCTGCTCATTCACAGGGTGCAAAGGAACTCTGACAAACGAAGAATTTTCACCTGTAACACCACACTTTAATTTTCTCATTAAGTCACATTACAATAAAATGTGTGTGTGTGCCCCAACACACATGACGCAGACTAGACAGAACTACCATATCTGAAAAACCTGAATCACCCCTGCTCCTAAAAGGACCCACTACTTCAGAATAATGACATTACTCTAATCTGGAATGTTAAAACATACAATAAAATCAAACTAAATAAAATACAATGTAAAATTCCAACAATGAGGCTGAGAACCAGGTAAGGGGAACTGGCATACTGCTGTATGAGTACATCACCTGCATCTGTGAGCACACTGGACAAGAATATAGATTATGTTTACAAATTTTTTAGAACAAAAAAAGCTTGATTTTAATCAGAAAGTTTAATGCTGAAAAAGACAAAGAAAACAGTTTTGGATGAAGCTCTCCAGCAATACCCAAATAAACCATCTCAAGGTAAGCCAGAACAGGTTCAAAAGAAGCTTACTGCTTTGGCTTTGAATTGACTCTCAGGTGCAATCTGCTTGTAACTTAAAAATGAAAATGTTCCCTCTAGTTGAGAATTACATTTAAACAGGAGTCATGGGATTTTGTGAAATTTTTTTGTATTTCTGACTGTCAGTGTGAACACAAATTAATTTTACAAGATACCAAGAGTTACCTCTTGAATATAGCGTCCACTTTGAAGTGGCTTTATATAAAATAAATTTACTACAACTCCACATTGTAAATATTAGAAATTCATTATTTTGAAACATTTCAGTAATGTGACAGAGTTGTATTTCACAGTTAACAACCTTCTCCAGTATTTATACAAGAATCAATGTGCAACTTTCTATAACGTATTTTTACCACGGTCATTTCTATTTGGTTGGTGTTGACTGCAAGGTGGAGGTTATGCAAACTAGATCTATTTACCCAAGCCTTTATGCACTGGAGGCAGTACCAGCTGACCTAACTGACAGCTAAAAAACTTGAATTGAGTGATAGTGCAGTAATAAAAGCTGCAGTAGAGGCACACTTGTTATGTACATTAAAGAAGTTGAGACACGTTCTCCCAGAACAAACGGGAAAGAAAAAAGGAATCTATGTTTTGAGGATGTTAAGAAACACACCTAAAATTGTTCCTTCCCATCTTAAAACAAACCCAAACTCCCAATGAAGCTTCATTGCAGCAGGCGTCGTACACGATATTTGTGCCACCTTCTGGACAAAGCCTGTACTGGAAAACAAGAGCATGTCTGTCTCCTACAGCAGATACACAATATTATACTGGAAAAAATACCTTACTCCTCCACTGGCTATATTCTCTCAAAACAAGAACGAGTCTTTTCTTCTCACTCCCTACCTTAAATGGGGACAAATAGCCCATACTTAATGTGATAGTGAATACTTCTTTGAAACCCTAAGAAACTAGAACAAAACTTTATAAAAAAAGAAAGTAAATACAAAGAAAGACTTTGTACTTCTCATTTATGTAGTCAATTCTGTGTGAAAGTTGTTCCAAATAACTCTGAGGTGCCACATTTTGCCAACATATCATACAGGGAAACAGCACACTTAGGGCAGGTTCTGGATTCCACTGCAAAAACAAAAATCTAAGTCTGACACTTAGGGCAGGTAGTCGCCTCCTGGATGCAGAAACATGAACAACCAGCATAAAGGTATAAAGACTCTGTGTGTGTACCTTGCACCAACTAGTAGGCAGACTGCCAGCAAGTGCAACTACAGCTGTATATATCAAAGAAACCTAGCCAGGCATAAACACACTCTCTTACATGTTACTAGTTACCAGATGGACTAAAGCTTTCTATTTCACCTTTGGATGTTTTTTCCAGGAGTTCCTGGAGTTCTTTCCCTTATTTCCAGATTTCACATATGCCAAAACACCCTTACATAATCTCCTTCACAACAACTTTTCTGGGAAAGCTTTTTCTACTAATCTGGAAAAATTTTACAATGTTCTGAGACCAGAATTTTCACAGGCAATCAATCCAATTACAGTAATTTCACGACTATAAGGCTCACCCTTTTGACTAAAATTTTCCCCCGAACCCAGAAGTGCGCCTTATATGATATATAAAGTTGCGACATTTGCCACCCTGGAAGTATGAGCCATGACCCATGGGGGGAGCTGGCAGTGCTGCGGCACCTGGGTGGAAGCAGGCCCAGGGGCCCATGGCACTGCCCCTGCTGGGTGGAGGGGGGTCCAGGAGCCCATGGCTGCCGGGTGGGGGCAGGCCCAGGGGGCCCACGGCACCACCACTGCCAGGTGGAGGTGGGCCCGGGGGCCCATGGCTACCAGGTTGAGGTGCGGCCTCGGCCAGCAACCATGCAGGGGGAGCTGGGGTGGTGGGGGGGAACTCGCTGTAAAAAACCAAGTGTGCCCTGTATTCTGGTGTGCCTTATATGATCTACAAAGTAGTGAATTTTGCCGACTCCCGGGGGGTGCGCCGTATAGTCCGGTGCGCCTTACGGTCGTGAAATTACTGTAAATAGAGAGGGAGGACAGGTACTGAATTTTACAACTATTCTTATGCTGCAGCAAGACCACTGACGGCAGTAGAAGAAGATGTACCACATTTTCCATAATTAGACCCCTAGTTACGGGGAAGATAGATACTTACTTTAGGTGCTCCATCTTTCTGAATGCCTACATCATTAGTTGCTATCCCTTTCACGCTACCATCTTCATGGAAAAGTACCTTTGGAAATATTTAAACAAACAAACAAAAAACATTGTAATGAAACTGTACTTTGAATCCATTAATTAAAAGTTCTAAAGCAGAACTTCCAAGCAGTATGACTTTAATGATCAAACATGAAGAGTATGTATTTATTCACATACTGTACTGTACACTTGCATGTTGCTGGATCTAAGCCAGGGAATTTAGACAGAGAAACACAGTTTTCACAACACATATCAGTTAAAAGGAATGCTGCACATGTACAAATCATCATGATTGCACTGAAGGGGGTTCCAAAGCCAGTTTTCATAAACACACATTGATGTCATTAGTACCTCAGCTGCTGCATAGCCTGGATATATCTCAACACCCAAAGCTTCTGCTTGTTCACCTAGCCAACTCACAAGGTGGCCCAGACGTACTATGTAATTTCCATGATTGACCATTGGAAGTCCTAGGCAAAAAAAATACATATAAAAAATATACATATAAACACACATAGAAAACATCAGACACTAAGCAAAATAACTGAAGCTGTATGCAGCAGATGTCACATCTACAGCTACTATCTTCAAGGCAATCTCATGAGTTATCACAGCCATAACCTATACAAGGTGTATCACTGTAACCTATTATAGTCTGCATACACTTGCTGCACTACATCAAATCAAACTTCTTTTGATTAATGGAGAAGTTAAAGAAGACACAGAGGAAGCTGACTCTCTTCTCCCTCACTGAACTTTACCTGGAAGAATTGGCACTGGAATTCTAGATGTCTCTGTTAGAATTCCAAACTTGTCTTCAGTTACAGGAGTATTAAGTGGAGCCTACAAAAAATAAAATAGAAGAAGTAGAGAATTATGTCTTATTAGCCAATCCAACAGAAAAAACAAAATTAAACTATCAAACTGGCTGTCAAGTACAGGTTTAGTATAGCACTTCTATAAGAAGGTACCACAAGAGAGAAGATAAAGTATTTTATGAGGTAGTCATCAGGCAAGAATCAACATAACTACTGAGGTTAAAAAAATATAGCTTTCCAAATAACATCTATTGTACACAGGTTTGTACTACATCAATATTTTAGACCTTTTTAAAGAAGGCAGTTCAACTAGCAGATTTCTCACCATAAGGCAGAGTTGATGGCTGACTTCTTGCAGCTCTCAGATGACAGAAGGTAGCTGGCTACAAGTCAGATGGCTGCTCTGGGACCTCCCTCCTAAAATCATCTTAGACCTTTGTTACACCACAGTGTCTGCACAGAAGTCAGTGTACTCTGTGCCATCTCCATAAAGAGCTATTGTACAGATCCAGCAAGTCTATCATTGGTACGGTGCCAAACATCTTCCTACTTGTACACAGGTCCTGGATTTTGCACAAAGGCAGCAAGTTCAGGGCACCTCAGGCTGCACCAGACATATTGTATACATGCAGCAGGACTACTACAGAAAAGAGCAAAGGCCACAGCATATCTGTTTTTAAAAGAAAACTTTTAGCTTTGTTGAACTACAGGAAACAGACTAAAAAGAAGGTACCCATTTTTGTTTTGTTCCCTATATGTATTTTAAAATGGTGCTAATTACTAATGGTACCAGGTGCTAACTCATACCAGAATGAGTCAGATATGAAGTTTGTTACAATCTAGTACATACCCCTCGCTCTTTCCAGTCTGGAAAGAGTTCTTCTAAGGACCTCGGCTCGATGCAAGCACCAGACAATGTATGTGCGCCAATCTGAGAAGCCTTTTCCACTAGGCAAACACGCACTTCTTTGCTGTGCTCAGCAGCCAACTGTTTGAGTCTAATGGCTGCAGAAAGGCCTGCAGGGCCTGCTCCAACAATGACAACATCGGCTTCCTCTGCAAATCTTTCCATGTTTACCCCTTCAATAGAAAAAAAAATAGTAATAACATAAGCCAATCTCCAACTTCTTCCAACCTCTCTCTCACTAAACCTAAACCCTCATGGTAAGAACAACTGAAATAACCAAGCAGATATGTACTGAACAGAACTAAATCTTGTTGTGGTAATTACTAAACCAAAAGCTGCTTGCATATTCTCTGTATGAAAACAAGCATACCTGATACTATTTTATAGTACTAAAGACACTAATTGTGAGATAGCAAGCAAAAATTTCATTTGAAATATTAGTACTGTATTTAAGCGTAGAGAATTTTCATAAAGAGAAAAATACAGCAACACATTTTAGTGTCTTTAAAACTCAGCAATGACAATAATAATAATAAAGCAGCCTTTAAAGAATGCAATGTGTTTACCTTCCCATCGTTTGTCTTTGTCCCGAGGATGAATTGTGTAATGTGTAGTTATGCGAGGCACAGAGGCAGTAGAGGCACATAGTGAGACACGCGGTGATAAAAGACAATCCTTCTTTATCAGCTTTAGAGCATGAAAGCACTGACGTGCTGCAAAAACCAGAAACAACTTTGCCAAATCAGCAGTTTTCCAAATTTTTCAAAATGTCAGAGACACAAGTAATACGACAAATATAACAGCCTCCCCCTCCCAAAGGCTACCAGGTGATATGAAGATGAGGAAAAATAAACACAGATTTTTAAATTTTCAAGTGAGGAGGATGCTGTGTAATTTTTTATCAGGGAAAAAAAAGAAAAAAAAAGTGCAGCTTCCCCTTTAAGTATTCTTGACTCAGTACATAGGCCAGCCATGCACAGCTGACATAGGATAATATGTGTATACACAGGTGAAACACATTTTAAGGTCTGATTTAATTTTGAACTTCAAAAGGTTTATTTCAGACTGCATTAAAAGTGACCAAATAATGGCAGAAACAGGACATGCAAATTGAGCTCTGGCATCCCCACATATGTTGAGACACACAACTTGGGCTACTAATACAAGACAGTTCATCTAAAGTACATGCTGTGGTCTAGAGTAAAAGCACAGACGAACTTAAGTGTGCTTAGCCAAAGCTAGAACAGTAGATACAGGTAAATTTTTACCTTTGCTGCAGATACAGTAATAGTTGTGAGAATAAATCAGAATTTCTTTGTAAGCAAAGGGATGAAAAATAGTTTCAAATTATCAAACTAGGACTCTTTTCAGAGGGCTACTATGTGTCATCATTTTTCACTTTTAGAAACAAAAAATAAGTGTGTGCGATTTGTAATAAAAAACCCTAGTATGGTTAGTATGAAAACTAGTCATAGTTAAAAGGTCTGTGAGTTAATGTACCTTGACTAATAATTTTCCTTCCTTAAAAAATTCTCTATTTTCAGGGATGAAGAAGAATAATACCATATTTAAAGTGTAGTATTTCTGTAAAACTACATAAATAAGCAGCATGCTATGACTGAAATGTTTAGTTTAGAATGGCAATTGGCAAGGCCACACAAACACCCTGTGTCATAACCTTGCCTGATGACACTTAGGACAGAAGTGCCTATATGCAAGGTAGCAAGTATTATCCACGTTCGTTCCTTAACAGGAATTCTATACCTAACTAACATAGCATAAAAGCTATTATCATACTACCTCATGATTCTTAGTTATCCTTTGCCCGCAACTAGGGAGGATCTGAGAACAAGTACTCTATAACGTTGATAACAACTACATCCATACATATACATTATAAAACTTTAACTTAACTTTCAGGATTATTTTTATTCGTCCATAATGGACGGTACTAAGACTCACGCAGCATATTAAAAAAAAAAATTATTTTGCACATATGCAAAAGAAGTGAAACTCTGCACCGAACATGTCTGATAATAACAGAGGTGGGTGCAAACGCTGGACAGGCGAGAAATCATGGACTCGGAAAGTGATGGGAAACGCCGGCATGCGCCAGGCAATCCCTAAGGAGAAACTTTGCGGCAGCTCTTTAGGGATGGTCGGGATGCTGTCTTCACAACCACTTCCCAAGTAAGAGCACTTGTTCCACTGCTTTATTTCACCCCTTAAAGCAGGTGACACCCAGCGTCGCTCAGAGCACCCGCTCATCTTTCTACGCACCCCGCTGCAGGTGAACAACCCCGGCCATCGCCACAGAGCTGGGGCCGGGCAGCGCTCTCGCACAGCGCTGTCCTCCCGCCTTCGGGCGCACAGAGGCCCCGGGCAGGGGCAGCCACGGGGTCCCGGCCCGCCGGCCCCGCTCTGGCCCTGCGTCCGCCCGGACACCAGCACGACCCAGCTGCGACCTTTGCTCTGCCTCGGCGCTGTGCCAGACGCCGGCCCCACATGCCGCGCCGAGCGGCGGCCGCCCCAGCCCAGCACGGGCCAGCCCAGCCCGGGCGGCGGCCCCGAGCCCGGGCCCTGGGCCCGCCAGCCGGGCCTGGCGCGTTACCTCGGCCGGCGGACGGGCAGCAGTGGAGCAGCATCGCAACGGCCCCCGGACACTCTCCGCTTCCCGCAACAGCGCTGCGCGCACCCCGCCAACGTCGGCCCCGCCGCGCCTGCGCGCCCGGCCGCGGATCCGCCCCGTCCCTGCAGCAGGACTACAGCTCCCAGAGGTGTCCTCGGGGGCGGGGGGTGCGGCTGCTGCCGAGCCATCCGCGACCCAGCGGCGCTCGGCGAGAGCGGGGCTGGGCGTCCAGTGGGCGGTGCTCGTGTGGGAGGTGCTCCTGGCGCCGGAGAGCCGAGCGGGACATGGCCGAGGCGGGGCCGCTGCCGCCCGAGGGCTCGCCCGGCGCCGAGCCCCGGAGGGTCCGCGGCGGGAGCGAGGGGTCGGGACCGCCGGAGCTGCCCGGCGACGACACTCGGGAGCTGCTGCAGGAGGTGGAGATGCAGATCGGCGACGTGAGTGCGGCGCGCTGCCCTCGGGCGGCTCCGGGGTCCCCTCGGGGACGGTGCCGGGCGCCGGTGACCCCCAACCTCTCTGCCGTCCCTCCAGGCCGCCTTCTCGCTGGCGAAGATCCTGGAGGCGACGTCGGCCGTGTCGGCCCAGGTGGAGGAGCTGGCCACCAAGTGCTCGGAGAACGCCCGGTTCCTCAGGACGTGGCGGGACCTGCTGAGGGAGGGCTACGAGTCCCTGAAGCCCAGCGGCTGACGCTGGCCCTGCCCACCGAGCTCGGCCCGGACTGCGGCGGGGCTCTTTTCGACCGCTTCCTTTAGGGAGCTCACGTGGAGTTTTGTTTTCCCCCAGAGTTCTTTCACAAATACTTGAGGGCTCTCATATGGATTTTTTATGTTAGTCTGCCGAACTTTGTATAGGGAATCTGTTTTGACTTTTAGGTTCTTCTTAGAAGCTCAAGCGATCTCAGTACACTCTTTTTTCTTTTCTCTCTTTCGTGCTAATGTGGTAGATTCAAAGCTAGTATGTGTGCTACATTCAGAACTCATTACTGGTAGGGAAGTGGTGTTCTATGAGGAGGAATTGTCAGCCCTCCTTTTTAAGAGCTGTCAACAGCAGAAACCTTGCCAACCCTGGAGAAACTTCGACTAACTTCAGTTTTTCGTTACGCACACTTTTTCTTCACATTGAGTATGGGATAATGTGCTGTAGAAAATTCTATATCCCAAACCTTTCTATTTTTAGCAATTTTTATTCTTCTTTAAAACTGCAGATTATTTTTTGTAAGATATTTTATTACTGCAAACAATTTTACCCTACCTTTTGTTTTAATAAAGTGCCTTATGATGGACCATATATTTCTGCAGAGTAGAGGTTTACCAGCATTGTTTACTGAAGGATGGATTATTTTGAACTGTAAGTAAAAGCTACTATTAGTTGGAAAAGAATCTCTGACGTATTCTCCCATCGCTGAGGAAGTACTTAAGTGCTTTTTCAATATTTGGTTCTATTTTTTATCTTTGCTTTAATCAGTGATTACTTTGATAGTCTAGAGCTTACTGTTAATAGAATCTTTTGGTTTGAAAGATGGCTATCCTGATAGCTGTCCTGACACTCCTCTACCTTTACCAAGCACTGTGGAAAAGTTATGCTGAGATGCAATGGCAGGCTGCTGGAGA
This sequence comes from Turdus rufiventris, assembly GCA_013186435.1. Lineage (NCBI taxonomy): Eukaryota > Metazoa > Chordata > Aves > Passeriformes > Turdidae > Turdus > Turdus rufiventris. The sequence continues at coordinate 886,927 of PYHW01009837.1, read as the reverse complement.
GCATGACTCTGCCATGACTTCTTAGCAGGCCTTATTTTTACTTAGGAATTTGAGAAAGATCCACTGTAGTTTGCTTATGAAAGCAATAAAGATGTTGCAACCATTCAGAAGTATTGACTATTATTTTGTAACTGATAGAAACAAAGGTGACTGTGCATATAACCATAATCACGTGTCGTGAAAAACAAGTAATGGCAAGGTTGGGGATCCTTGCATATCTCACCAAAGGCAGTTACAGTCCTTGTGAGGGCTTGGCCCCTCAGAGTGAAGAAGTTCTGTTCAATCTGTCTAATTGTCCTAGTTAAAGGCAATCCAAAGGCAGCATTTTGCTTAGGTGTTTTTAACCCCTACAACACAAAATGTTGCAAAACAGCTTAGAAAAGAAGTTGTTTTGTTCAGCAGATAATATTTTATTTCAGTAGAACATACAGTAGTGGAAACAAGATGCTTAACAATCTTCAGTTTCAAGATAATCCAAAGTTCTGTAAACAGTTGAAGTGTGAGTCACACTTTTTCAAAATTCTACTTCTTGTACCGTTAAGAAGTTAAATGCAAACATTGGAAGTATCTTTAAACTTAATTCTAAGTAGTTTCAAATCAATGCAAAGAAAAAGCTTTTTTTTTACCTTTTGGGGCTTCTAGGCCATCAGACTGAATACGGTACTGAAAGAAGAAGGGAAGTTGTAATAATTCATAATAGAAAAGATTCTCTTCAGTAAGAACGTGTGAAGGAACTGCCTCTAGGGGATTGTTTCAGATGGGATAGTTTTTATTTTACCCTTGTAATTCTGGGAAGTAAAATAACGCTTCAAAAAGTGCTGAATGGCTGTGCCCTTTAAATTACTTTAACTGTAATGTATTCAGTCATTTAAAAAGTTATTAAAATGTAGATATCATGACACCCATTAATACTGATAATTTTCTATTTGACCATCTCCTTTATACATAGAAACACACCTTAAGACTGGAATTTGTTGAAGTCTGCAAGCTGTGGTGAGCTACTTTTGGTAGCTTGTTAAGAAAAGTGAGGAAAAGAGCAGCAGCAAGATGCTGGGATACTCTGTCCAGTCTTTTCAGTGTAAGAAGGGCAAAGCTGCTACCAGTTAAAGCTGGAGGAGAGGGGAAAAACAAAACCAGGAAACAAAAACAAACCTCTCCTTTTTATCTTTTTCTTCACCACCGTTCTGGTTCTGCCTGAATTAGAATCTTAAAGATTATATAGTCCCAGCGTCTCCCTGCCATGGGCAGGGACACCTCCCAGTAGACCAGATCAAGGCCTTGTCCAACCTGGTAACTCTATTAGAACTATCATTACAATTTCACTATTGCCTTTACATGAGTGAAATAGTCTAAATTTATAAAAGGAATATAATTTTCAGTTGTCTGCCTTTGACAAATATAGTTAACTCACCTAATTATGAAATTTTAATGTTTTTCTTAGGCTATTACTCCTCAAAACTTTTTAAGAGATGATGCAGGCTAAATAGAGCCAGTGAGAAACTTTGAGGAGAAAATACACTTTTTAATGAGGAAACCAATTAACTCTTTAAAAAATCAGCTGGTGAAATGGGAACTTAAAAAAAGAAAAAGCAAAAAGAAAATACACGCACACGCACACACACACTTCCCTATAAATAGATGATTTTGAAATAATCTGCTTATCTGCTTTCAGGGTGAGATGTTTCAAATGACAATTCATTTTTTCCCCCACACCGTTGGCTTTTGGAAGAAGAAATCCCCAAACAACTAATTTCTCATTCTGATCTAGGATGAATTGTCAAAACGTCAGGTACTGCTGTGAGATGGTAAAATGCCAGTTCTACCTGCAAACAGACACACGGCTCCCTCTTCTTCCCGCAGTAGTTCACGTGAGCCCTGATGTCACACCTCCCTCATTTTCCTCATGGGTGTAAAGCAGCAAGCCCACGGATGTGAAGCTAACAGTGCCGATGTCACCGTGAAGATTCAAGATGTAATTACATGTATGAATTTAGTCTTGTTGACTGTGTAGTCACTGAAGCATCAGAAGAGTCTGTACAAAGCACAGGCTTTGTAACCTTTGGCGTGACTTCGTGCATTGGCCACATCTCTACCCAAATGAATGATGGACCGTATGGTTTCTGGCTGCCTTTACCTCTTTTGGATCTTCTTTGTCTGTAGTTGTACCAAACCTGATGAATCATTTCTTTGAAAGGTCGTGTAGTCAAAGTGTAGAGAAGAGGATTCAAAGCACTATTTATTGGCAGTATAAAAATCACCACCCAAGAAGTTATGGTACCTTAGGGAGGGAAAAAGAAAGGCAGCTGTAATATGCATTCCAGTGTTTGCATTCTTTAGTCAGCATAAGCATTTGGTGCCAAGGCAGCACAGCTTCCTGGTGAGAAGGGGAGGTCATGTGCTCTTAGGCTAGACTCCTGGCACAACAGGTGCTTTTCTTTTTCTTCTTCTGCTACACTTGCACTGCTTCTTATCTCCCTCTGTTTTCAGTACTCCCTGCAAAAGCTGACATTTATTATTATCCCTGTAGTTCCATTTATCCCTCTTTTCTATGCCATAGCTTCCTGTTTGTCCTGACAGACTTCTTGTTCTGGCTGAGCCCCCTTTTCTTTCCCCAAAACCTTTTTTCTCTGCTTTGCTCCTTATCGCTGTTCTCCATCCTCTTGCCAGGACTGATGACATGCAGTCCTGATGATGCTCCTAATGTTCTGTCCTCCTGCAAAACTATCCTCCATTCCCCGTATCCTCTCAGAGCCTGGTTTTCTCTTCTGCATCAGGACTTATCCATTCCTCCCCCTGAATAAAGAGCATTGTATACATCCTCCTAATTTCCTTCTTTTCCTGTTGGTAAGAGTTTCCGTATTCATTGTCTGCCTGTGTCAGTCTGTTCATTTTTACAGCATCCCTTTCTCATCCTTTACTGTTTGGGAGATAAGTTACCTGAGGGGCAGGTGGAGAAGAGACAGGATTAAAGGGCTGAAAGATGTTGGTGGATGCCCTCTGCTGCATTGTTTGAATTATTAAACTGTTACAGAACTGTTCAAAGACACACAAAGCTCTTAATGACTCTCTCCTTCAGGGACGACCCTCCATGCTCCTCACCAGTTCTACAACTTTGTTGCAATATCAAGACATTCCTGTTGATGCCCAGCATGTTGGCTACAGTTTTGGAATCAAGCAGGTTCTTAGTTCTAAAAGTGTCACAATGTATCACTGACAAAAAGCAAATGCTATCGAAGTTTACAATTTGTATCATTTTGGACAGCTGGCTGTCATGTCTAGTTTCCTGAAATGAGTAATTACAGTAATTTCACGATTATAAGCCGCACCATTTTGACTAAAATTTTGCTCCCACCCCGGAAATGTGGCTTACACTCAGGGGTGGCTAATATGTGAAAAATTTTCTGAAATTTCCAACCCCGGAAGTGCCAGCCAGGGTGCCGAGCCGAGCACCTGCCAGTAAAACCCGGGTTTACGCAATTGTTACAAATTGGTTACTGTGTTTCATGGCGGGCGGAGCCGGGCTCCATGCCAGCAGTGCGGGAGGGGGAGGGAGGCAGGGGGCTCCCTCCTTCAGGCAGCACAGCCCGGGGGAGAGGTGGGGGGCTCTGTGCTGCCATCCCCACGGCCCGGGGGGAAGGCAGGGGGCTCCCGTCCCCACCTGCTGCCACAGCAGCCGGGGGGGGCTCCTTCCTCTCCTGCTGCCGCAAATGCCAGCGGGCTCCGTGACTCCTGCCACCGCGGGGCAGTGCCAGGCCAGGGCAAGCAAGCCCGCCAGCAGTGGTGGCCGGCCCCGAGCGGTCCCGCCAAGCGGGAGCACCGAGCTAGGCCACCTGGCCTTGTAGACAGCCCTAAGTGGGCCAAGCCCGCACAGCCCGAGCCGAACCAGTAAACCCCGTGATCCTGCGATTCTGTTACTAAGTGGCAACTTTGTTGCATGTGGGTCCTCACTGCGAACGACAGAGCAGCTTATAATCAGATGCAGCTTATTTATGGACAAAGAACAAAATGTTGCCGACACCCGGAGATGCGCCTTATAGTCAGTGAGGCTTGTAATCGTGAAATTACTGTTTAATCTGGTTCATCTATCACAGAACATTATTTGCTGAACCCAAGGTTACCTTGTGATTCAGCAAGATTTATTAAAGGTTACTTGACTTGTAATACACCTGCTTCTACTTTTCACAATATTTTCCTGTATTTTACATAATCAGCATAGCTTCCAGACATTTGAGATGCAAATCTAAAATTTGAAAATCTCAACTCCCAACCCTCCCGGTCAGCGCATGAGGCAAATTGTCTGAGCTAAAATATTTTCTTGCCAATGAATTATTGAGACATACATCTGTGTACTGAGTCTGAATTGACTGTTGCTGATTGTTCCATTCATGCTCACCTGTCCTTTCTAACAGGGTTTACAAGCCCCACATGAAGAGGCTTTTTTTCTGGCATCTACTGGTATTGCAAAGAGAAGGAAAAAATTAAGGTGCAATTTTAGTCTTTTAGGTTACACTATTTTTACATGGGAATATATTCATTCACAGCATGTAGAAGATAAACAGAGCTTTATGTAATTTAATCAGTTGAACTCTAAATAGCAGCTAGTAAAATAAAGTTATTTCAGAATAAGTTACATTATTAAATCAAGATAGACAACACTATATTTTCCTGAGAAATTTAGGCAAGAGAACTAGCAAAAGTCCTGAGAAATGCTGATGCAACTCAGCCTTGATTTTCAAATATATTTTGTACACTTTATAGATGTTATAGGCAGACAGAATTGAATGATTTGAATTTTGCAGTTCTTTATGTAAGGTCTTTATGTAACTCAACTCAATCTTTCATGATTAGAGTAATATAGTTAAATAACAAAACTATATAGTTCATTATATTGTGTATACATGTACATAGATATAGGACATGAAGTTAATTGCAGCAATATAGTTCATTTCATTAAATTATTTTTCTTCTAAAGTAGAAGAAACACTCCATTCGGGTACTGTGGAAACAGCCTCATAAAAGAAAGGACATACCTGGTATTTCTACTCGAAGTAAAGAAAGGAGTTTCAAAATAAAAATAGGTATCCAACATAGTGCATCAGTAAATACAATGAAGAAAAAACGTTTTGCAAGGATCATCTCTTTTTTAATATGATTCCGAATTTCAGTAGCCATAATAGCTGTCTGGTGAACACTGTAGAACATACTCCCATAGGAAAACACGATGATGATAAAAGCTGCCAAGTTTACACCTGTTTAAAAGTTAAAATTAATTATACCTTAAAATCGTAATGGCAATTCTACATCACCTATTTGCATTCTGGGTAATAAAGAAAAATATTTCATCTGAACTGCTAGTCCCATGGAATTAAATGGCCAGAAAATGTCTTTACCTGAAGACTGAATTTTTGTTGCTACTCAGGTATTCATTTTACTCACTGATAACTGGCAAATGACTGCCATCTGATTAAAATTAAATAGTTCTTCTCTGGCCTCACCATTGCTCTATTTCCCCAACATAGTTTATTAATTCAAGAACACAATGGCCAGTATTTTCTTTTTACTTTCTCAGTCCTTCATGCATTTTAAGGTAAGTAGGTACACATCTAATAAAGTTTTTTTTTTTTGGAAATAATCTTTAAACTCTTGCTGGAGCATCTAAATCCAAGGAGGTGTGAACATCACAGCTATTTTATTTGTTTGAAAACTTGGTTGCTTTGCAGCTCTAGTAATACAGAAAGAAGAAATGCAACTTACCTAAGAAAATCACAACAGAGTAAATCTGACTTCCTGAACTTTCAGATTGTTCTGAGTGAAGAGGAAAACACACACCATTGGTGCCATAGTAGTTCCTGAAAAATTCCTTATTGCTCAGTGGGATAAAAGCAACAGCAAATCCAATTATCCAGATAAGAACCAAAATGGAAATTGTCCTGCATTTTCTGGGCTTCAAACACCTAAAAGGATAAACTATGCAGATGTATTTTTCCAAAGTCAGATAAGTCAACAGTAAGACTGACACCTCTGTAGAAAGAATAGCCAGCGATCCAACCAATTGACAGTGAATACTGTCCATCCACAACTGAGCGTGCTTGTTGTATTCTCCACGATATTTAAGATCAAAAGCTCCAATCACAAATAAATATATTCCCATCAGACAGTCAGCACCTGTGGGCACAGTGCTTAACATCATTATTTACACATCTGAATTTCCCATTCTCTCTGTATATGTATATTGGAAAACAGACACACACACAGACGCACACAGACACACACAGTTGTATCTATCTATATCTATATCTATATCTACATCTACATCTACATCTACATCTACATCTACATCTACATCTACATCTACATCTATATTTATATATCTATATCTATATATCTATATCTATATCTATATCTATATCTATATCTATATCTATATCTATATCTATATCTATATCTGTATCTGTATCTATATCTAT
>PYHW01009837.1:833220-869165 GCA_013186435.1 Turdus rufiventris | reverse complement strand
TTACCATGGTAATTTCCATGCCATTGTTTGAGAGCAAGGCGGGACTCTAATAAGAATTTTAAGAGCAATTATGTACAGCACTTTGTTGTATCTATAAGAAAGCACAGCCAGCTAAACATTTTCACTGTGTCATATTTAAGACCCTTTCCAGTTTAATTCTGTTGAGTGATTTGTTCCGTAGAAGTTCCCAGGATCCCATTCAGTCTTTGTTAAGGATATTAGTCATAAATGTAGATACCAGAATAATGGAAAAAGAAAGGCTGAAAATGAATGAGGAGGGATACTATAAATGGTCTGGGGTGATAATAACAGCAGCTGTAATAACAGATAATCAACCAGCTTTGTGTGATGGAAAGAATAAGAAGTACAACTTTTTAAAACTTTCCTTTTAAATTCACTGCAGTAAAAATTCTGAACCAAACAGTGCAATTATGTGTTGTCTTTTTCATTATTTCCCTTAAAAGTTAGAAACGCCCTTCAAAAAGTTGCTGCAAAATAAAGAAAAAGGTGTTCCTTTCATCATCTATACTGGTTACTTTGAATTGCATTTGTAAACCAAAATGCCGTGTTAAAGAATTTTCATTCATCACAAGCTCTCACTTTCATTTTGCTCCTTCATTCTCTTTGACTTTCTGCAGGATAACTACTATACTGTCTCTCTTCCATTCTGAGGATTTGGGGAATAGGATTGAAGTATGGATCCAGCTTGTCTTTTCAAAGTACTGTCCTGCCAGATAAACTTGCACAGAGATCTCTTAATCTGCCTTTGTTTCCTCATTTCAATCATTGAATTAAAGTTTTGGATCACTTAGCAAGTTCCTAATATGGAATAAAATAGAGACTCTTGGAGCTCTGTCTGCAGCTTTTTACTTCAGTATTCTAAAAGCAATACTTACAGTTTTGTCAAGTTGTATAAACCTTTGAAAGCATGTTCAGATATGGTTCTGATTTTATTGTTCTGAAGATACCTAGGAAGATACAAACCCAAAACAATTTTTTCTCTAAGCAAGCAAAGTTAAAGCAAACAGAAGTAACCAATCAAAATCTATCAGCTAAACTGAATGTACATTTGATACTTTAAAAGAAGCTGTTATACTTTTTATACCTTGAATTTGGCAATAGCCATTTCATAGCTATAGCTGCAAAGATTGCAAGGTTTTTTTAAAAGAAATTCACACGAAGAGCAGAATTACAAAAATAATTCCAATGGATGTTTGCTTTGCCAAAGATGAACAGCAGACTGGTGGTTTGCAACCTCCTGGATTAGGTCCTAACCTTGTAGTGGTTAGGACCTAATGTGACCTGATCTCTGTGTTTACCTAGATCTCTGCTGCAACCAAAATTTTGCAAAGCAAATGTAAAATTAAAATAATTTTTTTTTGGTGGTATCAGAAAATTCCCAAAATACTGCATTTGTAAGATAGCATCTTTAAAAATATACAGCAAATCTTATTAATCTTCTGTAAACTAAAGATACTACTTTTTAAAATTCTGGATTTCTTTATCTACTTGGATGAAGTAATGAGTTAAAAGTATCAACTGCAAATGCCAATTCTTTTTTAAATAATTCTAAGACATTATAAAATTATTCTATTAATAATATTTAAACACAAGTCCTTTAAATCAAATTCCAGCTAATGAAGCAGCTAGATGCATTCCTGCTAGAAAGCAGTAAGAAATCAGGTGTTGGCTTTTACAAAATGGGTTTCTGCCATTTTGGAAAATGTGAAATATCTATCAGAAGGGTGTGAAGTTGATATTAGAAACAAATGTTTTCTACAACTATGTATGGATTTATTTCTTTCAGTGGAAACATACCTTTTAGGAATTTAAGGGACATAATGGGACTTAAACTTCAGAACACAAGATGGTGCTGCAGTGCAGCACAGTTCCCATGAAAAAACACTGAATATGTTACAAAAACCCTACTCTAGACTCCCGCATTTATTTTTTATTTCACTATTTCTATATAAAGAAAACTTGTTACAGGGTATGAATTTTGAACACAATTATGTTACACACTGGAAAATATAACACAGTACTGTATTACTGTAATAATTTGACTTACTGGGCATTATCAGATCAGAACCAGACATAATTAGGAGTAAAACTATATGCCATGGGAATGAGCTTCCCATAATAATGAGAAGTTTGAGTTTTCAAACTTTTTTGCAGAATAAATTAACACACTTTAATTCATTTTGGTATATTAATGTTTATTATAAATGCAACATCCTTCAAACAAAATTAAAATTTAGTATTTTTCTGGATGGAACCATTAAATGTGCAGAATAAATATATAAATATGAACCATTAAATGTGCAGAAATTATGTTTTTTGCAAAAAAGATGTCACATCAAGGTACTTGAGCCAAACACCAAAGGGTGAGACAAACAAGACTTTTGTTACTTAAATGTTAAGCTCTCTGTGTGTACATATGGGGGAAGGAAAGAATGAATATTTAAGGCACTAGATAGGTATTTTATCCCTTACAGATTTTTAAGATCTTGGTATTTCTTGAAAACATCAGCAGAAAGTTTCCTTAGCAGATTCCTCTGAAGAGACCTGTAGGAATGAATGCATACAGTAAAACTACTGTCCCAAGTTCTTACAGTGCTTTTGCTATTTAATAAGGGTGGCTCTCACACTGCTAAATAACAAAAGCAACATGAAACCATCTGAACATGCTACTTCTGTTTTTCTGTATGTTTGTATCGATTTAAACAGTAAGAAAAGTACATTATAATAATAAAAAAATAAATAATCCATATTCCCAGGAAAAATGGACAAAATATTAATTAAATGTAAGAATTAAAAAGATTTGAATATAAACTACAGATTTATTTCAAACCTCAAATTCATATAGAGCATATTTCCCAGTTCATGTGTCCCTATGTCCCATCTCCATTGGAGACATTCAAGTGTCCTTTAAAGAACAAAATTCCTTCAGGACATGGTTTGATTAGAAGAGAATTTGGCCTCAAAGCCAGCTGAACCAACTCACTGCTTTTTCTACAGCTCAAACTGGGTCAGGATTTTTGAACTCTTTTTTGACCCTGAGCCAGAAGACAGTTTTCATAGATGTTTGACATTGCCCATCAGTTTTTGTTATGAAGTTTTGCAGCATTCGAACATGGACCCAACGAGGAGAGCTTTAGCCATGTGTGAGCACAGATTGGTACCAGAAGGAAAAATCCATGACCCGTATCTGTGGGAGAGATCCTCAGGTAAGGACTCCCTGCTCACCATACCTAAAACTGACTTTCAAACACCAATGTGCAAATCAAGTGCAGACCAAACATATTCTGGTCTCTTAAAAAAAGTTTGGCTTACACATACATATCTGTACGATGGCTCAACCCACATTAAATCCTTTCAAATAACAGCATATTCAGAGATATCAAATGAGAACAAAACAGATTAGCTCCAGCAGGGTGTTCCACCGAGTTCAAGGTTATTGACTTCATAGACAGGAACACAGACTAGGAATATTGGAAGGATCAAAGAATAAGATATAGGTTCTAAGCACTGTGTCTTAAAAGGAAGCATTTCTTTCATAGATTTCCTTAGATATACTGAAACTGTTTATAGCTCAAATCACTGTTACAAACATGAAAGGATCAGTTCACAGAGCTTTTTGGTTTCTTAGTTTCTTTTCTTCCCTTTTATGTAAGGAAAATCTGGACTTAAAATATTAAAGTACTTGTCAACAGAGACACACATTGCTTCCCAAGCATCATCTGATCATAATTATAAGGCTGTAATTGTGAAAAAGTTGCAGGATTGACAGTCAAACCTGAACAGAGCAAGAGACCAAGTTACTTCTCTACTTACATTATGGTTATGTTTGAAGAGACTGATGGGACAGCACGTAATTTGGCAGCATCACAGAAGACCTCCAGCCCTTGGCAGGTACACTCTTCTGGCACATCACCAGCCACTCCAGGAGAACAAGAATATGGGCGAAAGATGGGATGTGTGGTGTGATGAGACATGGAGAAAAGAAATATGGTATAAAAGAACGATGAGCACAAAGATGGACATAACAGGATCTTTTAAACACAATTAAGGCACATGTTTTTACAAAACAGATTTAGACCTGGGAGGAATCTAATAATAAACATAAAGGGACACAAAAAATTATGCTACCTCTGTGAAAGAGCTTATAAAAGCTCTTGAACTTTAGGCATGATATACAGGAATCTGGCATGGGATTTTGCAACATTTCTTTACATTGTTCAGCACTCTTCTTACTAGAAGGAGCAAAATTCTATGGGTGAAAATGGGTCCAAAATGGTGTCTTTGCTCATCATAGTAGACAGCAGAATCAAAAAGTCTGTTCAAAGACCTGAATAAGTGGAGGGGGTTTGCAAATTTCATTTGATGTACAAAGAAGTGAACTGGGAGCGATGCTGCGTACTTTCACTCTGAAATATATGCCAATTCTATGGTCTCTCCAGCAGTATCAGCATATTTAGATAAACATTTATACTACCTTCCTAACTGGCATATGCTAATTAAAATATGCTTGATGTTTCTCTTGCAGAAAATATATCAACCTTAATTGAACTGAAATTAGCTTCAAATTAACATTCATTCATTTGAGATATTAATTATGTTTTACATATGTGAAACAGCATTAGTTTTCCTGCTAATCATATATTTGCTCTGTATTTCTTTCCAGGAATCATTCATAATAATCACTCAAATAATATCTGTAATTACTTACAGCACTCAGGTGTCTTTGTCTGAAATGCAAAAGATTTCAGTTTATTGTATCTGTCCTTTGTATAATGTTTATCAAATTGCAGAGACCATCCATTGTTGTCCTCTAATAAAAATAAACAAAAAAAATACACAATATAAACAAACCACAAATAGAAGATATTCAAATAGAAATGAAAGGCAGAAATGTCTTCACTTAATTTAGTTGCATCAATTTTTGTCTAATTAATACAGATCTTTTTTCCAGAGCGTTTCATACACTGTTAGATAACCTTATCTTTAAACAGCTGCTTAAGCATACATACATATCTACAAACAATATGAGCTGCATAGAAGTAACAACTTATTATACCTTCAATAACAACCTTTGCTGTGACAGTCATGCTGAAAGACTATAGTTGTGACTTCAGAAATTTTTATTTATGTAAGAGCCTAAAAATGAGATGGAACAATATTTTCATACTTCCTTAAACATGCAGGTTTGCCACTTTGTCCAGGAAAGTTGAAATTATTACTGTGACTCTGACTAGTTTGTACAGAGAGATGTCTTGCACTATGACAGCCTATAATTTCTTTCCTGAAAATCTATATGAAGGACAAAGGAACACTGCTTTTCAGTAGAAGAAGGCATTTGGTGCAACATATTCAAGTCAGAGTGTTCGTGTTAAGCTTAATATGCATCTTAAACAAAGCATGATTTGGTTGCTATGCATTGATATACTGGATCTGAATAGTTTACGGCTATAAGAGCAAAATTTAAGAGCAAACCTTTTAGTTCCTTTCAAAGAATGGACATTTCAAGATAAAGTGGTGCTAGAAATAATTACAGATCTGTTAGTTTTTTATTTCTTGGAAATGTCTTGTATATCTGAGACCTGTAAATTTGCTGATCAGGTAGCCACTAACAGGCTGGAAAGGGAAAGGAAACTTGCCTTTTAAAGCTTTGATTGGATTTTAGTTTTATTAATTTGACTCTGTCTTCTCTTCAGCTTTTTAAGCATTTCTTTTAATAAACATGTTGCAGTAGCAGAAATGCTTCTTGGGATGGCACTCACTTACTGATGGGCCAAAGCATCCATGATGGTTAAAAGTAGTACACTTTAAAGATACCTACTGCAAAACAACATTTCTATGAGAACTCTCAGGTTGGCTCTGCTTTTCTAGTAATTACAGTCTTAGAATCACCTTTATGATGAACTGGCAATAGTCTTTACCCCTGCAATTTCACAGGGTAATGGTTTAGTTATACTTAAATACAATTCCTCATGGACATTTCTCTATAAATCTTTATATTTAACTGAGCATTATTACTATATATATTGGTTTCAACATAGGCAGGGAGAAATAAAAAAGTATCTACTTATTTTCAACTTTTCGCATTTTGAAATGGCTTCTCATTTTTCATGTCACATTGCATCTCGGTTGATGTTTTCTCAGACAGGCCTTGGAATGACCTTGAAAGGATCTCCTGACACATGCCTACAGATGAAGCTGTTTTTGAGAGATGCTTGCCTCTTTGCTGTCTACCCGAAAAGATGTGTTGTAGGTAGCAATTAATGATATTTTGAAAGATTAAGTAACTTCAGGCAAACTATCCTTCATCTAGTCATTTTTTTGTTATGCATAAATTGAAAAGATGAAAGATTCAAAGCAAACATAAATGCCTGTCTTCAGGAATTGCTCCAGAGAGGGAAAAGACAGACTTGATAAGACATTTAAGAACATTTTACTAACTTCTTCAAGAGCATCTTGCATGTTCTGATCTATTAGCAGTTTGCCATTCTAGATCATTAAGCTAATATTCAGAAGCAGCCTAATGTGTTTTGGACAAAATTAAAGGTATCGGCAAACCTTCTCCCATTGGTTTCAAATGCTCCAAAGAAGCTCAGTTTTAGGACTGCCTGCAGCATGGAATCTGTAATTGATGAAGTGATGAGACATATTCTTTGTCAAGTGGCAAATGCCTTAAAAGCCTACTGCCCTGTGGATAGGACTATAATGAGGTTTTCTCTATCACTATTCCTGAATATTAAACTGGAGCACATCCATTGATTTCATTTGTATGACTGGACTCAGCAATATGTGGGAATTCAACATATATGGAGAAGGTAAGATTTCTAAACAGAAACTTGGAAAGATGGTTTTAAAATGAGATTATTCTTGAAGTAGTAATCATTCCAAATGAATGCTTTGCAGTCAGGAATATAGTATGAAAGTACTCTTGGATTTTCTAATTCATAATTATGTCCACAGAAAGTTTTGGACAACTAACCACTTGTTTGTAGATTTGAATACACAGTTAAGAGCCATAAACTCTAATCCTCCTGTAAGCCAGTGAATATATAAAACATTATTTTTCTGCATTTCCCTGGTTCTGACACTAAGGAGTGGATATATGAGACTTTATTCCATGTGTTTGTATTTTTAAAATGCTTTGCCATGTAACACAGCACGTTACAAGAGGTGACCATCAGTGCATTTCACATCTGCAGAGATAAAGGATGAGAAGTGCCTCCCACACTAACAGGAATGATGGAGCAGTTTGCTACAGAGAGGAAGCTCCTCAGCATTTTTGAGGAAGTCTAGAGGCAGCTGTGTATTTTTGGGCGGCCGTAAAAAAGAAGGGGAAAAATTCACAGGGAAGATGGATTATTTTGTACTGGAATAATTCCAGCTGGTTGGTGTTTCTAGTAAGTTCATTTTAAATAATAGGCTTTTCTCATGACATGCTTTCAACTAGAAATAAAAATGTGTATCTGAATATAATAAAACAAGTTATTAAGCATCTTTTGAACTCAGAAACATATGCTTTGGGCCAAACTTTGTGCCCAAGAATGGTACATTTTCTACTTTATCCAAACTGTTTTGTCAAATCCCGAAAGAATGTATTGTGCAAATAACTATATTTAGTACAACCATTCGGTGAAACACTCCGTGGCAGGACTCTAAATCACTTTTTAGTCATTTAGAGTTTATATGAAGGTTTGTGACTTGTTTACATCTTTCAAGGTAAAGGTCTCCAAACACTTTAAGAAATGACTGGTAAGAGTACCACTCTTGAAATCCCAAATCTATCATTTGAGGGAGTACAGCTCAGATGAGCAATTACTTTTACCCTGAGCCAGTTCTAAAATAGATTTTGTTGGCTGTGGTTCTGTTAAGTAATAAAAGATCAGAAGAAACAAGGCATCATCAAATCTTCCTCTACATGGGACAAATGAAACAAGTGATGGCAGACTGGATTTATCTGACTACAGATTGATATGCTCTTTCTTGCTGGAAGTTTCCAATTATCACTTCTGATGGGAATAAGAAAGAGTATGTTAATCCTGACAACAGATTTGAGTAATCATTTCAGCGACAGATTCAAGAAAGTATCACCTACTGTTGGTTAAAGACATATTTCTTACTTAGTATGGAGCTTACAATGAGGATGCTATCTATATAACTTCCTCCTTCTCTCAGCCATGTCTTCATGGGTTATTATACAGAGAAATGCCACCAGTTAAATGCATAAACACTCTAAATGTATCACCCTTTGATTTTGCCTTTGCTGTTGGTAGTCATAACCTGTGGACATATTTCTTTTTGTCAGTTGTTCAAATAAATTTTTGCTTGATATAAGGAATGACTTCAGGCTTTCCACAAAAGTATTTTTTGGTACAAGGAAAACCCATGTCCTTCCAAATTCCTCCCAAATTTTGCCCTAAAACAGGACACCTCCAGAAAAGAAGCATTTCCTTTAAAAATATTTACAGATGAAGGAATATAATTGCCCTTTCCCACGGTCTTGAGGCATCCTGATACAGCTTCTTAACTTACAGCAAGACCAAAATCACAAAGAGATTTTACAAAACTGAGGGCTGCAGTGCCTGGAGCATTCAAAAACTGGGAGGCAATTTCACTCTTTGTTTAAAGAGCTAGATACCTTATCAATCAATTAAAAGACAATTTATCCACAACAATGTGCATGTCACTGCACATTTACTGTGTCCTGTACCTGCTGGTTATTGAAATCACATGTAGCTTGTCTGCTTATATGTGACAATGCAGTCATAGTAAACCAGACAGGAAACAAATCAATTTGCATGAGGTTTACAGCTCTCGGATGAACTAAATTACATACTGACAGAAGTTTATTTTTGGTTTTAAAGCAAATTAATTAATCTACTACTACTTTTCAGAAAACAGGCAGGTTCAAATTTCCAAAAGATAAACTTCTTCCTAATGTTGCATCTTTATTCCTGTGAAACATGTGCATAGAGTTTTCTAGTTTTGTAACAATACTCTTAATCTATACACATTATTCTGATTTTCTATTCAGTTTTTCTTGAAGTATATTCAATTTTTAAAGTCAAAATAATCCAATAGCATGGATACATCCATAGAACCTTTTGTTACTTGAAAGTTCCTTTGGCAGTAAGCCACTATAGTGGAGACCAGGAGAGAAGCAATTCTAGTGAAATGCAAGTTCCTCTTATTTACAAACAATATGTGAAAATCACAGTAGCAAAATTGATTAAAAGCCCTCAAAATTTCAGCACAACTGTTCCATGTGCTGATATTTTCACATCAGAGCAAACATTATTTCAGTGCCGTATACTGTGGATTGATGGCAGTGACAATAAAATTTGGCCATATAGGAAAAATTTCATGTAGAGCTAGAAAACCCTATTTTTTTCCCAGGCATTTGATACATTTTGAGCATATCATTGTCAGTAAAATATTTACTTTATGCTTTGCTAACAGAATTTGATATCTAAGGCTCAAAAATGAGTAGCACCTCATGCACTCAAATCTTGTATTTTAAGTGTGATGGGAAAAATGCTATGCCTGGAAAGTATAACACCAACTATAACATTATTAATTAATCATATTAATTTGAAATATAAAAAAATCAAGTTTTTCTGCAGTGTGCTGAGACAATAATGAAATTTCTCATCCCTTATAAGAAATCTTGTGATATTAAAACATATATCTTTTGTATAGATGTTTTGAAATACCCCATAGAAATTTAGATATCTGTTATGAAAATCTAGAAGATGATTTAATAAACCTACAGAACTGCAACAATTCTGTGTGCAATTATAAGCCTTCAAAGAAACACATACAAAACCAGCATTACATTATAAAGACTGGTACTACATTTATCCTGTTGAATTTTTATTGGTCCCTTTTTAAAAAAGAGCTGGCCTGTTGTAACTTATTTAGTAAGGTAAGCCAGTCACCTGGTAGCAGATGAGGTCTGTGTTTTTAGAGGCAAATAGGTGCAAGACTTCAAACAGCCACTCCCTGCCCCAGTTCTTTAGGAAATTCTGTGTGTGATGAACGTCTATAAGTGAATTTACAGCTGGAGAGTTGAATGCTGTCCTTTGTTCAGAGAACTCTTAGGGCTGAGAACAACACAATAGTAAATACACTTAGCCAGAGAAAAACTCCTCTGGAGTCAGAAACAAATTAAATCTGCATGCCTGTTCTTGCTTCACTAGACTGGAAAAATGTGGCTGTGACACTGTGATTAAAAAACAAATGCAGACACACTGCAACCATTGCCTAGCTGCCAAAAAAACATATTTAGAGAACTATCAGCAAAATTGTCCAGAAGCCAAATTTTTAAACTCTGAGGAAACCTGTGCTCTCAAAATACCTCAGGCTACATTGTTCTTCTAACTGCTATACATAATTAAAGATACTGTTTACAAAAAAAGACAGAATTAAACACTAGCACATTTTTTCTTCCATTCTCCCTTTTATTATTATTTTATGTACGTAAAGAGTTGTTGAATGTGTAACAATAATTGCTGGATTTTAATGTCCCATTCATGGCAAAAGAGTTTGGTTTGCAGAAGTGCAAGGGATTAGGGCAAGTGTGTGATTTTTATTTTGAAATTAATAAGAATTTTCGTGATTGCATTTTTTACAATTCTTATGTTAAAATGCTTTTATTCTAACTAGGACTTATACCTGTATTACTTCACATAAACACTTCCTCTAGAGATTTATTAGCATTAAATGAAGGGCCCATATTAACAAGTTCTGAGAAGGAGCATTAAGAGTTATTTGGTAGTGTGATATGACAGTAAAACTAATTTTAAGGAAAGAATAAACTGTCCTTCCTCAACCAATTAAGTTTGAGATAAAAAGGATTAAGGCATTTATTTATTAAATTTATGTATCAAAGACTGCACAGGAAGAGACTGTATATCTGATGCTTCTGGGACAGGTTGCACAAGCTGGATTTCTCCATTTAAAGGAAAAAAAGTCCCTAGCACAGTGCTTCCAGTCTTTTCCAGATCTATTGAGGAAGGCTGGTACATGAGTAACAAACACTGGGTTTTTGAAACATAAGAGCTTTTTATTAGTTTCCTAACTTAGGTAAGTTATGATTCTTTGCTCAATGAGGGCAGTGGGAGTCTCTGTTGATTCTAGTGGACTCAGTCCACGTCAGTTCTCACTGGGCTTGGCTTTGCCAGGTGGTGTGACTGAAGATGCACATCAGTCATACTGTTAGTGTTTTAAATTACAACAGAACATAGCAAATCCAATAATTGTATAGATTTTGACTACATGTTTGTGTGCTATCAAACCCCACTGGAAGTTAGGAAAAACTTCTAAATCTGAAAGCAGGATTATTTATAAAGAGATGAGTGCATCTCTACTTTACATATAAGGGGTTTTTAGAACCCATAGCTACAGGATGCTGCCACATAGCATTAGTTATATTAGTGACAGAGCAATAGGCATTCATCTCAATCTTTCAGACATATAAAATATGTTTCAAATTGGCCAGGTGGGATGTATAGTCCAGAGAAAAGCCCAGTACCTTTTGAGATCTCATTACGTTTCTGTATTTTTCCCAAACTAAATCTGGCAGTTGATGGGTGGTTTTGAAACAAGAAACTGGAGGTAAGCTTCACTGCAATTGAGTGGCAGGCTTCTCCTGAAAAACTGGCATCTTATTAAAAGCACAGTTAGTTTACAGTTCTAGTGACCAAATTGTGCTGATGACCCAGCGGAACGTTTGGAATATGAGGAACAATATTGCAACAAAGATCTTAGAAAATCAGACAGGAAAAAGATCTATTCAGTCTCTCAGTGGTTCAAAATTTAGCTGCACTAAGAATTTTTGCAGCAATTTTTAATTAGTATGTTATGACTACAAAATGGCAACTGATCCAGTGCCGTATCCAGAGGAGATAATTACATAAAAGTTGTTCGACTGAGAATATTGTACTTTTTTCAATGCATGCAATAGTAGGATAGTTTTAGTCAGAGAAAGCTGACCCTTACCTAGGACAAAACTTGTTCTTTACCCCCCAAGTAGAAGGCATATCAGAGAAGTAAAATAAACCAAACCAAACCAAAACAAAAAACAAAGTGTAAGATTTAAACCTTAAATATTTAATTAGAAGCATACGAAAGAACATTCTTTGTGAGTGTCTAAAGCTATTCTAGATATTTTAAAAACAAAAATAACCATGGACCATTACTGACAGTTTTAGCTGTCTTCTTCCAAATGCATGGAATACATTTATGTTATGATTAACTTTTCAATTTTTTTCCAATGTTTCATGTCAAGATTTTTTCATCTAAAGAAACACACCTTGTAATGAGAAAACACATGTAGGCTCAGTGAAAATCTACATAAATATTGTTTTGTTATTTTTGTTTTGCATTGCTCAACTGCTGTTTTTATCAACTGTTGTTAGTTTTGTTTCTGTTTTATCATTAAACGTCACTGTGAAGGCAGAGATCTCAAAACTCTTCTTTCCACGAATTTGTAATTGGGAATGCATACCCGGCACATTTAGTATGCCACTGGACATCAAAGAGTTTTCCTAGAGATTATTTAGACTGCATTAACAGTCATATTGCAGCAGTAATGTCTACAATGTGAGAAATATTTGTTACTTATTTTAGGAACAATTCCCATGTCAACACTGCCATGGCATTAGGCAAGCAGAATTTGTGATTATGCCTATTTA
The DNA here is from genome assembly GCA_013186435.1 of Turdus rufiventris. Classification (NCBI taxonomy): domain Eukaryota; kingdom Metazoa; phylum Chordata; class Aves; order Passeriformes; family Turdidae; genus Turdus; species Turdus rufiventris. Next base: position 856,455 of record PYHW01009837.1, on the reverse strand, counting down.
TCCTTGCTCACTTTTAAAAAGCAATCAAGTAAACAAATGTTCTAACCTTCCATCTATAAATGCCAAGTGGCAACAGAATCTAATCTTACAGTTGTAAATAAACGGGAAAAGCTCTTCCCTGAAAAATCAGACCAAAGCCATCGTGTTTGAAATCAAACATAGTAGGACAAAACAGTATCAAACTCACACTGCTTTGCCAAGTTGATCTTTAAACAAGCTTGGGCACAGAATAATGCTGAAATTGCTATATCTTATTTCCCCACACATTTTGAATTTTGCAAATAGATACATTGCTTCACAATACCCTCAGTGTAATAAAGAACTTGGTGTTTCAGCAAGGATGAGCATGGAACAGAACAGCAGAGTAAAATTTACTGTTCTCTCAAGTCTAAAAAAGGAAATTCTTCACACCCATAAGCTTTATGTCAAATTGCAAAACTTTAAATTATTTTTATTTAAAATATTAATTTCATGACAGATTTGCAGAGATACCTGCTTCCTCTTGGTGGACTATGTTTTCAAGTTCAAAAGGTAAGATTGCATTTTCCATGCACATTTAAGGTTATCTAGCTGTAGTTCAAGCAGAGTCTCCCATCACTGCAGGTGGAATAAATTGCTAGCTGCCTCCTCTTACTGCAGTTTACTACACTGCCTCAAGCTCTTCCCCATCAGGGAATTGCACAGTATTTTATTGATTATTGGAAAGCAAACTGGGTGACAAAAGCATGAGTTTTCAAAGATGAGTGCCCTCACATTACTGTGAAATATCAGCTATAATTCATTCCTTTCCAAAAGTGAAAGAAATGCTGAAGCTGAGCTAGCAAGCAGGAGATCCACACCCTGAGGTTAAGCACTAAGACAGCATTCTGAGTCTGTTCCTCAGTCTACCTATGATCCTACTTTGAGATCATCACTACCCTGGAGCTTATTTTTATGCTTATTATTTGGACAGCAGGGTGGAAGTGAAAGAGGAAGCAGAATTGAAGAGGGCACCACAAAACCAATCTTTGTGTGCCTAGGCTGGATATGAGCAGTGATTACAGCACATTTGAAGACACATCTCTCAGTGAGGATTTGGTTAAGTTCGAAATATTCATAATCATGTTTTGCTGTTACCGGGCACGCAGTGTCTGAAATAGGATTAATACTGCAAATAGTCTCAGAGACTACACCAATTTTTTACAACTATTTCTTACAAATAAAATCTAAAAAAGATTACAACTATTATTTCCTTTTAGAAATGAAGTGGGGTATGAGGCAAATTTGTTCATTAAAAAAAGAAAGGAAGTACTACAAGATAGTAGGAGTGAAACATCTAATGACATATTTTGCTTTGTGTTTCCATGTTATACAGCTATAGACATGAGATAGTGCTTTATCCTTACTGTTAGTGAAACAGTTTGTTTACCTAGCTTTGTTTGAAATACATGCACTAAAACCCCCCAACCCCCCTTTAAAAAAAAAAAAAGGTATTTTTTAACTACTTTGAGGGACTACATAGATTTTTTTTTCCCCTCCCACACTAGTTGGGTCAAATCCTGTAGACTGGTCACTTCAAAGTTCCTCAAATTGATGCAAATGTGTCCAGGAATAGAAAAGTTGTGCTATTTAATTGGAATACCTTGTGGATAAGATTAAAATTTCCATGGCACTGAATGAAACAATTACTACACTGCAATAATTTCATTTTACATTTCTTTTCTGTAACCAAGAGCAATGTCTTCAACTGAAAACTAGTAAATTTAAAAAAAAAGAAAAAGGGGAGAAGGAGCCAGATATAATGCTGGCATGAGGCAGGTATACTGAAGTAATCCCAGAAATGGAAAGGGGAAATAAAGATGGATGGTTTCTCTCTCTCAGGAGCTAATCACTTGGGCCTCTTTTCTTGTATTTTAAGCAAGATGAATAATCAAAAATAGAGTTACCCCACTTACTAGATTTGGAGTCATTGCAGAAAATCTCATCAGGACATTCCATATCAAAGTATGACTGCAATATCAATTTTTGAGAAAACATTACTGTTGAATATTACACTAATGCATTTCTAAATGAGAAGAGGGGGTCAAGATATGAGAAGAACACCAGGAGCATATTTTTTCCCAGTAGCAAATTTGTACCCAGAACATCAATACAATGACAATGAATACAATCTCTTGTAATCTGGGCTTTCAAAATTCAAGGCTAACTCATTCTTGAATTACAATAGACAGAAGAGGATTCAACTGACACAGCTAAATTGTTTTGCATGTTCATTTCTATAGAAGAACACTAAGGCATTACTGAGGACTTTCTTATTCACAGCTTCAGGGTTCAGTTTTAAATCACTTTTTGCAGCCCTCTTTCTGCTCACTGACAACCCATGTTCCTTCTAATTGAATTTTTGAAATTGGTTATTCATAATCCAAGAATACTTCTGTCCTGTGTCAGTAACAAGATGGATGTAAAGAGTTCTTTAATTAATGGTATCAATGATCTTAAGTTTCTTTTCCCACCTAAACAATTCTATGAACTTATACTCCTTTGTACCTCTCACTACCAAACTGGGTATATCCTAATTAGCATCATATTAAGCTGTATCTTTCAGCAAGACTGTATGATAGACCTTTTGGTATTATACAGAAATGAAATATGGGTAAAGCAACTGTTTTTTGTCCTTGGACTTCTTAAACATGAAAAGCCATCATCATTGGCAATTTCTGCTACTGTAGGTCAGGATGACTGCAGAAAAAGCAGAGCAATCCATTTTTGTCCAGGATTGTGATTACAGTAATTTCACGACTATAAGGTACACCCTTTTGACTAAAATTTTCCCCTAAACACAGAAGTGCGCCTTATAGTCCGGTACGCCTTATCTGATGGACTGATGGACAAAGTTTGGAAAATTGTGAACCCGGAAGTGCGATCTGCAAGCTGAGCAAGGACCCGCAGGATCTGTGGCCGTGCGGGGGGAGTTGGGAATCGCTCTAGCCGCGGCTGCCGGGCGGGGGAAACCGGGAACCTGCGCGGCCGCCGGGCAGGGAGAAGCGGGGGGAAGCGGCGCAGCCGCGGGGAAGTGCCAACAAGCGCTGCCGGAAAGCGCCGAGAAGTAGCGAAAAAGCGGCTAAAAATCGCTGCGAAAAGCGGCCAAAAGGCGTCGAAAAAGCACCGCGAAAAAGAGGCAAAAAGCGCCGCAAAAAGCGGCCAAAAAGTGGCAAAAAATTGCCGCGAAAAGTGGCTGAAAAGTGTCAAAAAATGGCCACGAAAAAGTGGCGAAAAATCGCGATGAAATGTTTGCAAATTGAGAACCTGCCAGTAATTCACTACTTTGTTGCACGCCGCGCGGCTCCTCGCTGTAAAAAAATAATGTGCCTTATAGTCCGGTGCACCTTATCTGAGCTATAAAGTTGCGACTCTCGGGGGGTGCGCCTTATAGTCCGGTGCGCCTTTTGGTTGTGAAATTACTGTATTTAAAACAGAAAGTAGGTTTATAGCAACAGCAAATGGCAAAAAACGACAAAATGTACAGGTCTGTTATATGGAATTAGAATTTAAAATCACTTTCACATGGAGTAAGACACTGAAATTGCATAGGTATAACAGTAAGATATTTCACATAGGTGCACTAATCAGCTTCAGATGCAATGGAAACAACTGCTTTCAAAACCTCACTGACTTTGCTGAGAATGCTGGTGAAAAATACATTTACCATATTTTGTTTGAAACTTCTTTCAGAAAATTTCTTTCAGTACATATAACATGGAATTTTCATCTAATATTTTAATTCTTCCCCCTCCTCCCACCCAGATCTGATGGTGATGTGCCTGTCTGGGACAGACAAACAGTTCAGCTGCTTGGCTCTGTGGAGCTGGAGGCAGCGTGTGAGGCAGGGCACTGTGCACCTGGCTGTCAGGTGCACATGGCTAGAGGAAAACTACCAAGGAATAGGAAGCCTACTTCTTCTATCTGCCATGGATCAGCAGCTCTGAAGAGCGCCTCTGAAAATATCCAGGCTGTAAATAAGGTGACAATAGCAGTAAATAAAATGTGCGAGGGTCGATTTTCTCTCCCTGTGCTCTTAGCTCACAACCAGTGAAGCTCTCTCCTCACAGAATGTAGGGGCCCCTTTCCAGACTATCCCAGGTCTGTGCCACCTTTGAACTGTGTCCAAACACAGCATGAGAGATGCTACTCAGCAGAGACAAAAGCTGTGCTAGGGCTATGCTCACAAATAAGCAGAAAGCCCTGGCCCTACCTGGTTTGCAGCAGCAGTAAAGCCAAAGCCTACAAACCAAGTCAAGAACACAGGTACCATATGGAGGAGTTAGGAGTGACAAAGATCAAAACAGCATGCACAAGTGACCTGAATATGTGTATGCCCTGGGGTTTTTACATTCTCGATGACCAAAGTTTGCTGGTAATGTAGCTTGCACAGTACACTCACAGATGCACATGTTTCTCCCAAATTAGGGCATAAGTAATTTCTGTAAAACCTTGATTTCTTCTCTTTCCCCCATTAAGTCACATTATGCTTTTCATAAACCGTGTTGGAACAGACATTTATCTCTCCTCAGCAAGTCTTTGATAGATCACATACATCCATTTGTAGACACCAAAATGACAAAGAAGTTCAAAGCAGGGAAGAAATTGGATACTGATAACTGATACCATATACAAGGAAAAATGTGGCCCATTCTTCTTTCTCTAGCAAATGGTTTGCTGGGTTCCTTTATCAGCTAAAGCAGACCTGCTGCATCCTCTGATGAAAAGCATGAAACTTTCCTATATCTGACACGCCACAGCCTCCTCTGGTGTGAGCACTACCTGGGCTTCAGTGACTACAGGTGCTAGACACAAAGAAAAGTCAGAACCACGTACCACAGTTGTCTTCGTCAGCCCGATTCCCGCAGTTATCCTCACCATTACAGTGCAGCTGTTGGGGCAAACACTTTGTGATATTGCCACATGGAAAGTAGCCCACGGGGCACCTGATGCCAGCTCCAGAAACATGATCTTCCAAAGAGTCACAGATGACTAAATAGGACCAGAAAAACATATTTATTTTATGATGTGTTTAAAGGTATTTGATATTATACCTTTGTAAGTACTCATTTACATTTGAATGTGAATATCAATCAACAAAAATGTATTCATTAATTTGATATTAAATTCCAAATATTTTATGAAGTACTTGTTAAACTTGGCAAAAATATAATTTTAACTAACTGAAATTTCCTTTGATATAAAGCAAACAGGTAATTCCTCCCTATTCATTCTCAGAATAGGATCAAAATGTAAATTATACAAGACAAATGACCTAAAGCCACTATTTTAAGGGATTGTTTTGCTGTTTATGATAACAACATGTCAGATAAGCTATAGGTATTCTGCCCATGGAAGGGTGGTTGGAGCCAGATGATCTCTAGGGCTCCTTCCAACCCAAACCATTCTATGACATTAATTTGTGCTGAAATTTTAGGCCCAGATAGATAAGCCTCTTTATATAAAATCAGATGTATATGTGTCTGATTACATTCAATTTTAAAGAAATTTCTTGGTATAAATGGATCAAGGATCTAAGAATAAGGCAACTAAGATCAAATCTGTGACACAGTTTTGCCGAAAATGGAGTAAGACATCATGAAGGGGCCAATTTTGAATCCTTCAGAAACGTTGCCAGTCTCATCCAAAAACTGTGGATATATTGGTCAGAATATATCAGTGTGAAGTTTAGATACACGGGTGCTGTTCTGCTGAGTCCATGCTTTGTAGGAAGGAACTTCAGAGAACACAGGACTTCATTCAAGCAGTGCTGAGGGGAAAGGTAGAGGGGTGCTGATGAAGGACTCCAGGGCAGCTGGAGGACTCTGCCTGTCCTCTGCTATTCACTTCTCTGTGCTGCAGCAGCTGCAATTACCCGCATTTGCAGATGCATGATGCCTTACCAGTCCCACCAGTGTACCTGAGAGACAAACTCTGCCATCATTATTTTTTACCTAAGAAATATGACATCTATTGCTTCTGTAATGTATTGCAGATACCAAGTCAGATTTCTTGTCTTGTGAGATCAACTTCTTTTCAAGAGCATACTATGGAGAGGGTTATTACTCTAGAATTAAATTTGTTCAGTCCACAATATATTGGTAATAGAGAAAAGCATCATCAAGACAGAGTGCTATCCAGTGTTCTGCACTTCCAAAGCTTCCCTAAACCTACCTAGTACCTTTCTGCAAGGGTCTGCTAATTTAATTTTTGAAGTGCTTTCAAAAAGCAGTATCGCCTTATAGCTACCATTTGACTTAATGCATACTGTTACAAAACCAAAACAAAACAAAACAAAAAATACCCCAAAACAAACAATAGTAAACTGCCACTTCTGAAACATGAAACTATTTTTCCAGGCTATTTGCAAATACAAAGTATAAATCTTTCACACAACTTTCCCAGATTAACAAGTAATGTTCTTCGACATCATCTGATTTTTTGCACTCATTTTTCTCTTGAAATTCAGTCAAGTACTTCAGATTCGATAAAAATCTCTTCCAGAAGAACTTTCTTCCAGTTAAGCCCTTGACAAAGTTTACAACTCTGAAAAATTGAAATGTAAGAGCTGTAGCTGCAGAAAACTGAGATAAATATTTTCTACATGTACAGAATTATCCTGGCTGTAAGAAGCATTCTGCATAAAAGTACTATATTCCAGCTAACCACCATTGAATGATTTTGAAAATTTTATTTGCTTTTATCCACAAGTATATAATCTATGCAATTACTCAAACAGCATTAGCTCCTTAAAACTTTTACATGAACCAAAAATAAAGCTACATCCTAATCACAGGGTGAATTCACATTTGCGTGTTGCTCATAAATTTCTGCTGTTTCGTGATGTATTCAGAACATTAACTTGTTTCACCCAAAAAGAAGTAGCAAGAAAACTTATGTAGGCATATTGTTAAGCAAACTGTGTATGCAAAGTACTCAGTGTCTTAAGTTTCTTTCTTAGCAAAAAGCTGAGCAGGCGACTGAGGCTTCCTTAAATGCCTGTTACAATCTGATTACCTACCAAAACATCTGGTAAGAGACACCAGCATGGAAAAAAAACCCCGTAAATGAAAACATCACAGACAGGCCATCAAAAAAACTCTCACATTTTGTCAAGCTTTTTATTCTACACCTGGAGACATATTTAGACTGATCTGAACCTTGTGTTTAAAGGGGCTGATATCCATGCAGTTTAAATTTCAAATGAAAGCAATTTATCTTCTCACAGCACCATTCAGTGGAATTTTACAGTATGTTCCAAAAATTATTAATTATTCAAATATTATTAATCCCTGAACTAATTAATGAATTTGCTGATGCATTTTAGAAATCTGTACTTTGCCATAAAGAGTAAGTCCCTCATGATGCTGAACTCTCTGTACATTTATAACCTTGATGATATCTATTCTGAATCTCTGCATTACTCATTTTGTGCTATGTTGGATTCTCTGGCATGTAAATATCTGCCTGGGAAAGGAGATAACACAGCTTCAAAACTCAACAACTTCATCCCAGTTATAAAATCAGTGAAAGCATTGGTCTTTGTTCACTGACTTGCTAAGATCACTTTGTTTATACAAAAAAAGACAGAAATTTGGACTCTGCTGATTGCAGATTTATGTATGGAAATGCCCCCAACTCTCTGAGGAAATATTTGGTAAAGCTGACAAAGGTAAACAGGAGATAAGACAGTAAAGACTGTTGTAAAATGCTAGATAATATTCAAACAATTATATTTTGGATTGAGGAAATTAATTTCAGGGGTTTTTTTATGTGAGGAAAATGGATAAAGATAGCACTGCAACAACAGCAATTAAAAATTATGTTATTGTTTTTCAAATACAGACTTTACTGACAGTGGAGCTCACCATGCCAAGATAATGATCTATCTCTCCATCTTTGTGATGTGGTATTAAAGTTGTTGGCTTTTCTACATTTGATTGATTTTCCACTACGAAAAAATTGAACCACTCTTCTTGTATCTTGTTTGTCTTTTTTTTAGCAGCTGAAAGATGAAAAGTGATAAACCCGTGACAGACTTGCTTATCAGAAGGTTTATTTTTACAGATACCAAGTAAAAGAGCCTCTTCTTTGTATACCTCATAGAGAAAATCATCTCCTGCATTGCCGTCACATAGTGATAATTGCACCCATTTCAGCTATTCTGTACCAGAAAATTTCTTTTTCATAGTGTTCAGCATAAATATTAAAATATGTGCAATATTTCAAGATCAAAGAGAAAAGAAATAGGTGAACAGGTATCAGTATGAACAGAAAAACCAGAAACAAACCTCTTTCTCACACTTGCCGTCTCAATACAGAAAAATGTTCTACTTAGCAGCATGATACTGCAAATTAAATATTTCTGACTTTGGTGTATTTAGAGTCCTGTGCAATCCCCCAAATTAATCTCAAATTTTCAAAAAGAAAACAAGAATTCACGTCGTGCACCTTTTAAGCTTGTCCAGACTGCCTGCTTCGAGATGCTTAATTGCTGTAGGACACCTGTGGTGAAGAAGAAAGTGGATAACTTTCCCTGCTTGTTTATAAATATAAGACTAAGTTAACTCTGCTTTCCTTTGCTAAAGGAATAAACATGAGTTGGGTTGTCATCTAGTATAGATAGTAAGGCTTTTTCCTCTGTTTCATGGATGCAGAATCACTGGGGAAAGAACATGACAGCTCTTCTTTAAGCAGTCATAAAATGAAATCAAAAGAAGGAACACATTTGGGAAAGCCAAGAACAAGATGTTCCCAGGACAACACGGCTTGGCTTCCAACTAAATTGATTCATTAGGCTTGCTAGTTTTGTGCATTCTCTGAAATACAGTGATTGGCTCACAAGCGCTGTTGGAGAAACCAAATAAGGCACATGTGCGCTGTAAGAACACAGACTTAACACAGTAACTTGTAAGTTCTTCAAAACAAGTGAGTATAGTCATACTGTTCCCTGGAAAGGGAACAGTTCTGGGCTTCTGGGACTGAGCCATGAGCACTTAAGTAAAGGGCATTACTCATTGCTTGGTACCTACTAGTCACACCAGTCTCAACTGTGTCACATATAGGTTCGAGTAAAGGAATATCATAAAATCAGGAAAATATTTTTGTCTTTTCAAGAATTTGAATAACATGAAATCCAGTGTCACAAATCCAAAACGACTCATGAATTCCATCAGCCAAATAAAGTAACTTGTTGTATTGATTTCACCTGTAATTTTTGTGCTAACTTGAGTACTTCAAGCTGTCAGTAGATTAAAAAATATTCCCTTCAGCTGAAATGTATATTAAGGGCATGTGAAATGGATTTGAAAAACCTTAAGCATAACATAGAACAGGTCTCATAGGCCTATTATCTTCATTCATAAAGATGAACCATCAGAACAAGGTTATAAAAGTTTACAACTATGAATTACTTTAACTTAAAAGATGATTAGTTATTAACCAAGATAGAAGTGACTAGTGACTGACCAAATTTGATCAGATGCATTTGAATCACAAATAACAGAAAAAAAAGAAGATAAAACAACTTTAAAAAGATATTTTTAAAAATAATTTTTTGTCTGAATTAGACCATTACAGCAATATGTAGAAGTGAATGAAGAGATGAAGTTCATTCTTAGATAATTTTCCTGATTTTGTTATGTTCAGCTTCTTCTCCCTAAACAAGGGATTTTTAAGTAATATATGACTGAGACAAGGATGAAGTTAGTCCATTGTATTTCAGGATAGAAATAAAAAGTTAACTTCTGCATAATTTAATTTAGCTTACTAACTTTACACAGTTTTAGCTTATATAAGTTATTTCGCTTATATAACTTTACCAGAAAGAACACTTTTTTTTTTCATCATGTAATTTTATAAAGACTCCCCTAAAATTTTCTTTCAGGAGAAGTTTTCTATCGATATCTGGGAAAATGTAACAGGAATCTCATCTTATTAAATGTCAATAAAACTAAATTTTAAACTGTCCATATAGCATGGTGACAATAGATTCCAGTTTCATACAAGAAAAAAACAGAATTTATACACTTGTACTTTAGTGCTGCTAATGTACACACACTTGGAGAAAAACCTTGGGCAAAATTTTTATACCAAGTGGCAATAGATTCTTTGGCACTAATCCTTGAGGCAAAGTGTATGTGGCTTAAAGGATTTAAATATCTGTACAAAGTACTCACAGAAGTGTAATTAAACTCTTATCACCATACTGCCTTTTCTGCAATTTGTTCCTCTGCTTTGGTAGCTGTCCAGCCCTAAAGTCTATAACATTTTCTAAATGTATGCATTGCATATTCATTGTGTTTTTAATTTTAGTGTTGATTGGCTGCAAGTGACACAGTGTTATTTATTCAGAATGACAGATTCATTTCTAAAACATTAGATTTTTAAAATGTTTAGTTGTTACTTTTTCAACTAGAAATATACTTTCGATTTTATTGCATTACATTTGCCTTTAGCACACTATATTAGATGTCACTCTAGGAATATGTGGTACTTGAACTACACACCTAATTTTATGCTTGTTTCCATTAGACACATTATAGTGCAATGGATTTTAGCAAAAACGGTGCATATATTATGACTGTTGCATGCCAATCTGGTAATTATCTTGGACTTTAATGTCATAGAGTACCTTTATATCTTGTTGTGGATTACACAATGCTTTCATTTCAGAAGCATTTTCCAAAGCAGATGATTTGTACTAACTTTTTGAAAATATCACCTCCAATCTCACAACAATATTACTAGTTATCAAGTATGCCACAGATAAATCAGTCTAATTAATCCAGTTATAGGGTTGGAAGATCCTTGTTGTCTAAGTGTCAGGTAAATCCACTCTAGGGCCAGAAACTGCCAGTAGAACAATTCAGACTGGTGACAAGGCACCTTGCCTGAGGATTTGGCTTTTATACCTTTTATTAATTTGTCATTTTGTTCTGCTTGCACAGAACTTAGAATAAAAAGATTCTGATGCGCATGAAGAATTCAAAGAGATAATAGCTCTAAAAGCCCCAATATGAAGTAAAATAAGTTCCATCCGAATAAAATTTTGTGGCACATTCCCAGAGGATAAGGGTTCAGTACAGTGTTTAACAAAGACAATTAATGAACAGAGCCAAACTTTTCTATTGCTCCACTTCCCCTTTTCTTTCTCTCCCCAAATAAACAGGATTTAAATTGTATCTGACTATTATTTCTGTTTAGAAACAAGTTCTTACTCCATATTCTGGCATGATTTCCAATAGAAAATACATCAAGGTAAGCTTTCCTTTTCCCCGTGTTTTTTGCATGTGTGTAAATCCTTGATTTCACTAATTTATTTTTCACTGCAGAGCAATATCAAGTTAAAAGCTGGCCATATAAAACACTAGGGTTTTGTTCAACTGGTGCTAGGTAATGAATAGAAATGAAGGCACCAATCCAAATGTGTTAAATACACTGTACTAGTCAGCACCATCCCACCTGGAAGGTCTAGAAGGGAAATGGTTAGCCATGAAAATAAAAGAAACTCCTCTCTCAGGAGTTGATTCTTTCTCACAATCACTATTGAATGTGTTTTACCTGGTTCTTGGAACCCCAAAAGAAAAGAAATTTATTGCAAGTAATTTTTCCCCCCTCATTTGAAACATAGCATTTATGAGTTAATGATTTAAACGTGTAAACATGTAATAAAAATAATGAAAAAAGATCTCTGAAGCGTCATACCTGGAATTTTTTATCTGGAAGTTTTGTTATCCTAGGATAAAAGGTTTATTGTATTGCTGTGTTTGCCAGGTGTCTTACATTTATTTTTGTATCTTGTACTCAGTAGGCTCTTTTCTAAAAAAATCAGATGTTTATCAATAAATTACTGTCCCTCAAGCAGCAATCACTCACCTCATCTAGATAACCAGCGTTCTGAATTTCAATACGTGTGGACAACAGTTAGAAATTACTGTGAAAAAGTTCATTTCAGGCTTGCTGCTTTCAACAAGTTAATCCAGTCAGCCATGCATAAAGACGCACTGAGTAGTGAAAACTAAATTATTTAAATTAACAATCAGCAGACATTTGTAATATTTCTCTTAAGTTTCCATAAACAAAAGGCAAATTTAAGTGACTTCATGAAAAAATATCATACACAAGAGGAAGTTTGTGTACATGTGCATGCACGCATAGAAGTAAAAAGAAATCCAGCAGACGAGACAGAAAGTACTTGTAGGAAAGCCTTAAGAGACAGCTGCAATGAGAAAGGGGAATGAAACTGGAAAAGCAATGAACATGGGAATTACTTGCTGATACTCAGATTGTAGGATATTCTGAGAACACATTATTTGCAAAAGAGCAGAACAGCAAAGAATTACCTGGGTATCATTAACATATTCTCAAGGCAGAAACAATCTGAAAGATCATAAACTTTTGCCTACTTTTCTTCTGTCAAAAAGGGCAAGCCTGTCTTCCATTTTTTCCTTGTTGAGTATCTACACTCTCACCCCTACCCCAAAACAGAAGTTATAGCTAAGTTATGCAATTTATTCCAATGTTAGAAGGTTCTTGTGGTGGGGAAACAAACCCCAGAAAACCCCAACAACGTGGTAGAATCAGCATCTTGCAGTGCTGATGATAGAAAAATAGGTTGGAGAGCAGCCAGCCCAAAAAGTCTCAGAAAAAGAACCTGAAAGGTGGTAGTGGGAGATTCTATTATCTCTTTCTCCATCTTCTTTTGCTCTCGTCTCGTATTTTGCTAAAGTCTCTAGAACTAAGCAAGCTACACATCAGCCAAGATTTCAGATTCCACTTTTTTTCCTCTTCCAAGTAGCACAATCTCAAGTAAGTCTTTAAAAAATAATCTCAGTTATGCTTTTTCTATCGCTCCAGAGAGAGGAAAAAGTGTTTTGGAAGCCCTAATGCTGTATTTGAAATATGAAATGTAATCTAGGTTTTAAAATATTTTTCTTTTTTTTTTTTTCCTTTATTGTGGTTCTAGTAAAGACTGAAAGGATTGCGATAATAGTTCTTATAATGGAAATAAACCAGCATAATTTGAAGGGAAGTCTGAAGCACACTCAAGTTTAATCTTGTAACAATGAGAATACATTATTTCTTGGTGAGCCAGAGACAGGATTATCTGATATATTTTATTTATTCACATACCTTTGTTACTAAGACCCATTTATAAATATTAAAAATTTAAATTTAATATAGAACTACAAGTTCAAATTTGGGAGGTGGCTGTGCCCTGTGCCCCATGGGATTCCAACCTCCTGAAGTATTATAAAATATGGAACCCTTGGTTGTTCTGTTTTGAAGTAAAATAATCTGAAAGTATTTTAGCAAATCTGTTTTCTAACAGCTCACAGAACTATTTTGTGAAAAATCAATTTGCAGAATGTGCTTAAAAGATTCATTATTATTGGATTCTGACTCATTAGTCTTTGATTCAATTTTAAAAAATAGCAAGTTTTCCAATCTCTCTGTATTCTTCTACAAGTACACATAACACCACTTAAAGTTGTGACACTCCAGTTAAGTGCATAAAACAGAAATTATCTCAAGTTAATAGGCTTTCTGACTTTCTTGAAGTGAATAATGTTAGCTGGTCAAACCACAGAACTGCAGAACCATTTAGGTTAGAAAAACGTCTGAGATAATGTAGTCCAGCTGTTTGAACCCCATGACCAGAGGCATCTGACTTATTTTTTCTTTTGCAGGTTACATCGAAATGTGCATGCAGATTAAGAGCAATAGATCATTAAATTATAACTTGCAGATTTTATGCATTTATTAATGTACATAAAGAAATGTCATGTGTTAGGAGCACATATTCGGAAGTTTGGATATCCAAATTAGAAAATATAACAAGAAACATCTTTCAGAAGTGTGGCTCCATTTTGGATGCACTTTAGCTAAGTTTTTCTAATATTTTTGCATGTATTGCTGTGGATTTAACCTCCATATAGCCTATAGCTCGTCCTTCTCCTTTCATGCCACTTCATCTAACCTAAAAGATGATGGTGTCTGTTCTTGACACTGTTTTCTCATTGCCAGCAGTGACAGCTTGCTCTGTGGAACCAATCTAGAGACCAAGAAACAAATCTAGTTGAATGATGATAAGAAAGCAGTGAATATGTAAATGAAAGATTTAAAAAGAAAAAATGAAACTTTAATAAAATAGTGATAGAAAAGAAAGATGAACAAAGGCGTTTTATTTTTGCTAAACCATATTAAGAAAAAGAAAGACCTCATGTGACATTTATGTCCTAGAAGTGCAGAAAAACCAAATGTAGTGTAGAAAAAAACAATTCAATACCTGTTTATGATATGTTTTTGGAAAAGTAGAAAGTGGCTGCATTTTTCTGCATGGTGCTGGGAACACATACTGAATAAAAAACAGGATTTATAAATGCATGTTTGTAGTGTTACTTGATTACTAGAAAAGAATTTGTGTCTGAAAACCAGTGTCTATAATTTCTAGGTAAGACTACATAACAGTTGATTCACATATTTGAACATGGAATTGGATTCCTGAAAATGAGGTCAAGGAGTGCATTTTTATGGTCGATGGGCCTTCTTGAATAAAACTTCTAAAAATGCAGATCACCTATGTCAACTGTATTGCTATTAAGTACTCCAGACTAATCAAGGCATTCAATCATGAGACTTTTAAATTCATTAATTTAGTCCTTTGCTTCCCCATACACACAAATTTTGACTTTAAATATTATGTGGGCAGTTTTGTAAAGGAATGCTGATCTTAGCTTATTCCAAAGAAGAGCTGATCTATTCCCATCTCTTTCTAATTGAAACTGAAAAAAAAAAAAACCAAAACAAACAGGGCAAAAATTTATTTCTAAGTTAAAAATACCACTTCCACCATCCAACACTATGCCTTTTTCCCCGTGTTGAGCATAATATTGACAATCAGGTCTGTGATGGGAAAAGTCTCTTCACCCAGGTCAAGCCAGTTATTTCTTCTGCAGGACAGAGGAGAAAGAGGTAATGTTCAGACTTTTGCATATCTTTGAGCCGCAGTGACTGTACAGTCTCTCCCGCTCCTTGTGCCATATTGACACTTGCTCTTCTCGGGAGGAAACAATTTCTTGACTGATACAAAACATTTTGACCAAATGAAGCCTTAGGATTGATACAGAACAGCCAAGTGGAACACAGCTGAGCTGTGCTATAGGGGAATGGGTGATTTAACATCCTCTCTGGATAAACTCAGCTAAGTGATCTCACATGCACAGATCCCTCAGGATCAGTGTCACTGCTGTTAGACTGTTCCCCCCACTGCCTGCTCACTTTCTCCCCTGACATGAATTCAGACAGAGCTGGATCTCCCCATCAGGCCACAGCTGATGGCTCCTTAGACTCATTCAACCCCCTGTTTTCCCATCAGTCTTTCTTCCTGGTGTATTTGCCTTGCCCTGTCACACCAGTCAGCTGCATGCTGGATCCCTCATGAGCTTTGGGGGACACACAGCATTACTTCTTTGCTTATACACAGCCACGTTATGTGCAATATCAGTTATTAGCAACATGTAATCTACGTCTGAATTCAAACTCAAGATCTTCAAATTTCATACATTTCTGATAACACAACTCCATATATTACTACAGGCATTTTATCTATGCTTTGATTAGTCTTCTAGTGTATGACTGGCATCTTGCTCTTTAGTCTACAGTTTAACCACTTAGAAACTACAATATTAAATTCCTAATCAGGTTCTCATACAGCTACAATAATTAGACTTTTATGTCTTCAGAGATTACTTAGAATACAGTTTAGAAGACAATATTATTGCCCAGATGGGGAGCTGACACTTTAACATATGTATGGCAAGGGTTACTACTAATTTGATGTTTTTACTCTCAGAATTAGTCAGTTTCACAGACTACTTAAAGCACAGCTTTTGCAGATGTCAGTGGCAGCCATGCAATGAACACTGCCACATGAGGATGATCCAGCCAAAAAGACCCAGAAAATCTGCTATGTAATTATTATCCATTTGTAAGGCTTTTAGAGCAACAAACAGGAAGAAAAATATTTTCCATGACTGCCTTCATGAAACAGCCTTCATTTTTTAATCCCCAGCCTCAACCACATTTTATCTTAATCTTCTATAGCCAATGAAGAAGGGATCATATGGGCAGCATAATTCACCGTAATTTTTGATTCATATTTTTAATGGACACAAAGCATGTGTTTTTGTGGAGCTATAACATGAAGATAATTCAGTATGGGCACATAGCACAAATTAATATTGTGTCCTTTGCCTAAATTCCTAAGCACTGACTTTACAAAATTAATACCTTTCTCTAACATAGGTAGCTAACAAAAAGAAGAGGAAATCAGTTTCCCCTCCAGCATTTTATAATAGGATACTATGCAGCATCACTAGTCAGATCCTATAGCTCTCCAGACCTTTGTTTTTTGAGAGGATAGAGTGATCTGACAGCACTGATTACCAGCCTCTAACCAGAGGTTTACTCAGGAGACATTTTGAAAGAAGTCAGTAAGTCACAGGACAATCTTGGGCTTCATTCCGGTTTTGTAACACAGTGCTCACCAAGCACAGCTCCTTTTTCTCTCATTCAATTTATACCTCACCCCAGCTTCTTCAATCCCATAATTTCTTGTCTGATCACTACCTGCTTTCCATCATCTCACCCCCTTCTTTCTGTACAGAATCCTAGTTCTGATCTCACCATTCTCTGACTTCAGATGGTCACTCCCCTCTCTCAGAACTCCCTATCCTTCTCCTTTAATTAATTCACTGATCCCTGCTGGCTCCCTCTTCACATCCCTTTCCTCAGTCTCTACTTTCCAGGACTAATAGTCCTCCTGATTCCCATTTTCCCTTTCTAAGTCGCATTAGTGTTTTCTCTCAACTCTCTGTTCCATTGTCCCATCTACCTGTCCCTTTTTTCTCTGGTTTTCAGTCCTTCCCAATACATTTTCACCTCCTCTGTCTTTCAGACACAACAATTATGACTTCCTAATCCTCTCAGCTTCCTCAGCCTCCCAGCCTTGCACCAGACATTTCAAAGTCTGATTTGATGGCTTCAGAGTAATGGCAGTCAACAGAAAACGCACGATGAGATGTCTGGTGACAGTAAGTAACATCTATTAGAAAAGGATTCTTTTCTTTACTGCAACCAGGCTTGAGCAGCCTCATCAGCTCTAGTGAGATGGCCCATCTGAGGGTTGTCTCTCAGGCACAGTGATATTGTAGAAGTACTGTTTAAGAAAATTCTTTGCTTAATACGAGATTATCCAAATTGATCAATGTAGGCAAAGTAACAATTCCTCATATTCAGAAAAAATTTTGTTAAAGTTTTGCTTGCCTTCTTGCTCAAGGTCCACAGATGGCACATAAAATTTCAGAGCAAATGGCTCAAGTCTGGTAGAGTTTCTATAGAGAGTCAAGACAGGTTTTCAATTTGGGTAGCTCCTGGTGCTGTTAACGAGGAGACAAAAACATTCTTGCCCAAGCAGCACTTGCAGGATCTAACTTTCAAAGCTTCAGGTTACCATTACATAATTTTTTTTATTATGTTCTAACTGATATTAGAGTAAATTTTCCTTAGGAAATCTAGCCTGCATGCCTGATTTTCTGCAAATATATTGATTTTCATGTTTTGCATATATATATTTAAACAAGATGTGCATTTTTCTTCTAACTACAGGAAAGCCAGACAGATTAATGCCAAGTTAAATGAAATAAATAAACAAATATTATTACACAATGATTATTTGAGGTTGTGCAAATGCTGGAGTAATTTCACTTTCCTATTTATAAATCTGGAAGATATCTTAAAATATGTTGCAAACTAGGTAAACAGGAGCACAATCATAAACTTGCAATTTTCGGCAGGATTCAGGATTGTCTCTTTCCCACATTTGACAGAAAGCACTTCGTATAAAAGATCTTGGCCTTCAAAACAGCTGTCACCTGCATGAAGTACCAGAACAAGTAAAGAGATTCAGATGATTTAAAGAAGATTATCCTTGGCATTTTAAAGTGAGGGTAAAGGAAGGAAAAAATTATGAGAGGAGAACAGAAAGAGGAAGCTAAAGGAAGTAGAGGTACTAGCAGAAATAGGATTGGAAACATCAGGTAGAGGCACAGAGCATAAAGGGTTAAAATTGTAAGAGTTGTAATTGTTTTACATAAGGAGCCTGCCAAATCCTTTTTGGAACTCACTTTGAATATTTTTCAATACTAATGTTCTTGTTTTGCTTAATGATTGATAAATGAATTGTTTGAGATCCTGTCACTTAGCCAAGGTCCAGGAGGATAAAATAGCTTTTGTCCCCAGAAAGCCAATCGAAAGGACACTAAAGGCACAACTGTGCACTACAGTGACTGCAGCAATTACAGCTGATTATTTTGCTAAGAGAAGAGATGCAGCAGCAGCCAGTGCAATGCCAGCCACCCAGCTGAAGTGACCTGCTAGCTTTGCAAGAAGGGGTGACCCATCCAGGCAGAAGTTCATCCTGGTAACACATCCAGTGCTGCCAGTTCCACAGCTGGAGTCTGAATTTACTTATCTCCACGTTATAATCACTGCTCTTGCGCTAACAAAACCCATGATACAGATGCTGCTTTGTTTTCATAGAAACCTCTGGCTGGGACAGTATTCCACTTGGGAAGACAGTCAGGCAATTGCCAGTACATACAAAGCTTGATTGCTTGAATTAGTTTGATTATTTAGATTTTGGAGGCAAAGGATTTTCATATATAAAAAAAAATTAATGAAGAATCTCAAGGAAGAGAGTGAAAAAAAATGATTAAACTTTAGCTGTTGAATGAAAAACTAAAGAGACGCAGCTTGAATAGATCTGAGCAAATCAAATGAGGAGCTTTTGTGCAGTATATATTCCTTACTTTACTTTTTAAAGAATTAGAAGGATATGTGACTTTGTAGAAATTAATAAATAAAAATACCAGCACATAAAAAATCCCAAGCATAAAAACCTCTACAACAAAATGCAGCAGAGCTGAAGTCTATTGAGCAGATGAAATCAGCCAGCTTGTAGGTGTGGTTATAATTTGCATTGCTGGCTAAAGCTCCAAAAGGCAGTGAAACTGTGAACTGTACACTGAGCAAGGTGCAGAGATGTGACACTAAATAGGAGCTAATTTGGGTGCAAACCAGAACCCTAACAGGTGCTAGAGACTCCAGGCATGGATGTGCTTTAATCTATGAATTCACCACTTCTCACTTTAACAAATCTAGACGAGCCATGTGGTTTTCTTATAATACACCGTACGTGATGTATATACCTAAAAAGGTAATGGCCATCACAACTAGTAGGCCCTCATTCACAGTCCTCACTGCTATCCTAATTTGCAGTATGCTTTAATATATTCCATTATATTTTATAAACTCCACAGCACAGATGTATTTAACAGCAGAAATTACAGAAACAATTTGCACATCTTTTATGAATGTTTTAATGTCTCTATGTTTTAATCCTTTGGCATAGAAAACAGTAAGGATTTAATTTCTTGAAAACACTTATGTTATGCTTTTATTCTGCATTACTGGAAGTACTACTTTAAATATAGAATTATAGCTCATGGAAAATGCAGGTGCATATGAAACCAGACCTTGTTCACAGGTTTCATACTATGTCATAATTGTTGCTTTCTGAATTCCAAATACATTAATATCACTGTTTTTTTCATGCATGCAGGTCGTAATTATGTATTCCTCTAAAACATACAGGAACTGCTTAGAGTTTTTCCACTGATTTAACTGAGTTTTGTGACTAAAAATAGCTGTGTATGGAAATCTATTTCCCAAGCTCCTAGTGGGGGCAATACCCTTTAAAAATCTTATCTCAAGCAGCATCTATGAACACATGAGCCCAAAATGATTTCATTTAAAAGCAGGAAAGAGAACAAGCTGTTGCACAGTATGGAGGAAGATGGCAGAATTCAACCTTTTGCCCCTCTTACTTTAACAAAAGTGTTCATATTATAAATATGAACATCTACACAATTAATGAAACACTGTTTTAGTATTTACATTGTGCAATAGAAAACAATTTCTTATAATTACTAACTAAAGAAAATTATAATAATCAGAAACGTTCAGCCTACAGATCAGCATCACAGGCATTCACAGGGACAGCTTTACCGTGTCATAAGAACCACTTACAAACAGGGTACTCAAATTTAATGAAGAAAACATTACTAAAGCAAGCAGCATGTCCAGTGTGACTCCCACCACACTGAAGTGATTTGCATCTGAAGGAAAACTAAAATGGAATTCAGAATCCCTCTTGCATTTATACTGCCCATCATGCTAAAAATTCATATTACCTGAACACATTCTGCCCTTTGAGAGATATCTATTCTAGTAGCACTTGCGCAGTATCACTTCAAACTACTGAACTGAGTCTAAAATGCGGATTTCATGGCATCTGAGTTAAGTCAGTTCTGTAGGTACCTTCAACAAATATTTACAGCAAGTATTTAAGCAATGTTTAAGCTGTTTCTCATTTTTAAATTTCACCTCATAACTATTAATAGTAACTCCTGAGGCATTAAGTGCAAAATCATCTGATCCTGACATATAGCTAGTAACCTCGAGAGACTGCATTACACTTTGATTCTATTGAAAAATAACTGACAGGAAGAAATGTAAACAACACTGAGATATCATGGTTTTTAAAAGAAATCCACTCCTGAAGTTTATCAGCTATCTGCTTTGCAATATTCAAAACAAGAAAGGAAGCCAGGGACACTTACCCTTGGTACCAATAAGCATGAACATATAGAAGCAGCAGTTGGGTGTCATATCTGTCCTTCAGCAATTCAATGAATCAAGTCAGTGGATGCCGTCCTTTGAATTGCACACCAGCCAGAGTGCTGCACGTACAGTCTGCCTCTGAGAGCCTTCAGCAGTGGCTGAAGCAAGCTGCCTTCTCTCCCTGCCTTCCTCCCTACTCGCCTTTGCTCTAGGTCTCCCTCTCTCTCCCCTCCCCAGCACACAGGCACATGAAAGTTTCCAGGATCACAGTTCCTCCTCAGGCTCTGCCTTATAGGCCAGGATCTGCTCTGTAGCAGGCAAAGGCTGGGCTGTGTGCATGGATGCAGCTCTACCCCAAGGAAAGCTGCTGCTGCTGCTTCACAAAACACAGCCTGATCCCCTGAAATACCATCAATAGTCCAATAGTTTTTCCTTTTGTTTCTTTCTCTTCCTAAAATCGCAATGCTGCAAGAGGTCTGAGAAGCACAGTTTTATTTAGTCAAATGTGTTTGAAACCAAATGTTTTCTGCAGTTTAGATAAAAACTGGAGGTTTTTCAACTAAGGGGAAGTGAAATTTATAAATACAGTCCCTTTGTAGCAATCCAGATACTCACCAAATCATAGAAAAATGCACAATGTAAATTATTTCCGATATCAGCCTGTCACTTCTTTTACACACTAACCACCCTTCATGACTAATGCTAAGGAAAGCAATCTGAAAGAACAAAATGAAGTGTTCAAAAACATATTCTTTATGAGGAAAAGTTTTTTCACAGTTTTTATGTCTTACTTGAATACTTTGGGACATTCCTATCTGGCCCTTGATTTTACTGCTACCAGTAGACCATGGTATTCCCTATTACATAAACAGTCACATGGTTAAAATCTGTTTTATGATGTGAAGGGTAACATTTAGCAGCACAGCAAGACATGCTTCAAAACAAGTTGGTCAGTTGACATGAACTCAAGGGAGGAGTTAAATTTTATGTGGGCTCAAACAGCTTCAAATCTTTAATTATTTTTTTTTTAAAAGGTTGTCAAGATGTCAACGGTCAGCATTGTTAGCCTGTGAGCAGCTATGTCAGGTACTGAGGGAAAAGAGCTTCTCTGACTAGGGAAATATGTGCATACATGAACATATCCACAAAATGGTGAATTTAGAAAATGAAAAAAAATTTTATCACAGTCAAAATCTAAGTCCGCATTGTTGCTATGGCAAAGTTGTCTGCAAAATAGACATTATGAACTGTCAGTCTCTTGATCTCTGATATGAAAGAATACAGAACAGAGAGGGGTTTACAAAAAGGTTGTTGTCTGTGGAAACCCCAAGAAATACTTTGACATCTACTACAATAGTACCAGTAATAGCCAATGTACAGGCAAAACAGATCAAAAGGATTAGATATCCATAAAATATTTATTTTATAAGGTGGAAACTAGCTTTTGAGCATATCAAGTAAGATCACACTGACTTCAAACAACTGTTTAAGAGTTAATCTAACTCCTACATCCTCTAAGGCTAATGCCTAAGCTGAAAAGCTCTTCCAAGGTGAGAAAATAGAAGAAGAAACTGAATCAAGAAAGTGAATAATAAGTGAAATAGTCTTTCAAGGAAAAGTAAAATACAAGCTTTACCTCTTCAGTGCAGGGTGAGACAGAACCTACACTCTAAATAAAGGATTTTCTTTCCTGTGTAGTTTCCTCTGTGGCTTTCTGCTTCTGATCTAGTCATAACCACTTGAGAGGTGTAGGAACCATACACAGGTTTGGAACAGATCCTTTCACCTGATGATATAATAAATCAAGCAAACTGCTTCTTTGAAAAGCAGTCTGAGCCACTACAAAAGTTGAAGATATTCTGCCTCAGAGTAAACAGGGAAAACCCCCAAATGTGATACATACCACTCACACATATTTTCTGTAGCTCAGCCCCAGTGGGAGTCGTCACTTTGCAGCCTTCCTCTTTTTCAAGGACCTTTAGCAAGGATACTCATTAACTTTGCTTCAAATAAATACTTGCTTTATGGAAAATCCAAGATCATCTCTCTTCTAAACTTCTTACACATTCATAATATCACAAAAAGAAGCAGCCGCAGTTTCTAGTCTATTCTCTCAGTATAACTATATTTCAATCAAGAAGCTAGAGTTACAAACACACGCATTGCTGAACTTTGGAATGCAGAGCAGAAAAAGGAGGAGAGACCAACTTTTGAAAAATAGTTTTGGCTTACCTTACCTGAATGCATTTTTGCTTCTTATTTAGGAGAAACTTGTTTCCGTATTAGAAAGGCAATAAGTGCTTCCCCCCTGACTAAAATGTAAAAACTTATGGCGTGTTGGTGTTTAAGAACTATTTTTAAAAAACAATAGGCTTTATAGACTGATTCCTTACACGCCAAAGAAATAACTCATCAGAATTGCATGTTTTCAAATAGCTTTGAGAAGATATTGGACTTCACTGGGATGGTCAG
>PYHW01009837.1:798312-832953 GCA_013186435.1 Turdus rufiventris | reverse complement strand
TCTGATCTACAATGTTGCAAATTTTGCTGACTCCAGGGGGGTGCGCCTTATAGTCAGGTGCGCCTTATGGTCGTGAAATTACTGTAATTCCTTACACGCCAAAGAAATAACTCATCAGAATTGCATGTTTTCAAATAGCTTTGAGAAGATATTGGACTTCACTGGGATGGTCAGTATTTGCTTTTATTTCTGCTTACAGCAGTCCTATAAGTAAAGTTCCGTCTAAAGATTATCTAAACTGAAGGAACTTAAGTGTCAGATCTGTGGACGACAACCTCCTACAAACATTCAACAGACATTCTGCCACCAAAACACAAACTAACAGAATACATTAATGTTTCATTAAATCCAAATAATTGCCATTTGCTGTCAAGAAGAGTCCCCTCACGTGTCTATGACAGTGCTCAAAACCAAATTTTGAACTAAGAATTAAATCACTCAAATTATTAGACACTTTAAAATAAGTTGCTAGTGAAGTTCCAGCACCTTGTAGGTTTTTTTCTATTGTTCATGCTAGGTAGAAGCTACTTCACAAGAGTAAACAAAGCATAGCTGCATGCATCACCATTGTAATTTTCCTTAGTAAAAATGAAAATGCACCAAGCTGTAAGTCTGCTGCAAAGGAAATAAGTTAGAATTCCCTTTCAGCTTGAAGAAAAAAGGTTTACTTATCTGCAGGCTGCTGCTACTCCTTCGAAGGTTAACAAATACTGTACACCAAACTGGCTCAATGCTACAACTGATAAGTTTCAAGCAGATGCAGTATACATAGGAGAGAAGCTGTATCTCTAAGTTTTAGCCTACATGAGGCAGATAGATTCAGTCAAAGTCTACCTGTTGCTGTGCTTCTCCAAGCAGTGAGTAGTATGGATCTCAGATATACTTCTGCTCTCCTAAAGCTGGAATTTTCCTTGGTTTAGTTAGGAATGCTTTTAAGGACGCTTTATGTCATGCATAAAAATCAAAGACCCACAAGACAATTGCTATGCTCGTGGTGGTTTTATTACTAAGAGTTACTCATTAGACAAAGGAAATTTTCAGCTGAAAATGCTGACTAGATTGTCAGCTGTTTTGCTGTGTTTCTAATGAAACACAAGAAAGTGAAGGATGAAGCACTGAAAGTAAACCTGGGCCCATGTTGTCATCTGCAGTCATGAAGATTATGTTGTTCATACTTAGAAATGACAGCCCAAGAAGTGACCTTCTTGTTTTCTCAGCCATTTGGTGACCAAAAGATAGGTTTTGTATTATAGCTATGTGAATAACTAATGTACAGATAAGGCTTCTGAATGCAGCATTTAAAATCTAAATCCTTCATTATGTGCATCAATCCTACAATCCAAAAGATTTAGCTGTGCAAACAAACATAATTGGCTTAATTAATTTACACTGCATTCAAAGCTCTGTCAGTGTACTTTGCAGACTGTACAACTGAGAATAAGACATTCGTATTTTACAGGGTAACTCTTACCTTTAGAGGATATATTTCTCATTTAACACCTACATCCAGGTTCCATTAGTTCAGAGCAAAGCAAACTAAAGGATCTCTTAAGAGAAGCACAAGAATGTCTAAGCACAGAAAGATAGAAAAGACCTCATTTACAGCATCTCTTTCCAAAGATTAAGCTGTACTACTGTACTTTTATCGCTCTCTGTTTCATATACTTGTGCCTCAAGCAGTACTGCAAAAATGGACTACTTTTTTGTAAAGATTACTCTTCCCATTTCACAATTACAGAGTTTTAATAGGGTCTACCTCAGAAAACCTGAAGAGCCTTGGACACCTGACCTAATGGGCCAGGCTAGCTATGCAGACACCTCTGCTGTAGGACCTCCTGACTTCTCATTTCCCTCTCCAGACCCTTTTTATCAGCCCAGCTGCAGCTAAACTGGGATTACTGACACTTGTATTTAGAGAAAGGGGAGAGACTTTTCTCTTGAAGAAAAACTACCTAGGCTGAATGTTCTCACCTGCAGCGCTTTACTACAGGAGCAGTGCAGAAACTTTTTTTTCCAGTGGAAATGTATATCCACCAAGAGTATTAAAACAGAAATCAGCTCTGCCAAGCTATTTTAAGCTGAAAATAATTGTACAAAATTTGGCTCTAGTGACACCTCGCAGCTGCAGAGTGATCATAACTCCCCTGCTAGGTCCAAGACTGCAGCTATGGAAGGCAACACAGACAATGAGTTTCACTTTTCCACAAGAAAAAGGCAGACAGAAGAGGAGAGATAATGAATGACTATTTCCCCCTCACATATCTTTTCTTTGTGGATGGGACAGTATATTGGCTGAAGACAACTGTGTACAAGCAGCAGTAATTAATCTCTAAGCTCACTGAAATGCTTTCCTCTCTTCTGCAAAAGTAGCCTCTGCCACTGGGTGCTTTGGTGACCCTGCCCAGCTGTCCTCCTACAGCTGGTGTGGAAGAAGGCCACAGTTAAAGCAAACTTGCTCATTTCCTCCTGTCATTCCCCAGTTTTCTCCAGCTGTTTGTTCCATCTGGGTGTTTTGACTAAATCAAACAAAACCTCACCAGTGTGCTTGACTCAAAGCTGCAGCTGGAATGTTGGAAGTACATTTCTAAAAACAACCAAAAATGTAACTTGTGCTAATAATATCTCTTCCTAACCAGCCATTTCCATTCTTCTGACTGATTAAAGAATTCAACCATATTTTTATGACTGTGTATGATTACAGGCATGATGTTAATGGCTTTCGCAAGTTATTATACCATTTGGAAATTGTACATGACTGAAAAATGCAAGATGAACTGTATCTTTCTTTTTCAGTATGACATTTCCAAGTTACCTCTGTCCTTCATATTCGAGGTAGTACAATTTTTGTTTTACACCTGAGAGTCTAAAAGAAAAGGCAGACATCTCAAGTACAAATAGCTGAATATCAAAAATGCAACGTTCATAAAATGTTCACTAGGAATTTATTTACACATTTGAACATGAGATGGTACCAAACATATAAACATTGACAATTAAGTCCCACTGTGACAGAATGTATTCTAAAAAAATATAGTATATAAAGTTTAAATAATGGAAGTTTATTTCAGTAACTCAGCTATGAAACCTGTGTGTTAGAGAACTATCAAAGTCAGCTTCAAAGTCAGAGAGAAATTGATGTGTGGTGGCAGAATGGCAATACATTTGGGCTATCACCCAGATTAAGAAATTATCCTCAGTGGACACCAAAACCTTCTGAACTGTTTACAGTTTGCTTACTCATCAATGCCTTTACATGTGAATCCATAATTCTCTCTTCAATAAAAAGCTGAATTGAGGAAATATTTAACTTAAAATCCAGAAAAGGAACAATTAGACACATGGGACAAACCTATGTGAAAGTGAACAAACCTCCCCCCACCACAAAGAAACCTCAAAAAACAACAAACCAATATCATCTCCCAAAACATATAAGGATTGAGGAGGAAGAGAATGAGAGCTACAGTAAGGGGAAGCAGAGCTTATCAGAGGGCAAATACATAAGATATTACCAAAAGTGGGAACCACTGAAATGAAGAATGCATTTGAGACATTAAATATAAGACTAACCATATCCACAGTTTGCCACTGTTGTGAAGAAAATAAATTCTCTGACATGAACCCATATTTTGTGAAGTAGGTATGGTTTCTAATCCAGTGCCTTTATTTAATGCCTTAATTTACAATTCTAGTTTTATACTTCTGAAACAGCCTACAAAAAACAGAACAGAGACAGCAGAAGGGAGCTGTGAAATTCAGAAATCCCAAGGTCATTTCTACATAATTACAAGTGATCAGTATCATAACATTCTCTTAGTGCTGATAAGTATTTAGGACCTAATTTCGCTGGGGGTCCGATTTAATTGTTTGGGGTACTATTTAGATTGTTCTTTTACACAGATACGCATTGGRTGCAATCAGCAAATAAGTATAACATTTATCTGTATCTAATACTGCAGCTTTTTTTTTTTTTTTTTGAGAAGTATGAAAAGAAAATTGCTTGAAAGAGCTAGCAAAGATGTTGGGTCTGGGAGCAGCTGATACCSTGTCATGAAGGAGCTTATATCAGCAGAGGTTTTCTTATTTTCTTCCTTTTCTTCAACTAAATTGTGCATGGAAAAAAAATCAATATTTCAAAGAGCAGCTTGAACCAAAATGAGAAATTTATTTCAATATTAAGCTTACAGTTCTAAAGCCCTGTGAGTAATACAAGTGGAGAAAACCTTTTAAAGTAACTGCAGAATGTATGTTTAAACCATGGGAAGCTATGATCTAGAGTCTAGGGTTTTTTTGCTAATTTTGTTTGGAAACATAGCTGAAGCTTACATGTTTGCAAGACTAAGTAACAGTTTAACATTTCAAGTAAAAATATTTTATGTTTTTCCCAAGTATTTGGCTAAGTAACGCTATAAAAATATTTTTTCCCCTTGATGGTATTTATTTACAATATTCTTGAATTTTCTAATATCATTGAGAATACAAAGTATAACCTTAACAAAGAGTAAGATAACATCAAAGAATGCATTTAGCCTGGTTTTGTTTTTTATCCCGGGATGATTTCTATGTTAATTATAGGAAATATTTTTGTGGTAGGGATAATGAACAAAAAATACTAGACAATGGCTCGAGCAGCAAGAATTGTAGTGGCATACTGTGTTCTGTACTCTCTTTCTGGCTGAGTCTGGGATTATGTTTTGTTCAGGAATGCAGCTTCGTTAAAAGAAACAGCTCAGTCTGTTACCCTTGATCCCTTGTGTACTCTTTTCAGTCATTGAATGAAATTTTTCTCACCTGGCTCAAAAGCCCTGAATTCTGGGCACTGCCATGAAAGGAGGCAATACAATCAGTACTACTTGGTGCTGAAACACGCTCATATTAAAGGAAACAGCAGGGCCCATCATTATGTCTTTTATGGAGTCTGACTCCATTTTGTCCTACAGGTGTGCTCTGAAATTAAGTCTTCAGAGGACTCAGGCAGATGAATTCCTAGTTTCTGCATTCTGTTGAAGTAAACTGAAATAAAACTTGCAGATAATGAAATGTAACTCCAGTGGTCTGAAAGCAGCAATTTAGCAATGAATTTTACCTGTATAAATGCTCTGGGATTTCAATAAGCTGATACAGTTTTTAGCTGCAGCCTTTATTACTTGCTTGAAAGATATGGTGCATATCTAAAGGTTTTGATCTCACACAATTTAATGTATGTTTTTGATTAGCTACATTTCTAGCCATCAGCTTTAATCAGCAGATCTCTGATGAAAAACAGATTATTAATAATTTTTGCTTTTCTGACTTTGTAATTGCCCAAAATGTTAAAACAAATAAATGGGAACAGATGGGTGGAATTCTAAGAAGCGACAATTATTGTATTTCTCATGCTTTATCCAGGCATCATTTAAATGTCTTGTAGTGTTGTCTTCCTCTAGATCTCTGTTTCTCTATAAATATATAAATATATAAAGCCTTTGAATTTTCTATTATTTTCTATTATTTTCTATTATTTTCTATTATTTTCTATTTTTTTTCTATTCTATTATGAAAGATGAATCAATAATTGTGTGCTGAAGTAGTTTTAGCTTAGATAGTTGCATTCCAATAATAGAGAATATAATCCAAAACCCCAAAGCAGAAGGCATTCTGCATACAGACCATCCACACTGGGCACAGCTAGAGGTGCTCTGGTGTCCTTACAGGACAAGGTGGGTAATTCATACCATTTTAAAGAAATATTTGCAACTTGCAATCTAAACTCATGGTGGGATTCCATGCAAATATCTACCTGGTTTTCAAATCAGATAGCCAGATTTTAATACTGCTGCAACCAAAAACAGTTACACTTTGAGCTATCTGGTCATTCTCTTTCTGTGAAATCCCTTTCATTGACAGCTGTTGCAGGTCAAATCCCCAGGACATCTCACCATCAAGCAAGATATAAGTCTGCATAGTTTTTACTAAAAGTAATAGAGTCACAAGATTTTCCTGAAACATTTTCTTCATGGCAATATCATGGAAGTAATGGAAAATCAAGGTGAGACAGGCAATTCTCCAAAAATTTTGGAAATACTTTTTTTTGTTTTGCTTTAAATGAATTTGGTGTTTCTTTTGGCATAAGATTTCCATTTTGGTCACGAGGTTTTAGCTGTGTGTATTACTGCATGTGCTTTAAAAATGTTGCATCTTGGTTGCAATGATGCACAAATTTTTCCTTTGGGGCAAGTTTTCCTCTCCTGTTTATGTCCTCATGAGACGAAATAAAAAAATATCACAAAGTCTTTTGACAAGCTGCCACCTTTAGGCAGTCATTATTCTCTGTGTACTTAATACATGTCCGTGATTTTTATTTCTTCTTTATAGCATCTGCATGTGGTTTAACAAACTTCCAAACACTCTGAAACTTTTGACATGTTTGGACAAAATACAACTGTGGGAAGTGTTTGGCTCAAAAAGTTGGTGCAGTACAAAAAAAAGAAAAATTAAAAATAGCAGTCTTTAAAAAGCAGACTTCATAAATCAGAGGTTTCATAGGTGAAGTCTTCTGGGATACTGATCTAAAAAAAAACCTCTGAGGAAATCTGGCAGCTCCTTAGTGATGCAGTATTTAGAATAAAAGTGTAAACAACACACTATTACGGGTGGAAGAAAGGCAGAGTAGTAAAAATCAGATAGGTTTTACCGGTAATTTTTAATTCTCTAGTGCAGGAAAGAAATGTACTGGAAATTTAAATGAAATCAGATGGTTGAAGATGATCCTTGCTTACAAAGGTATAGATAAGGCATGCAGGCCAAAATCAAATAACCAAAGGACAAAATCAAGATGTCCCTTAGCAATCAACATCAAGAGGAACAAGAAATTGTTGGACACATAACTTAAAGAAAGAACAAAACTGGGGCTATGCTTACCTTTAAATGACTCGTGAAGGCCCTGTAGTGTAATAGCATTTAAGAGTTTTTATTGCTCTTTATCTGGATGTTTTCACTCAAAAGTTCAAGGTGATCAGCTGGCCAACATAAGAGCAACAATTAGAGGCAAGTAGGTAAAGAACATTTTGGGATACATGTAAACGAGTCCAACATCTTTCTACTGCATTGGTCCAATGATCTTCACCCTAGAGTGCTTTGAATATCTGGTTAAGTCAATGACAGAGTTTTAATGATTATCTTTTCATGCAGTCAGGTTCATAAATACTTTACCTACTTTCTTGACAGTTTCCATAAATTTAAATTAGTGAAAAGGGAAGTTAAAAACTAGGAAAAAATGATGAAAACATGCTAAAAAATAATATAATATTTTTAGTGAGTTGCTGGCTCAACTTTCTCAAAATAGAATTTGAAAGGTAACTTGATTATAGGTTATAGCACTTTTCTGCCAAGTTCCTTCTGCTGGGTACTGATGGGATATTTAATATAGCAGAGAAAGATGTAATATGAAACAGCCATGAAGAGTTGAAAACCAGATAAGCACAAACAAGAAATAATGCATGGCTTTCTAATAAGGGGGATAGTTTGTCAGTAGAATAAATGATGAGATGAAACACTATATAAATTATGGTTTATACTTATAGTTTGGGTTTATCTGGGGGAAATTTCTGTAGAATTATGTGTGCTATATTCCTTCCCTCTTCCCCTCAGCTATTGTTTGCAGACTTAAAATTTGTAAAATTCTTCTCATTTATCCACATGGCCAAAAACGACATGAATACACTTTTCATTTGGAACCATGATGGCACACAGAAGCCCTAGGCTACATTTCAGAGCAGAGAATATATATTTATACCTTATTGCCTGATCAGAATTTGAATACAGTAATTTCACGACCATAAGGCGCACTGGACTATAAGGCGCACCCAGAGAGTAGCAACTTTGTAGCTCAGATAAGGTGCACCGGACTATAAGTCGCACTATTTTTTGCAGTGAGGAGCTGCGCGGCGCGCAACAAAGTAGCGAATTACTGGCAGGTTCTCAATTTGTAAAGTTTTCCGCTGCTTTTTCGCCACTTTTCCGCGGCACTTTCTCACTGCTTCTCGGCGCTTTCCCGCAGCGCTTCTTGGCGCTTCCCCGTGGCCTCGCCGCTTCCCCTCGCTTCTCTCTGCCTGGAAGCTGCGCCGGTTCCCGGTTTCCCCCGCCCGGCGGCCATGGCTCCCGCAATTCCTGACTCCCCCCGCATGCCCACAGCTCCTGTGGGTCCTGGCTCAGTTTGTAGACTGCACTTCCGGATTTGCAATTTTCTGAACTTTGTAGATCAGATAAGGCACACTGGACTATAAGGCGCACTTCCGGGTTTGAGGGAAAATTTTAGTCAAAAGGGTGCACCTTATAGTCGTGAAATTACTGTACTTTACAGCTAAGACATGCATACTTTTTTTGGATTATAATGAGTTTATAAAAGCCAGAAATGTCATTTGTCATGTAAACATATGTAGTTTGTGGCATGGCAAGCACTGAAATGCAGAATCATATCTGTTCACAAACGCTGTATAGATGCCGCTGAGAATTTGGAAAAACTCTGCTCCTTTATTTTAAAGACTGAAAACATCATAAAATTCCCGCAAAAACATGTTTTTTCAGTGTGGAATTTAGAAGTCCATTTCAGCACAAGTCCAACTCAGTACATGAAACTGCAAGCTAAAGTTTGTCACAGCATAGCAACTTTGTGGGTATTGACATTCGATAGCTCAAAAGTTGTCTATTAAGAGTGTGAACAAGAGATGAAGAAAAGATAGGGGCATCTTCAGGTGTGAATGTGCAATATATTTGGAACCAGCAGGCAAGGCTGGTGTAAAAATAGAGCAAACAAGTTTAATTGAGCCTCAATGGAGCTATTGAAAGTTTACTTTAAAGCAGAATTTACCATGATAAGAGCTCTGATAATGCCTATTAACCAGATCACTGAGGCAGCAAGAAGTCATTTTCCCTTATATATACCTCAAAGACTAAAATGTAAAGTTTATGCTATGACACATGATGAAGGGGTTACTGAACACTAGCAAAGGCAAAGCTTGTGACTTCATGGGAGTGGCTCCTTCCCTGGGAAACAGTCAACAAATCCTGATTGTTTCAGTGAAGCTGCTGTGTTTTGCAGCTTAACTTAAGATGAACAAGTGGCAATGGTCAGACCTGTAAGGTTTTGTTTTTCATCTTCATTCAAAGTTCTTGAGAATGAAATCAAGGGTAGTCCAAGTCAAACAATACTTATTTCATTGCTTTTATACTAAGGACTTTTTTCTTCTCACTTTGACAGCTGCTATTTGCAAAATATTTAATTACTGCATAAGCTAACAAGGCAATTTTTACTTGAATATCGCACTAACAGCAGTCAGCATAAAGGTTTGAAAAACCTTTATGCAAATAGAGGAATTAATTTACTTGTCTTTGGTGATGTAAAATACCTTCATAAATGATTAACTACCTCTAAGGGATATTGCAGACTTCCATTCTAGTAGTGCTGCACTACTAGTATCCCTGTTCAAAACCATATGTATTTCCTTGGGACACAGATTAAGAATACATATAGAATAAAGTAATGTTTTTCTGTCAAGCTCCACATTTGAATTTTGTTGAGATTCCACTTTTTTGTATAGTTTAAAAAACCCCAGAAAGTCTTGGGGATTATAGATGTGCTTGTCATAAATTGTTATATTGATCAACAGAAAATTTAAATACAATTGCCACTAGCAACCACTCTTTATTTGAAGGCTACAGTTTTGTCAAAACACTGCATTAAACTAATAAGCAGTTTCAAAAGATCAATGCAAGCCAATTAAATGTGACTCCACAATTCTAGACAACAAGCAGAGAGTTATATTTAAATTGACATTTTATTCATCAAGGACATAAGCCCCTCTTCCATGTGGCCTATAAAATTAACTGGGTACAATATGCCCCATGCAGATTGGCAGTTCCCTCTCTGTAGGGGAACAAAAAAAATACAATCAGCAGCACTTTGAAAGTTCCCAAGTGTTTTAGTACGGTGTATTTTGCCATATTTCAAGATAGGCAAATTTGCACGTGACATAGGAGTTGGTCATTCAAAATCTCCCCAAGTGGTGTGGCCACTGATTATGTGCTGCATGTCCCATTTCCTTTGCCATCCTGAGACTCACTGGAAGATGTAACATGTCAGAAGCACAGAGAAAATATTTGCCTTTACTTGCGTGCTTTGTTTCCCAATGCTCCTACTGTTGTGTGCTGTCCAGTGGTTTTCATAAAAGATCATGGACTTTGCATGGCATCTGCATGAAGCTGCTCCCAAATGTATTTCTTGGTCCTGTTAGGGCCGTGGAGTCAGCTGATGTGTGCCGTCTCACTCAGGCTCTTCTCAGTCCTCCAGCGCTGGGAAATGCCACGGCCCAGGCCAGGCCCAGTAAGCCACAGGTGTGAGCTCTGGGTGCTCCCCTATGTCCCCAGTCCAGAGCAGGGTCAAACAATGCCAAAAAAAAAGAAAAAAAAACACAGTCCAGGGAACATCTCTGTCTCCGCTGGACAAAAACTAACCAAGAGAAAAGGAGAGCTCTCTCCTGCTGTCCATTGCAGACAACACAGTCTGTGTGAAGGATATGGGGGAGCAAGTGCAGTCTCTGATAACAAACTGCGCCTCTTCTCTCACCTTCATTCCTGGAACCAGTCTTAAAGCTGCAGAATTCAATATCCAACACAAACAGAGCAGACAACTGGGGGTACAAGCATCATAAAGTCACCCCAGGACATTGAGCCAGGACTTCCCCTCAGAGCAGGGATGTAAATATAAATGCAGCAGTGTAACAGACCTGAGCACAGTTCTGAGGCTACTAAGTCTCATGTAGTTTCCTAATTGGGTTTATGTTGTGGGCCACAGAGGATAAGTAAGTGTTCCCGATTTGTGAGATGATTGGGCAACCCTTAGGCTTGCCTTGATAAAGAACTGCCAGTATATACATGGAGTTAAAGTAGAAATCCCTACTTCCAGAATTCTTTTGTTCAATGTCAGCATCCTTGCTGTCTATTTGGTTGCTAATTCCCCAAACAGCAGTCATAAAATGTTGGGTTGCTCTCACATGACACTTCTAAAGAGATCTCAGGCTTTGTCATATAAACTCTGCAATGCCTTAAATGCATAAAAACCACCAATGCCTATGAAGCTCTTTTGTGACACTCCCATAGCTTCTTGACTAAGGCCATCAAAGGATGCTCAGTTGCTCTGTAATGATTCAGAGAGCAATACCTAGAGGGGTTCCTATCACTAGTGCAGAGACTAGAGGTCAGACTGAGACACATGATACATATTGGGCTCTAAATACTTTTTTTTTTTTTTGAGAATAAAAATATTGGATCAATTTAGATGTTTTATCCAGGCAATTTGATTAGGAACAAATACAGCTGAGCCAAAAAAAGCAGACGTTCTGAACTCACGTATAGGAACAATGAGAAGACTGTTTCTTTGTACTGCCTTCTATCACCAGCTCTATCTCTCAAACTCTCCCTCCCCAAAAAACAACTAAATGAAAAACCCACCACAACAGCAACAACAAAAACAAAGCATAAATTAATGAAACACAAATAGCTAATTCATATATTCCAGATTAAGGCACCTAATCTAGATATCTGTAATAGGAACCTCATGTTTCTGTGTTTCCAGTGAAACTTAGAAGGATTATTCTAAATTTCTTCATTCTATTGAAAAACTCTACTCACCACAGGGAGCAGTAATAGGGTATATGGAATAAGCTTCCATATATGCACTCCCAGAAGTTCTAAACAGCCATTGTAATATCCTAGAGGCTGCTGAAGACTGATGTTTACATTTTTACTCATAGTCACCAAATATTCCTGCCAACATCACATTTTAAGTGTGCCAGACTGCTTTCAATTTGGCTCTAGAAAATCTGTTTGATGCAAACAACCATATCAGCATTCCTGTGATGTGTTTTCTTTTTTTCCTTCTCTCCACTTACGGACTCCTTTATTTCACGCCACGTGTGTTTTCCTAGAGAAAGAATTGCTGTTTTGCAAGTACTGCAGTCTCCTTGTGTTGGAAACGATACAAGCTCTTGCCCAGAACTACCTTTAAATCAAGAATAATGCTACATTGAAGTTCTTTTTGAAATATATTTTGAGTAGTATAACTTATTCAAATTTACGTTGTAAAATATTTGGGTTCACATGATTATTTTAATGGCAAATAACAAAAGAATGTAAGGATAAAAATACATTAAACACATTAGTTTATATTTTCTTTCAAAGAATAATTGGTTTCTGGGGGCATTCAGAGCAGGTGCAG
This sequence comes from Turdus rufiventris, assembly GCA_013186435.1. Lineage (NCBI taxonomy): Eukaryota > Metazoa > Chordata > Aves > Passeriformes > Turdidae > Turdus > Turdus rufiventris. The sequence continues at coordinate 820,703 of PYHW01009837.1, read as the reverse complement.
GTATCTCATGCTAGTTTGTTGTTCAGTTCCTTGTTGGGTCCCTCTGTGAAAATTAAGAGTGGAAAATAGTGGGGAAAGAAAGGTGTGACTCTCACTGGTGGCAATTGCTTCCCTAAGGACCCACCACAACAACAGTTTTCTTGAAATTATATTGTGATCTGCAAGTGAAAAATGCCATGAGCTGCTCTGACTTAGCTAAAGAAATTTTTGAGTTTTAGTGAGTTCCCTGGAGATTTGGATTTCTTTTTATTCTTTGTTTTGTAGAACACCCAATTTCAGTACAAGAGATTGATGAATGAAGAAGATTACATCTTTTCCTGCAGGAAAAGTTATAATTGTATAACTTTGATGCTACGATCAGATTTGGCAGCATTAAATTCTAGATAGCACAAAGATGGGCAACATTATAAAACTGTAGAAGTGGAAAATATATTTGCTTTGGAGTCTTCTTTAAAAAGCACAGCACTCTCCTGCACAGACATTTTCATCAGCCCATTCATCCTAAGGCTGAAGAAAAGCCATCAAGAAAAGTCGCTATGCTGTCTTTCAGTATGCTGGACAGTCAGCGCTGGTAGAGATGGACCATTTATTGATCATTCTTCCAGATTTAATGGATCAAATATATATTGGTTCTGGCAGAGGTGTGAAATACTTTGATTTTTTTTTGCTTCCTTTTGGAATAGATTTTTCCAATATTGAAAGAAATTAATAGAATTTCATTTTGTTTAATATTCTTTTACAATATGACATCATAACTTATATTTATACTAAAAAAGGAAGAAAAACCTCCTTTCTACAGGAATTTCAGTGATCAGTTTTACGAACTCAGGGAACATTGATTTTTATTGCATTCTTTCAACAGAAAGAGAGCAAGTATGATGACCTTATGTACAAGACTAACTGAAAATAGTGCCTACACTTCTCTAATTTTATTACCATCTCAAGAAAAAGATAGTGCTGTTACTCTTTTTTCTCTTTTATTGTTACTTACATGTCTTTTCCACAGAATCTTTTCTTGCTTTCACAAATTCTATAGATTTTCTTAGTGATCAAAAATCAACTCACCATGACTCAATCTTGATGTCTTTGATTCAAATCCTTTACTGTGATCCAGCTGCTGGGTTTAGTGGTTGAAGCTTCAACTGGACCCCATGACTGCTCTGTTCACCTTAACAGAAGTGAGAGGGGAAAAACAGAAAGCATTTTCAGATTGCTTCAAAATTTTAGCATTTGTCTGCTTAAAATCTTCCTGTACTCATGTTGTTTTTAATAGGGAATCACAAAATATTTAGTTGTTTCATAAATGAAGAATACCATGTGCCTCAGCCTGTTATTACAACAAAACTGCCAACAATATGGTTTATGAAAAACTGTACTGAATTGCTGACAGTAGAATGATTCAGCATCCATGCTGAATACTAATCACTTTCAAAATGTAAGCAATTTAATTTTCACATGATAGCTGACATAAATATCTATCTCACACTAATTAACAACTATTCTGAGGAAAATGTAATTTACTGCAATTAATCCTCCAAATGAATAAAAAGCACTATTTTGTTTAGCTGAACTTGAATTTCACAGATAATCCTATTCCTTTTTCATTCTTAAAATTTTTAATACTTGTGGTAAGGTAGAATGTTTATTTAAAAATCTCTTATTTTTATTATAATTTTGAGTAATAGTGCAGGTCATTAGCCAAACCTAACATTTCTTTAGTCTGGGCAGTGAGGAAACACCTGGAAAGAAGACACCTACATTAAGAGTTGTTTACATATTTTTACTGTTACTGAGATCTAAATTAAAGACAGTTTTCTTATAGCTTAGTTAAAAGTGAAAGCTAAATATCAGCAATGTAACATGCAAGTGATGAAATTATCTCAGACCACAGAGAAAACATGAAACAAAGGGTACAAAATCTCAAATCTATGTGGGTCTTCAGTTCAAAGTTGTAGGGACATTTTTTTTAAACCACTTCTTGCACAACTTTTGTGGACAATAACATGCAAAGCCATTGGAGAAGAATAATTATAATTGCAACTCTTACAGGAAAAGGTCTGAAAGAAACTATTTGCTGATCAGTATTTCCTTCAGTGTGGTCTTGGCATCCCTTGCAGTAAGATTTCCCTTGTATTTTCTGGACAATTGCTGCTTCAAGTCACTGACGGTTCATATGACTTAGTGGCTACCTCGCAGTTATAGATCTCTAATGACTGTTTAATGCACAGTATCTGACATCAGAATGTACTTTAAAAAGAGTAACTATCAGTAATAGAGATAATTAAAATGAAAGATCATGAACTGGGAATATTAAGCATCTGATAATTGCACACTTTGTCTGAATGTGGTTAAATCTAAAGTAGTTATGTTAGTTTTTATTAACTTTCCTTTGAATGATATACAAATGAAGGCTGTTGCTTTGAAAAGCTGTAGTAAGACAGCTTCTGATATTGCCTAACATTTTAGGAAGTAATGCAAGTACAGTAATTTCATGACTATAAGGCGCACCGTTTTGACTAAAATTTTCTCCCAAACCCGGAAGTGCGCCTTATATGAAGTACAAAGTTGCAACATTTGCCACCCCGGAAGTGCGAGCCGTGAGCCGTGGGGGGGGCCAGCAGTGCCGTGGCAGCCGGGTGGAGGCGGGCCCGGGGGCCCACGGCGCCACCCCTGTCGGGTCCGGGAGGGCCAATGGCTGCCGAGTGGAGGTGGGGCCGGGTGCCCGCGGCACACCCCCTCCTGGGTCTGGGTGGGCCCGGGAGCCCATGGCTGCCGGGTGGAGGCAGGCCCAGGGCCCGCAGCAGCCCCCCCTCCCAGGCCATGTGGGCTCGGGGGCCCATGGCTGCTGGGTGGGGGCAGGGCCTCGACCAGCAACTTCGCAGGAGGAGCTGGGGGCGGAGGTTCACTGCAAAAAAAAAAAAAAAAAAGTGCACCCTATAGATGGGTGCACCTTATCTGATCTACAATGTTGCGAGTTTTGCTGACTCCCAGCAGATGCGCCTTATAGTCAGGTGCACCTTATGGTCGTGAAATTACTGTAATTCCTCAAGCTGTTCCTGTAATATTACTCATCCACAATAGGCTAAAGAATGTGGAATACTGATATGGGTCCTTAATAAAACTGTGTTTGTTGCTCTTATGGTGTAAAGCAGTAGTTACTTCTAATGAAGTAAAGAAGATCAATCTCCTGCTCTACCCCCTAAAACCTTACATGATCTGCACAGAGGGAGAATAGGAGCTAACATATATTTTGCAGAAGAGACACTGGGATCAGTGAAAAAAATACCAGCCTCAAAGCTCTGTGCTTGTGGTTGATGGCCACACCAACTGTTTTGCTGTTTCAGTGTCTACTTACATAAATAGAAATTCAAGCTCTCTGTCAGATTCCTGTTCAAAGTTACTCATAAATTTACATTTTGCTGCACAAATTTAGATAGAGTAGAACTTAAATGCTTCTGGGTATAATAATAATGTAATAATGTAATGTAATACAGTAATAATGTAATACAGTTTCTTTGCCAATATTTAAAATAAAAGTAGCAGACATTTTCCAGAGTAATAAATTTTTACACACACATACAAAATAGTACAAACAGATGTTTGTGATAATCCCAGAAGTAGCTGTCAAATCCATATTTATTATTTTGTTTAGCTGAGGTGCTGCTGTTTCCTTCAGTTTACCAGTGACTATCCATAATGACTATCTCTTCCAGAAGACAGCATCTTTGCCTGTTGAAAGAATGGCCAGAATTATCCCGAATTAGTTATTTGTATGGCAAGAATATGTATGTTTTATGCATGTAGACTGCTTGCAATCAACTTAACTTAGTAGCATATGAACGAATGGTAATTGGAATGGGCTCACAATTCAGTACCTAAATATGGCTTCAAAGGGAAAGTAGAAAAGATTGATTTCCTGTATTCTGACTCAGGCATGAGCAAGTATGCTTATAGAGAGTATATGATCAAAACTTGTTATCATAACTGGTGAACAGAAATAATTCTGGTTTGAATATGTGAACTACCCATCTCTGTTAGCTGTGCTTGATTTGCCAGATTTCACTTACAATTTCACTTATATAAAGGCATTGGAGGTGAGGGTCAGTGTTTTATACAGGAATTTTAATTTCAGCTTCTCCCTTAAATCACTTCATTGAAGTAGTGTATGGAAAATACACTGATACACAATGCTAGAGAATGTGTCAATACATCATTGAAAGCAAAGGAAACAAAAACAGTTCAGCGATTTGACAAGTCAGACTTGCAAAGCTCTTCCTGAATTGGTATTTTTTCCTTCCCGTCATAACTTTTCTGCTTAACCATTCATAGATTTTTCAGTCCCCAAAGTTGATCTTGAAATTAACATGAAGTTTTTCCAGGAGCAATAATGCTCCTTTCTCTTGCTCATACAAGAAATTCTGTTTAAAGTCTCCGAAAGTTTTTCAACTAAGTCAAAGGACTGAAATCAGAGGAGAGAAAAACCTTGTCCTTTTCATTTTCCTCTGAATTTCTAGCTACCTACTAAAACTTTCTTGTGCTTAGAAACCTCATTTAATGTTGTTAATAAGTCTTCTCTTATTTCCTTCTGGGACACACCATCATTTTCAGCACATATTAACATATCTTAATTACCTCAAACTTCCCCTTAGACAATGAAACCCTTTTCTCAACTACTATAAGCATATCTAATAAGATTAGCTTACATAGACACCTTTTTAAATTTTTTGCAACTTGTTTCACCTTTCTATAGTATTTAATCTTATAACAGACTTGTTTTCTGTTTCTTTGTCATCTGCAGAAGTGGAGTAACATATTGCCACTTCTTAGCTGAGTGAGACTCATCTTCGATTTCAGTGATATCTCTGTCTACCACACCAGCTATGTAAGAAAGTACCTTTCAAGCAAGAATATTTTTCTGTCTATACTAAGCCTAACCTTGTTTCCCCTTCTCCTTTGTTCGTAGAGCCAGAGGAAAAAAACCCAGAAAGTACTCTAAAGGTGGTATGATGCAGTTCATAGTCCTGGGACTGAAAAAGGCAAAAAATGCATTTAAAAAAGGGTTGTGGCTTTTGGCTTTGGTAATTTACTATAAGGATGGTCAGGTGTCTGTATGAGTCTGTGAAGTGAACAAAAAAATCTCAGTGTGATAGTAATGCTATTTTCTCTACAAGGTGAGTTGATAATAATTTGAATATCATCTAGCAATTACTGCTCTTTTGTTTTTAAATAAAATAAAGGTAGTGGTTGTAAGTGAGGAAGACTTCTGGTGTATGCAGAGAGTTGTGATTTATGCTTTATTTTGGTGCAACAGTGAACAGAACAGCAAGAACCTCAGGTAGAAATATCCAGGCACATTCAAGGCATTCTTAGAGTGAAAGATTCATCTGAATGAACTCATCTGACTCCAGGGAAAATGTATAATCTTATTTTGTAGAATGAAATTATAACCTCACTGATTGCTATCTTATGGTTAAGACATAAAAGACATAACATTTTTCTCTATTAGTATTCAATTTCTTTCAGACTCTGAATCTAGCCTGACTGCACTTAACAGCAAGTCTCTGGTAATAAAGATGAAGAGTTGCAATAAATCTTTATCTGAAAATATTTTTTTCATAATTCATATTCTAATGTTTTCTTGGTTCCTTATGTCCTGAGTTCTTCAAACAGAATAGAACTGTCCACATGTTTCAAGCCAGACATACATTCCAATACCCAGAGCTGTGCATAATTTCATGGCTTGAGTCATACAACAACATTATGAAAATGAATTAATTGCACCATCTGTCTACGTACCCAATGATAGTAAAATATTCTTTATTTGTATATATTTAATTTTATAATTCATTGAACTTTACTACAAGAAATAATACAAGCAACTCTCATCCTTTTTATTCATCAACTTCCCAAAAGCAGGCTTCAGGTCACATATTGGCTCTATGCAAGGTGGGCTTTGAAGATAACTATTTAATTTTCTCTTCCTTTTCTCTTGACCCCATTGAAATATGGAAAAGCCTAGCATTAAAAACTGTGCAGCTCAGCAGCTGCATGTTAACACAATGTTTTGAAATATAGTGTAACACCAGTACAGTAAGAATAAATATATTTAGAGTCTGTACTTTTTGACACTCCTGCCCCCCTCCCCCCATATGGAATGCTAAATGTGGGGTTTATGCATGTAAAAAAATATTCACTCCTAAATACATCCTAGTTATCAAGATGAAATAAATAAAAATCACTCTCTAACAAACTGTCTTGCTGTTCTTTTGATGTCTAGGGGTACAGGACACTTAGCAGAGGGGTCAGAATATTACTGAACTATTCTCAGAAGATATTGACCTTCTGCAACATCTACTAGATATTCTCAGGAGGAATGGAAACTAATGAGAAGGTATGAAACTGTGGCCTCTGTAAATAAATCCTTCTGCTGTGTCTATTTGCTGTGCAATTGCTAACCTTAAAAAGTATGGGGAGAAAGGAGAGAGAAAGCAAAAAGAGCAGGCATAGCTGCCATCTGGCCAGGGTGCAATTTATAATGTCAGCAGCTAAGCTTTGCACAGAGCACTGGCACCGATATGGTACATAAGACTTGTCTCCTATTCCCTTCTTAAAATTACCTCTCAGAGTCCAACAGTCAAAAGTTAATAACAGGTTAACAAAATGGTTTATAGATACAGACTTGTGCCTGCCCTGCATGCTCAAGGTACCTAGTGACAAATGTGACTATCTATTATAACTTTGTGCTTTGAATAAAGTATTTGTTTTTCAGGAGTGATTAATTTTCCCTTTATTCAGCTCTGACTCCTGAGTAACAGATCACAGACTGTTCTTCCCACCTCTCTTTTAGTTCTCAGAGTATTTATAGCAGTGGTACACTTTACCATTGAAACTTGAAACCTGATTTTCCTTCCTATTTCCTCTTTTTCTTTTTCTACTCCCTTATATTTTAATCCCATTTTCTTTTTCCCCCAGATTTTTATCAGTGTCAAAACATTCTCCTCTGTTTCCCCTTTTCCCATGCTGTCCTGCTTTTATGCCTGTCTTGGTTTAGAGCATATCTGGGAGAAAACCTCTGTATGGGGTCCTTCTAGAAAGCAGACTTAAGCAGCTCTCTCTCAATTGGTTTGGCAAAAGATTTTTTTGGAGAGAAGCGAAAAGACACTGTTTATTTAACAGGCAAAGCAGTTTCCAGCACAAAAATGAACAATACTTAATAACAAAACCTCTTGCCCCTCCAAATAGATGAGAAATTCAGAAGAGTCCCTTCTGTGGGTTGCAGCTTGGCTCACTCAGTCTGTTCTCAGTCCCTCCGGTGCTGGGAAATGCCATNGCCCAGGCCAGGCCTGGTGGGCCACAGGTGTGAGCTCTGGGTGCTCTTCTGGGTTTTCAGTCCAGAGCAGGTTTAAACAATTCCAAGAAAAAGGAAAAAAAACACAGTCCAGGGAGCTTCTCTGCCTCAGCTAGCCAAAAAACTAACCAAGAGCAAAGGAGAGCTCTCTCCTGTTGTCCACTGAAGACAACAGAGTCTGTGTGAAGGATGTGGGGCAGCAAGTGCAGTCTCTTATAACAAACTGCACCTCCTCTCTCCTGCTTTGTTGCTGTGTATGTCATGTTAGTGGTATGTTCTGTTATTGCCCAAGCTAATAGTTTAATCCAAACTTATACCCTCCCACCCACCTTGTCAATCTATCCTGACTTCCCTGTCAATCCTGCTTTGAGCTAGCCCCAGAAATCCCCTAAAACTCCACCTCTCATTAGTCCATGTGACTTAGTTTTCTCCCCTACCTCACTCATTGGATAATACCATTGTGAACCCTACCCTTTATCCCTTCTCAGAATTTCTCCATTTGCTATTAAGTTGTACCTTCCCCTTAAACCTCCCTCATATTTAAGTTGTTGCACCTTCACCATTTTTGTCTTTCGTCCTGCGAATTCCCCTAAGTAATAAATCCTTTTTATCCTTTGCAGAAGACCTCCACCTCCTCCTTGCCAAATTTGAATGCAATCTGACAGCCAAAAAGTGATGGAGCCACAGCTCGAGCCACATCTAAGGGCTGCTGTTCCCAGGGTGGAACTCACCCAAGGCACAGGACCATAGTGGCAGGGTGAGCACAGCTCTGGCCCTTGTGTCAGTTGGTGCCCAACGTGCCCCTCACTCCTGGAACCAGTCCAAAAGCTGCAGAACTTAATATCCAGCACAAACAGAGCAGATGACTGGGGATACAAGCCTCATGAAGTCACTCTAGGACAATGCCCCTGTCTTTCTTATATGTTTCCCCCTTGTTTCCTTTTACTCTCTGTGGAGGGGCTTGTATTATCACACAGAAAACAAAGCTGCCAGAGCCTGCCCCAGGTCTGCAAGCTCTTGTGCTCTGAGCTTTCTACCCCAGAAAGCATTAGGGCCAGTGTTCTCCCCTTCTCTGGGGCAGAGTTATACAAGATGAATAGTTGATTTATAAGTGGATAAAAGCTGCATGTAAAGTTATAAATGAGATTTTAAGATGAAGATGAGAGTAAAAAAAGTAAAGAAGTAAATAAAATATCTGAAAGTCATTGAGAGCAACTTTAGCTTTGAGTTTTTAAAAAAAATCAACTGCAAATTTAATACTGAACAAACTAGTAGCTCCCATTTCCACTATCAAACTCACAGGTTTAATATTACTTTTATGAAAGGCTCTTCTGTCAGAAAACAATATTCCATAGCATCACTAGATACTTTTTTTAAATTGCGCTAACTTATTTTGTACCAAGTCTTTGTAGGAAAAAAGACACAGCAGAGAGCGGCTCCCATCAGCTTCAGATCTAGGTCTCCACTGTATTTTTTTCCCAGGTCTTTCCTTCTAAGTTTTATTCTGATCTGTAGCATTATAACAATATTTCAAAGGAATATGAGTGAAAAACCACTACCTTATACAAGGTATAAGGTTTGAGGGGACATGGAATTTTGTGCAGTTGATTGTTTTGGTTGTTACCATTTAACAGTGCCCTCTTCGGATTGCTTATACAGGATGAAAATACATAATGGGGTAGTTAAGAGAGAGAAATGGTATGCATATGCAAACAACATTATAAAAAGGAATGCTGGAGCAGCAGCCACTTGGCAATAGCCACCTTCAAACAGTAAGTACTGCAGGCTGCTTCTTAGTATTGTCAGAAGAAATACAATAGCACAATATTTAAAAATAATATAAAAACCAAATGATTTTTCTAAAGTTGGTCTTTAACTGCAGAACAGGATTCCTTTTTTCCTTCAATGTCTCAGTAGAAGGGGTTAATCCTTGATGTCCTTTCCAAGTCAAACCGTTCTATAATTATATGACACTCCTGAGTTTCATGAGGCTTTGAGATCATGAAAAGAGGCTGACTGAATTAAATTTGTTTTTGGCATTCCCTATATATGAATTAAAGGATTTGCCTAAGAATCTTCTCCTGAAATTTCACCAAAACCTGAAAGGGAGGCTGCCCTCATGACTCAGTGTCTGTATCATTCTGTTGAAATAGGCATTAGCTAATAATTCTGTAGATGTGAACTCTTTGGGAGCTGGTTCATTCAAGAATAGGAAAACACTACTCTGACTGGAAGAGAAGAAGTACCATTTGGCCTCTGCAAAATGAAAAGGCCTTGAATATGACAAAATAGAAGGCAGAGTGTTGGTGACAGCAAAAAAAGTTGTAAGTCCCTTATTACATCTAAGTTCTTTAAAGGCAGTTGTGATAAAGGGATGATTTTTTATTCTCAGGTTTTCTATAACATGCATCTCAGGTATAGATAGCCTCATATTTTTAAAGTAGCACTTAGGTGCAAAGAACAATTCTTCACATTACTGCAATGCAGATGCATTTGTAGGATTACCAGGACGCTGCAGGTCTAGTCTTAGAAAGAATTCCGACTGATTCAGATCAGCTGGCATCTTTGTGAAATCCCAGAAAAAACTGAATTTGGAAAGTTGAGGTGAGTGTCACAGTGGGGTCTTTTTTATATATATATTTTAATGTGTAACCTGAATATTCAGATATAACAAGATAACATGTGATTTATTGCATGAAATTCTAACAAAGATACTCCAAACATGCTTTTCTGGATTAACAAATGGAAATAGAGGGTGCTTTATCTTCTCTTTTTGAAGTCCAATATTCACCTATAAGTTGCAAAAGCACCCTAACAAAGGGAGTCCCTCCACACCGACTAAATCATGCTGCTAACACTGCTAAGAGTGTTGTGCTAAAGTTGAATTATTCAGATACTGAATTTAGATAACAAGATATTAAATTACCCTCTATTAATAGATGTGCCATAATATTTCATGATAATAGCCCAGAGCTGAATCCATTTTTGTTGTGCATATTTAAGCCTATTAACAAATGTAAATTCATATATGTAGACTAACAGAATATTTGAAAAGGATTTTTATCTAGACCTTATGAACCTCTGCTACTTGATGTGCTTTTGCTTTGATGGATTTGGAGCTAGACTGATTAGCACATTTATATCTACTCATTAAAGACTGTAGACATGATTTTAATATCTTTTCTCATTTTCTTCTGCAGGGACCTAGAATTGCTGATTGTCTCTTCTAAGATAACTGACTGTAAAATCAGATTAAACATGGAACAAAATCAAATTATATATTTTTTCTTTTCCTCTTGATAACAAAATACTATTTAAATAAATGACTGAAAAGGTAACATACAGGGTTGTCAGCTAAAAAAGAATCACCTGTGTGCACTTTATTAGTGATGGTGAAGGATATTCAACTGTTAGATTATTGAATACATTATTCATTAATGCAATCAAGCAAAGTCTTGGTTGTCACATGTCCTTCACCATTGCAACCAGCCAAAGAGAAAGGTCACCAAAACTTTGGCACTTGTCAAAAGAATTTATATGAAAAATTGAATGGTAGGGATTAGGGAAAACTGCCTAGCCTACTTCAACTTTAGAAAATGGTGGCATTTCCTTGGAAGGAGAACAAAGCACATCAGGACTTCAAGACATCTTATTTCAAGGCTCTCAAGTTTCAAGATAGTTGGGAAGGTGCCTCTAGTACTTAGGGAGAGAATGAAAGAGTGAGGTGTAAGTTTCATAACAGAAGTCTGTAAAACCAGGCAAGGGACTGTGAGACAACTGCAGAGAGACAGGGGTTTCTGTGGGCTCACAAAGGGGAGAGGAGGGAATATGACTGATCTGTCTGAAATGATCAGAGCAGACAAAGGAAATTACATAGGGACCATATACAGATATTTTGCATTTGTTTAGGGATTTTTCTTTTTGAGTGAGGCATGATTATTTCAAGATTTAATTATATAATTACCAGAAAGGAAAAAAAAATCCTCAAAGCCTTTAATTATTTGCTTCACTTGATTTGTCCTGTAGAACTGATTTATAAACCCCAAGTGACCATAAAGTGGTAGCAGTGAAAAAATGCTGCACTCATGATACTGTCAGGAATGAACCTTAGGATGTACAGGAGCAGGCTAACAAAGCCACAATTTTGGGAAACAGTAATGCCCAGAAATAGAAGAAACTTTATGTTGTGAATACATGCCTAAATAAAAAAAAAGTCATGGTCAGGGAGCTCAACTTAGATTTGTAGCAGTGTTATTACTTATTTTTAAAGCCAGAGGCAAACTAACCTTGAAGTGTAGCCTGATTTTTCTTTTTGTTTAATTTCCAGTTTCTGTAATCTAAAATCATCCTCACTTTATATTTCAGTGCTTACAAGATTCACAGTAAAAAGCAAGACAGTCAACAAAAGTTATCAACAAAAGAGTTGATGTGCCCTAGTTGAAAGCAGGATGATGGCTGTATTTCCCTCATGCCAACATACAGAGAAAGCAAACAGAGAAATGGGCTGGTGTCTTCCAAAGAACAGAGCAACCCGTGGAACCTCATAATTACAAGGAAGTCTGAGTGCATTTTTCTTGAGATAATTCTGCACAACACATGATATTTTAGATGCAGATTCCCCCGTCTGCACCTCTCCACCCCCAAAATTCCTTGGGAACTCTTCCCTCGAAATATGGAAAAAATTGGCTAGCAGGCAAAAAAAAAATCCAGACAAATATACTCAGAATTGTGATCTTCAAATTAATCTGAGATCTATGAAAAAAAAAAATTCTTTCAGATTTAATTGCTTGATGAGAGAAAAGAGAAAGTGGCAAGAGTGTGGTGGGTATTCCCAGGCATTCCCACTGTACAGCAGCACAATGTTTTCTTGCTGAGAGTATATAGCACATGAAATGCATTCGTATTTCTCATAAGATAAAGAATTACTTAGTATGATTTTGGGCTGAGTGGAACTCCAAGTGTGGAGAAAGCAATTCAGAGTATTCCTGCTGAGAGAAACGAAGATGGGATAAGCATTGGTCAAATAAACAAACAAACAAACAAACAAACAAACAAACAAAAAATTACAAGGGGGAGGAAAAGAAAGCAAACACATTAAACCCAAGAGTTTTGTGTAGATTATTGAAAGAAGTTGAAGAGACAATTATGAACAAAAACTTCTCCAAGACTTCTTGTTCAAGAGTATCTCTTCCATTAGCTTTAATTTTACAGTAACTAGATGATCTGCAGCAACAAATTAAAATATTATGATGCCCTGACAGAAACTTAAGAGAGATCTCCAGTAAATCTGCCTTTTCTTAGGACTGGTATTACTTTACTCCTTGAGTATTAATTTGATGGTGTGACATTTAAAACACAAAAGACACTTGAGGCAAATGGCTAAAACATATAATCTTTGCATGTGAAGATGATAACACCAGATAGAAAGCTCATAACTGAGGAGTGAGTCATTTAGCACTGTCCCTGGTGAGTAGGATGGCTTTACTCTATTGGAGGCGCTGACCATCCTTGTTGCTATAGAAATATCCCTTTTAACACAGACACATGCTTGCCTGGCTGATTTTGAAACAGAACCATCCCTATAGTCTCTGGCTATTAACTATATTTATTAGTTTTACTGTAAAGACTCTGCCCTTCTGTTCAGCTTGGGATCAAGCTGTGGTGAGGAATTGCTTGAGAAGGTTTTCATCTTCTAACAGCATCCTCATTCAGTTTTTTACCCAAAGGCATGACAAAACAAGCTGGGCAGAATGTGATTTCCTAGGAAGAGCAAATCCTTCTGAAGATTTTTTCCCAGCAAACTCTTTAAGATCCTTGAAGAATTACTGAAATAAACAAAAATGGCCTAATATTTCCTCCATTTCAAGTATAAAACAGAGCTATAAAAATGGAATTACACAGCATTTTGGTTCTGCAGAAACTGCTAAAGTGAGTACTGTATTGTTTAAGAGTGGATAATATTCTGTAGAAACTCTTGCTACGAATTAATCCCAGTGGAATGAAATTAATTGTTTTATTTCATGAAACAGGATAGGCAAGGTATTCAAGAACTACATTCTCAGTCTTGAACAAGTGAACTATGCAATATGTAGAAGTGCAATAAAATTCTGAACATCATTCACAGAAGTGGGATCAAGTTTCTATCAGAGGTGATAGAAAACCATTACCATTAACCATAACTTAGTTCAAACTAGACTTTGACATTCATAGGGCAAACCAGGCTAAAAGAGCATATTCATTTTCCCAGGAAACTGTCCTCTGTGTTGAAACCCCATAAAATGGTGTTGATACAAAGCAGATGACAGCACTTTCATGGTTTAAGATTCTTGAAATTGTAGTGGTGTTGCTCTGAGATGTTTGACAAAGTACAAGAAAACACACAGCCCTATTAATCCATAAAAAATGGAAAGTTTTCAAGCTAGGACATTAAATGCAAGAATTCCGATGGGGTTATTTTAGTTTTTAAATCCCTAACAACACAAAATTGATAGAAAACATAAAATTGCCTGGATATAATTCATTATCAGATTTAGCATATTGAGTGTGAAGTTTAAGATTGCAGTAATTTCACGACTATAAGGCGCACCCTTTTGACTAAAATTTTGGCCTGAAGCCGGAATTGCGCCTTGTAGTCCGGTGCACCTTATATGATGTACAAAGTCGCAAAATTTGCCAACACGGAAGTGAGAGCTGCGAGGGGGGGGGCGACGCCGCAGGAGAGCTTAGTAGTGATGGGGGAGCGGGAGTGGGTGGCCCCAGGCACTGGAAGCAGTGCTGGCAGGGAGGCAAGGGGCGGGAGGAATGCTAGCAGGGAGGCGGGTGCACCGGGAGCAGCGCTAGCAGGGAGGCGAGGGGTAGGAGGAGTGCTGGCAGGGAGGCAAGGGCACTGGGAGCAGCTCTAGTGGGAGGAGAGGGGCAGGAGCAGCATGGGCAAGGAGATGAGGGGTGGGAGCAGCACGGACAGGGAGGCCCGTACGAGCTGTGCAGGGAGAGAGGGAGGCAGCACCGGTCCTGTACGAGCCACGCAGGGAGAGAGGGAGGTGGTGCTGGCCCCGGCTGCTGCGCAGGGAGAGAAGGAGGTGGCGCCGGCCCTGGCCACCGCGCAGGGAGAGAGGGAAGCAGTGCCAGTCCTGTATGAGCCGTGCAGGGAGAGAGTGGCACCACCCCGGCCCTGTACGAGCCACGCAGGGAAAGAGCGGTGTTGCCCCGGCCCTGTATGAGCGGCACAGGGAGAGAGCGGAGCGGTGCTGGCCCCATCCGCCGCATGGGGAGAGAGGGAAGTGCCACCGCTGGCCCAGTGCAAGCCACACGGGGAAGGCAGGAGCGGGCGGTCACAGAAGCCATGAGTCACAGCCACCCCGAGCCGACTCAGATCACGGGCAGCCCTGAGTCACCCCAGACAGCCGCGAGCCATGGCCCCCTGAGTCCTGCCTTGCCAGCTGGTGCCGCAGGCAGACAGGAGTGCCGAGGCTCATGGCATGGGGAGGGCGCCTGAGACTGCATTTAAAGGCTACAGCAATCTGTGAAAAATGTTTGCGAATTGAGCACATGCCAGTAAACCTGCGATGGTGCAATTCTGTTGCTAATTCGTTACTTTGTTGCACGCCACGTGGCTCCTCGCTGCAAACAAAAAGTGCGCCTTATAGTCCGGTGTGCCTTATGGTCGTGAAATTACTGTAAGCTTCTTGAGAAATAATTACTCATACATGTCTGATGATTAGCAAACAAATTGAATTAAGAACTCTAGCTTATTGGTTCAACTGAGGGAGGAATACAATTTCCAGAAAGATGGAAATATCATTGGTAAAAGTAGAAATGGAGGTGAAGTTTAAAGTATGTGAGCTAGTTTTCTTCCTTTTCAAATAAAAACTAGATTAGGTAAAAATTACACCAGTTTCTGTTTGAAGGACTTTGAGCAGTTGAGAAGGAGTATTTGGAATTACTTGAGCAACTGTAATTTTTTATGCCAGTAAAATTTAACATGATCATTCACACTTTGGTGAAATGTAAATTTCAGCTTTTTATTTCAGCTACAATTACTCCAGAAAGATAGAATCAAAACTAAATTATCCCCTCATCTAGAATCTCAAAAATTATATCTGATGTAATACAAACTCCTATAGAAAAATAATAAAAAAATTACATAAATAGGAGACTTACAGAAGGTTATCATAACCTCATTCATCACTGCAGTGAGTACTGTTAATGTCAATTATTGAGGGACCAGAACAAAACAGCCTTTGATGCACAGCTGAGGACTCCATTATAAACTCAGTAAGGTCCCCTTAATTACTGATCTCCCCAAAGTGGTAAGAATCTGTTCAGATAAGAATTCTCTGTAAAGCACTATAGAATTGCTTTTTACACGTCTAATCAGAAAATGAGTGTAATGTCTCAGAGAAATTCCTCAAAAAGTCATTGCTATATAGAGAACAAGAAGCATTGCTTGTTGAAACCTCTCTGCTGCAAACATGTCCTTACATACTATGATTATTCACAGTCTTTACTGGCAAATCTAGAAAAAACAGGAGATATTTAATATTTTGCATAGAGAGTTATAAAGAATAAGTTATCCACAATAACTTGATTTTCTTTCATGATTTCTTCATTACTTGAAACATCACATATTCTAAGTCTTAAAAAACCAACCAATCAACCAAAAGCCACAATAAGAACAAAGCAACTGCCAAGACAAAGTTTGATTGAATACTGGTACCCACACACTGTGCCTCTGGTTAACTGCTACCAAAGTTTATTTCTATTTCTGTAATTTTTGTGTCTTAATGAAGTCTCATACCTCCTCTTTAAAAGGATCTATCTCAAACTCAGAGTGAGCAGTGGAGCTTTAGCTATACTTTGTATGTGGAGAGACTTTATAACAATGTCATGGAGAATTGTATAATCAAGTAGAAAGATTTGCACAAAGTCCCTGTATCTGTCTCATCCTAAAGGAAAACAGAAAAACATCCCTTAGATGTTCCATGGGAGCAAGACATGTTTACATGTGTACCCTTATTTAATATTTTAAATAATGAAAAGTGTGCACATATTAGAGAGCAAACGGGCAAGGTTTATGCAGCAGCTTTAAACATGGTTAACATCGCATTTACATATAGGACAAATTCTGGTTTCTAATGAACCAAAAACTTCAAAGCATAGGGATTGTTGCAAAACTCCCCCAAATCTCAATGGAACATTGATGCATATTAATAAGCATATTATAATATATATGTAAGGGGTTATTCTTTTATTCCACTTGATACTTATGGGATCTCACTGAGCCAAGACTGGGTATGTTTGAAAGATGTTTTCAAAAGAAATGGCCAATAGAGAGTCCAGAAGAAAAAGAGTGAAAATAATGAGAGGTTTATAATGTAAGAAGACAGCTTATTTGCTTTGGAAAAAAGAAGACAGATTCTTGGAAATGAAGCATGAAGCATTTGTTGTTAGTGCTTCAGAAACAAAAAGCAGAAAAAACCAAAAAATATTAGGGCTGTTAGTGTTCTTAGATCCCAAATATTCCAGAGAGGAATCAGCAGCCAACATTATTCCAAAGGTGAGCATCAGAAAATAACACCTAATGCCTACCCCACAGCAACACTCAGTATGAACAGACTGTAGAAGATTCTTAGTTGGTGGTTTGTTTTTTTTTCTACTTTTATAGCAACTGGAGTTGAGACTGTCAGGCACACACTGTATCCAACGCTGTCAGAGGGGAGGAGCTGGCATTCCACAGATGCCTGCATGGCTCACAGGCAAGTCCAGCAGCTGCCAGAATTCAGCCAACACAATGCCTGAGCTACACTTTCATTCTCTTTCTTTCCTGGCTTACAGAGACATTGCACTGCTGTAATTTGCTCTTAATCTCTCAGACTGCATGTAACCAATTTCATATCATATCTATCTAGAATGCCTTTGCAGAGCTCCAAGCTTCACCTTCAATTGTACTGCCAGGAAAATCTGAATCTGAGGATCTTCTGTCGGGGGAGAGGGAAGTGGCTGGAGGAGAAAAAGAGGCAAAGAAGTAGACACTGATAAGCTTATTTCCAGATGCTTGACCCAATTTCTATCCATTTATTATCTCTTGTGAGGACTAAAAATTTTCCTCCATGAATTCCTTTTAGGTTACAATTCTTTTTTACTCCAGATAACAAAATTGCCCTAGAGCAACTCAGAAGACCCGAGTTAAGATGAAGGCCCAGCTATGTCAGTTGCCTTATAAAGGGCCAAGAAAATTCAGTATCATTTCCATGAATGGAGAGTTGTTAATTATGGATTCAGGTCAGTACACCCAGTTTTTACTTCTTTTTATTTCAAGACTTACAAGAATCCTGTCCCCTATTAGGCTATTCTGAATAAAAACACAAGTACATGAAGCAGGTCTAAAAAGTAAGAGAACTAGTTGCTTCTACTACAAATGCTATGTGGCATTCTTTCCAGAGTTATTCTTAAGGAAAATATTTGCAATACATTTTGCCTCTTAAAAGAGATGGCCAAATAACTATGTACATTCAGTTTAAGTTCTCTTCCCCACCAGGCATCTTCCAAGAGATGCCGTTTTTTTCTAAGATCACATTTTAAGAGAAAGCTCTATTGCCCTTGTTGAGTTACAGCCTTACAAAAGCAAAGTGCCTTGAAACAATGTCTGTTTTCCCCTTACTCTGCTTCTAGAGAACTGCTTTGTCCCCTCCTCAACGTCTCTCAAGTCTGACCCTTTGTTCAGAGTAATGAGTCTGGTCCTCCTTTGCAGTCCACTTCTTAGTTCACACACGCCACCAAAATTCATTTATATCGTGAACACAAGACTAAAATATTAACCAGAAACTCCATCATTCTTTCTGCGCAATAGTTTTTAAAGCCACATGAGTTCAAACTGGGAAGGGCTGTTACACCACTTGTCAGAAGGAATGCATGGTTTATTCTTACAATAGGACAGAAAAGAAAGTGGTATAAATCAACACAGAAAAAAAATGAAGGCCAAGGAAAATAAACTTAATCCCTCTAGGTACACATGCTGGATTAAACACAAATGAAGGGAAAGAGCTATAAAACAGTATTGCCTTGAGAATAAATGAACACATGACGGGCATGTCCAAGACTGGGACAAGGTATAATGAGAAATTTTCTATTATGATGGGAAAAACGAGTGGAACCTTCTGTCTTTTAGAAATGGCGGAGATGAGAAAATTAATTATGGTCAAGATGCAAGATGTACTTTTTACTTTTCCGGGCATGCTAACATGACATTATTGCATGTGACAAGAGGGCAGTGGAAACATCTGTCTAAACCTACAAAGCTGCTTTATTGCTAACAATGCTTGAAAGAGAAATGGAGTCTGTTGTGAAGAGCGTCCCACAAACCATATCCAAAATGTATTCGATGCTCTAAAAACGTAGATACTCTATCCATCTTTGACAAACTAAATCGAAGTTATTTAGTCCATCATAAACTTCTGCATCACATTTGAATTCTTGCACCAAAAATATGATGCCCTTTGGCCTAAAGAAATGGATTATTTATTTGTATGTGTATGTGGAGATTTGTAACATTTAGAAATGTTATGCATAAATTTAGAAATATCATGCATATCTCCAAAGAAAGAAGTAGCATTTGTGGTTAAAAATGAAAGCTATTTGGATATTCTTCATAAGATGGACCTAAAATTCAAGGACATGGCTCTTCCAGTGAGATTTAAACAGACACATTTCTTTGAAGAAATCCTAGAGACTGTATTTGTACTACTTCAAAATCCCATGGTCCTCATTATAGAACCCTTGCCTCAAAAAAAACAAACTTGTTTGGAGTCAGTTCTCTAGAATCCATTTTAGTTGCCCATAGAAGAATGAAAGGAAACTTCTCCATGACTAATTTCTTACCTGTACAGAAACAAAATTGTCTGATAAACTTTCACAGCCAGAATAGGTATAAGAATAGCAAGGTATCATTAAGATATCATTATAAGATCATAGCAAGACATCATTAAAAGTGATGGTAAGAGGAGAAGACACTATTCTAGATAAGAAAGGTACAAGAAGGACATAAATATATATATATATATATATATTTAAAGAATATAATGAATAAACCATCATCTCACAGGTGCTAGATTAAGTTAATAAGGAAAAATTGACACTATTACAGTTTATACATCTTCTGCAGTGTGGA
Organism: Turdus rufiventris; assembly: GCA_013186435.1. Taxonomy (NCBI): domain Eukaryota; kingdom Metazoa; phylum Chordata; class Aves; order Passeriformes; family Turdidae; genus Turdus; species Turdus rufiventris. The sequence goes on along the minus strand of PYHW01009837.1, from coordinate 801,189 downwards.
TAAGTAAAGAACACTATCATCTCCAGCTCTGCCAATAGGAAACATTTGAAATGTATTTTAATTTTTAACAGGAATAAATTACTGATAAGTGCCCATATCTGCTCTGAAAGCAGGATATATGCCTTAGGAGGATGAATAATATCTGATGAAAACACCAGCCAAAAAGCCACAGAACTTCAAAGCTTAAAATGATTTTAAGAAGTTTAATAAAAGAAACAGTTACACAGTGTAGAGAGAAAATAACTTTTGATTAGAGCAGGTAATCTCCTTGGGAGCCAGGATTGGTCTCAGTGCTGTTGTTACATTACACAGCATCTAAGTGTTTTAATTAACTCTTTCTCTGATACATCTAAAATGTAGGAAAGATCATTCAGGGCCATTTAAGCAATAGATCTGCTTCAATCACAAAGTGTACTATGTGAAAAAAACCTTTCTGTTTAAAAGCCTTCATAGCAAACAAAGAGCAGCGTGCAGCCAAAGCCCCATTTTCTTTTTGCCTGCTTCCGGACTGCCCTGGATTGCAGGAACACCATTAACTTGTCTGTAGGGAGGAAGTGAATGAAAGCAGGCTACAGCCTGTAGCAGGAACATGCCCTACAAAACACATTGTATAATCAGAACATGATTTAGAAGGTGTTTCATTGAAATTGTATTTACCACAAAGGCAATCTCTTCCAATGACTTAATTGCAGTTTATAAAGGGAAAAAAGTTAGCAGGAGAATGCAGAGGTCAAATTTACAATTCTGCAAAACAGCTTCTACAAATTTCTATGAATTTTTGGGCATGGGAGCCATGAAGACAGAGAGCAACACAAAACAAATTAGCAGAAAGAAAATAGTTAAAAAGTAGGATTAAAAAAAAAATAAAAAATTCCAGACTTTTCAATACCAAAAACACTTACACATTGCGAATCAGGAAGCTTGATACTAACCACTTTATTTATTGTTTTGCTACAGGAACTAGGGAATCAGCCTTCTGAAATAATCATTCAGCTTTAAAATACTGTTCCATTCTTGAGCTCTAAATCCAAAATTTGTAAAACACATATGGATTCTCTGATGCCAGCACTAGGACAAACTTAAGCAACTACAGGAATCTACTGAAAAGGATAACGAGTGGCTATATATCAGGAATTTTATACATCTTGAATAATTCTTCATTTGTCCCTTGCCCATAAGTTACAGGTGAAATATTACATCTTGAATGTCTCTAGAAGTGTTCAAATGTAAACTCACCTCAGAAATAGGGATATCTGAGCAAGTTTTGAAAGCCACTCCTTTTAATGTCTTGAGAAAGACCCTGAAAAACCTGCTATGGAGAAAACCAATGTTTTTTTGAAAACAGATTTCTATGTGCTATGTTCCAGTTATTTTTCCTTGCTCAGTAAGATGATTAGGAAAGAGGTAGTATAACACCCTTTGAATATACTCTGCCATTAACTTTCTGGGCATCTTTATTGGGGCATCCAGTCTCACAGCTTGGCAGGTCTGAAAAGAATGCAGCTGGTGCTTGCCTGCGGCTGGGCATGCGTGGGAGTGTGCTTTACAAGAGCAGAGCAGTTCCCTGCCTGCTGTACTGATTCACTAAAAAGGCAAATACTTGTCACAGTCTTTCACCACTTCCAAACTGATTTTTTTTTTCTTTCCATCCATTGACAATCTTATGCAGAAGGTAATCTTTTATTTAAAATAATATCCTCCCTTGTGTTCAAAATATGGCAATATCCAGTGATTTGGAAAACAGAAATATTCACTTTATCCCCAGGTGTCTGACATTTTTACCTCTTATTACTGAGATATTCTTCACATCCTTATTTTCCTGTAAGTGATTAACCTTTCAGAGCTCTAGAGAATAAATAATTTGCTTCTGCATAGAGGGAAGGGAATTAATAAAAAATAGCCTAAAAAAATACTATTTCTCATTGCTTTATTCCTTTTTTCTTGCCTTACTTATCTAGAGATGAATATTTGCAATATTGTCAAACTTTTAGACTACCTTTTTTTTTGGACTGCTCTGCCACAGCTGTTCAAAATAGCGTATTTGTTTGCACATCAATATCCAAGTCACATGCTGCAAAGCAATAATGTTTTAATTGAGGACCAAAACATTTTCTATAGATTGCTCCTTCCCTGCATCACAAAATCTTTCTATGGAAGCATTCAACTGTTTTTGATTTGTGGAATGCTGACTAATGAAGCTTTAAGTAGCACACAGCAAATTTAAGCCTACTGTCAAGTAGTTACTTTTCACATTTGCCTTTCAAGAAGTCTGTAGATTCAAAGCTTTTATCCACGTCATATATTTCAGATAATAAACCAGTATTTTTTTTCCTCCTAAAATTAATTCCTTATATACTGGCAAGTGGAAAACAGAAGATTTTTATTCTGTTTGCTGAGTTTTTCCACAGTTTAGAAGGCTACTAAAGAAGCTGGCAATCAGCACGCTCAGTGCTATGCCTTGGTCTTCCAGTTTTGGCTTGTGGAGACCCCCTGATGTGACTGTATCACTGAATTGTAGCTGTCCTCACTTTTACAGCGGCCTTCCTGAAACTTGTCATTGCATGAAGCAACCGGAATGGGATCAGAGCAGCCTCATGCTAGCCCTCGTATCAAAAAAAATGAAAATAAAATTTGTAATTTCTCTCCTGTGTGAATCTGACTGGCTATTTTTCTACCAAAAATGAAAATTCACTTGCAAAGAATAAAATTATATAGTCCCATAAAAATTCCAAACATCATGCTGCCACGGCCCTCGGGGGGACAGCACCGACGGTTGTCCAGTTGCAAGTGAAGCGAATCCCAAATCACAGTCCCAAGTGAATCTCAGTGCAAAGCGAAATCTCTCTTTATTCCTTAAGCGAATCCTAGTCTTAGTCT
>PYHW01009837.1:768471-793213 GCA_013186435.1 Turdus rufiventris | reverse complement strand
TGCGCCTTATAGTCAGGTGCGCCTTATTGTCGTGAAATTACTATACTCTCAACCCACATTTTAGGCTTCACACTGTGGGGTGAGCTGGACTAGTCCAACACTGTTGCAAATAATGAAGATATCATATAATCATAGAATATCCTGAGCTGTGAGATACCCACACAAAGATCACTAAGTCCAGTTCTTGGTCCTGAGTAGGACCACTCCAAAAACCACACTATGTGCCCTGACAGTATTGTCCGAACACATCTGGAATTCTGCCAGGATTGGTGCTGTGACCACTTCCGTGGGGAGCTGTTCCAATGCCCAACCACCCTCAGGGTGAGGAAACTTCTCCTAATATGCAATTTAAACTTTCCCTGCTTCAAGCCATTCCCTCAGGTCCTGTCACTGGTCAGCACAGAGGAGAGATCAGCGCTGCCCCTCCTGTGCCTGCCATGATGAAGCTGTAGCTGCAGTGAGGTCTCCCCTCAGTCTCCTCTTGTTCAGGCTGAATAGACCAAGTGACCTTGGCCACTCCTCACATGGCATCTTCTCAAGACCCCGAGGAACCTCACAGCACCCTAATGCTAGCCCAGTTGGCAATCATATAGGATTAGCATTCCCTACTTCGTTAAAACTATGAAAGAGCAATCTGCAAAAGAGATATTGTATGACAAGCAGTACAAATGGAAAGCATCTTGGATAACTTCTTTTTAATTCATTCTTCTCAAAGACTGTCCTCTTTGAAACAAGTTCTTTTTTCCATTATATCTTTCTCATATATTTAAATTCAGCAGAATCATAAAGGTTCAAGATTTAGAGTGGCATTATAATTAATGATTATTAGCTGAATTCTCTTTTACTAAAAAACTGTTTTGTTTCTTTTTTAAAAGAAACATCATACCTTTCTAATAGCACTTCATTTCCCAACTTAAGTGGCTTTCATACTAAAAGCATTCTCAGTTTGTACCCTGAAATATCTGATTTTTTTCTTGAAGGAACAGTAGAAAGCCAATAATGGCATTCAGTAACTTTTTTGTTTATTGTAGGTAAACATCAAACAGTGTTCAAGTTCTTTGCACTATGTATGTTAAACATAGGAGATTCCTAGCTGAATTTTAGGTGTGCTGTTACAACTGAAATACCTCAGTCTTCCAATTAAGCAAAAGCAACAGCACATTATAACTGAAATCACTAATATGATACTCTAAATAATACCTACTAATCATCAGATGGCTGTGAAACCTCCAAGAGCTGAAACTAAACAACCTGTTTCAAGGAGTATTTGTGAAAAACAACCTTCCTAAGTCCAGCACCAGTCTACAAAATATGTCTCAGCAGGGCACAGGTGTGAGGAAGCCTTGTGTCTGTCAGGGGCCTTATTTATAGCTGTTAGCCTAATTGCCTCTACATGTAGATGAGAATCTAATTACCTGTTTTCCAGCTGACAATGGAGACAAAGTTTTATCCCTATGTCAAAGGAACAGCTGTGTTGAGAAATAATCAATTGAAATAATTCCGTGCCTCCTCAAAATGAACATAACTTCCACCATCATACATTCGTAGTACAATGCCTATTAAAGGAAAACTTGCACACAGAAAAATTTTGCAATAGACTATTTATATAAAGAAAATATGCTTAGATATTACTTCACTTTGCTTATTGGGCTTTTCTTGTTCACAGTATCTTGCAGTGATCATAATTCAACAGCTATTACATCATAGCATCTTGCTATGGAAAATGTTACGAGATTATTTCACTAAAATGCAGAGTAGTTGAAAGCTGACTTTTTATAAAGGAGAAGGTCACCAACCTCAAAGTTGAAAATTCCTGTTATTGAGTTAAAAGTGTCAGAGAAAATTGTTACACCGGAAAAAAAAAACCTAGCAGAATGAAATAAAGTACTTTGTAAGTGACATTTTAAAATAGAGACATAGTATTAACCAAATTCAGAATTCAGAAATTGCTTTTCTAAAAAATAATATACTGACAGCATCTCTTTAAAATAGTTGAAAGATAAGAAGAAGCAACAAAAGAGCAAGCATTAGGAGAAATGTTCCTGTTTAGAGCAAATGATTTTAGTTAATGGCTCTATTTGTAATGGATATCACATTGAATGTACTTTGCTGAAGGGAATCGAATAGGGATATACAATTTGAAAGTTTTCAAAGTTCCTTGAAAAATTTCTGTGCGAATTTTAAAAAAAAATCCAAATTATTAGCTCTGTAAAAGAAAATTCGTCCCAGAGAAAGGCAGCACACATTATCCTGCTTATTTGTCTTACCACTCTGCTCTCAGTTGGCCTGCAACCCCACTGCCCAGGTAAACTGGGGACTTGTGGCACTTGGTGGTAATTACAACACAGCGCCTTGTCACCCGGGTGTCAACTGTAACCAGTAGCTCAGTGCAGCTGATGCAAAGCAGCTCTCAAGTAATAATAACATTCAACACCACTGCTCTGAAACAAACCCAGTCATCTGGAGGTTCAGCAGTGTGGATCCCAAACGATACCCTTTTAATGTAGTTTTGATTAAAATTCCTACTTCTCAAATGCTCTGTGTTGCTCATTTCACCTTTTGTTGAAAAGTAATGTCTCATGTATTTAATGCTTGAGCTATGCTGAAATGCATAGCATGTGTGATTAAAATGCATTTGAAAATTAATTAACTTTCTTTGAGGAATCAAATTGTGATTTTACAGCCTGTAACATTATCTTTAGTACAGTGATAAGACTTTTCAAAGCCAACTTTCTTTCAAAGGACCAAGAAAAAGCATACCTTCTGTCCTTATCCTTCTGTTGATAAAAGCTCTTTCACAGGCATCTTTAAAGAAACAAATTTGTCTTTAAAAATATAAATATCGGCAAGCCCAGTGATAATAATGTTGGAAGGGAACTATCAAAAATAAAAAAATTGTTGGCTAAGCTGAGGATAGCAAATAGAAATAGAAAATAATACATGGGGAAACATGTCTCTTGGTTAAATTGCTCATGATGGAACGTATTGTTCTGCCTGCACAGGGGTTTTTATGGTTGAGAAATAGTATGCGTTTGTATTCTTAAATGTTTTCAATTCATTTGTGCTTTACCATGCCAGCATAATCAGGTATGAAAAAAGCAAAGCACTCTTGGTATAAATGAGGGTGTATTAAAGAGAACACACCGTACCAATGTAGTAAATGAGTTATGTGAGCTCTACTGAGAAAAATGTAGTTTTGCTGGTACAGTTTCTCAATTTTAAGGACTTCTGCTGATGTAATTCAACTGAACAAGCACCACAACATTTTGAACCCCACAGTAGTCTAATGCTGCTGTATTAACTTAGCTGTCAGTAAAGGAGAAATATTAAACTAATACAGGTTGCAGTGACTTGGAAATGCACCTCTTACATTTGCTTTTTTCCTCTATTTTGCATTATAAAATCTGCAGAGACTCATAATATATAATTCTGAGGTTTGAATTTCCCTCATATTCTGGAAAACTAACCCAAAGTCATTTTATGATATATATTATTTTTGATTCTTGCTTTCTGTATTCCTTTGCACAATTAAATTAAAATATCCATGAAATATTTATTTCTTCAATTTAATTTTAAACAAAGAAACTAATACAATGTGAATAATTGGGATCAAGAAAAAGTCACTTCTTTCCCTAGTAAACCATAACAAAACAATGATGTCGCTGTGGTAACCGCAGAGAAACATTGAAACCAACCATCAGGAAACACAGGGCACACTGAGGTATGACCCCTCCCCAGTGGAATTCTCTGAGAAGTGTTCACAGCTGCCCATTCCAGGCCAGTGTCTCTTTCTGTCCGCATTCATGGAAATAATCTTGTCCTGATTAAATTATGTGAGACCTGCAAACACAGGCTTCTGATATGTTTCTTTTGCATTATTCTGCTTTTTTTTTTTTTTTTTTTAATTTCCTTGGATAGATTGCTGCAGAGAATGAACATAAAAGGTTTTGGAGGCCCCAGACCTCATAATACACGGGGAGTGTCTGGCAGCATTGGGTGGTACAAGAGCAGGCCAGGGCTTACCTGGGTCTTCTAACATTTGCATCCAGAACTCTGCATATAGTTTCCCATGTACTCTAACTTATTTCTCCCATTTTGAAAACCTCTAAGATATTTAAGCAGATCAACTCTACAAGCAATGTGTGACAATAACTTCATTTTATCCTTGTTGTCAAGCACTCCTGCACTGCACTGCTGCTACTACTGTCCTACTGTATTTTGACCAAACTGATACACAGAACAGACTCTATAATTTGTGAGAAATGAGAGTTATAAAGTAGGTATGTATTTATTCAGCACTGAGAAAATGTTTTTTAAAATATGCACACCAAAACTTTAAACTATTTCCTTATTTATTCTCTAAAAGCTTCATATTGCACAATACACTTAATACATATTCGTATCTTAGCCCTGCCTAGTCCCACTTACCTTAGTTTCTCATTAAAATGAGCAAAAAGTCTTTTTAAGCTTGCACCTTTCCAATTTAGGGATTGTTGGAGGTTTCTGACGAAGGCTTCTAAACTTTTCATTGCACTTGAACTTTTAAATTTTGTCTCTAGAGCATGCATCTTAGCCCTTTGGACATATTTTAGGCCTCGAGATTAGTTTTTGCTGGTTTAGGGTTCTGGATTTATCACTTATTACTGTTAGTTCTTGTAACCCTCACACTCTTTGCCAGTTTGGGCTCTGTTTATCACAAACTAGTCTGCCTCTCCTCCCAATTTTTGCGAGCATGGTAAATGTCAGGCATTTCTAATTGTCTTGTTTTTTGATGGACTATTTCTTACTTCTCAATTCCCTGTCTCAAAACTGAGCAAATCCATTTTGCATTCATGACAGCTTCGCACTCTGTTTCGTGGTGACTGCAGCAGAAAGCTCACCGAGGAGCATTTAGGATAATCTAGGTTGGATCTAGAGGGTTAAAAAGATGTGGTAACATAAGAAAATTTCAAACGGAATGTAGTTTACAAGGGGAAAGTCAAGAGAATGCTTTGAGAAGAATGTAGGATTTATGACAAGAAAGAAACTAGAAATGGGGTTGGTCAAGTTGCCAAAACATTTTATTTTAAGAAGGAAGAAATCCATGAACATGCAGATTTTCCTACATCTGGAAAAATGTAGTGGTAGTCTGCTAATGTGATTAACTATTTCTGAATTTAATGCTAACACATTTTTGTTAATTCCCATTTTTAACAAGAGATTATCACAAATAAAATAATCTACTGTTACAAAGGTATATGTCCACTCCTTCTCTCTGAGAATGCCTTTGCTTTCAAGATAAATGAACTGATATTTGAAGAACATTGGAGAAAAAATTCAAATTAAATCACCTGTTTGTAGATCTTCTTGACAGCCCTCTGTTATATTTAGATTTATCCTATTTGTTCAGCACTTTATGTTCACATTAAAGGTCTCTATTCAGTATTTCTAGTTTTGTTCCTCTTCTCCTGCATGGTCCCAACATGTCTGCTACACAGAAGTACAGCTTCTGATCCTGTTCTGCTTATTCATAGTGCATTAACTAATATAAATAAACTAGTAATGAATAGACTCATAATTAACATACAGAATTTATATGAAGTTTTCTCTGAAAAATACACAATCTCTATCTGTAGACTCAAGCATTATATTTTCACGGAACTGCTGTAGTCTTTAATATCACTTGCAAGTTTACCTTCCTAGTGGGCTACACTTTCTGGTGCAATAATTAAATAAACTATTTTTCTATCTCACAGAGGGAAATTAAGTACAGTAATTTCACAACCATAAGGTGCACTGGACTATAAGGCACACCACCGGGAGCTGGCACATTTCGCAACTTTGTAGATCATGTAAAGTGCACTGGACTATAAGGCACATCTTTATTTTGCTGCGAAAATCCGTGCCACACGCAACAAAGTAACGAATTACTAACAGAATCCCGCGATTGTGGAGTTTACTGGCAGGCGCTCAATTTGCAAACATTTTTCATAGATTAGTGTAGCCATTAAACGCAGCCACAAGCGTCCTTCCCGTGCACGGGGTCTGGCATTCCCGCCCACCCCCAGCGCTGGCTGGTGAGGCAGGGCTCGGGGCAGCGGTGGTTCGGGGCGGCTCGGGGCCGTGGCCACGGCGTGGGCCAGAGGCACTTTCGAGGCTGGCGGCACTGTTTACAGGGCTACAGTGGCAGCGGCAGCCAGCGCTGCTTATGGGGCCACGGCGGCGCTGTTTACAGGGCTGGCAGCACTGTTTTCGGCACTTTCCCGCGGTGCTTTCTCACTGCTTTTCAGCACTTTCCCGCGGTGCTTTCTCACCACTTTTCGGTGCTTTCTGGTGACGCTTTCTCACCACTTTTCGGTGCTTTCCTGTGGCGCTTCTTGGCACTTCCCTGCGCTGCACCCCTTCTCCCCGCTTCTCCCCGGCCGGCGGCCACACCAGTTCCGGGTTTTCCCCACCTGGTGGCCACAGCTCCCACAGTTCTCGACTCCCCCCGCATGGCCTCAGGTCCCGCAGGTCCCAGCTCCGCTCGCAGATCGCACTTCCAGGTTAGCAAATTTCCGAACTTTGCACATCAGATAAGGCGCACTGCACTATAAGGCGCAATTCCGGATTCGGTGGGAAATTTTATTCAAAAGGGTGCACCTTATAGTTGTGAAATTACTGTACTGTGTTCTTTAGTAAGTTGCACAAACATTTTGTTAAACTGCCAATTCTACCAGCAGCATTTGAAACTAAATCATACTTTTTTTCTAACTGCAACATGTAACAATAGTGGATTTTTTTTTTTTTTTTTTTATGTTTGAAGTTGTAGGATGGGTCTATTTAGTCTCCTGAAAATGTACCACATGGCTACACAGTGAAAGAAGACATCCCCAAAGAGCAATTTAGGAATTACCTATTATGGCAATTTGGGCTCAATTCCCTATTATTTCAATATGAGATTATTTGTGGAAGGATACATCAAAGAAGGTAAAAGATTAATTGAGAGGATTCACTATCATTTCCTGCACATAAAACTTGTAGTTATATAGAAAGAACAACTTTTAGGACCGAGAATATTCACCCAGTGAAATAACATTTACAGGCATCTGTTTTGCCAGGAGAAATAAGCAAGCCAATAACACACTGAAGAAAGAAAGATCTACAGAAAGGATCAAATAACCCATGGAGAAACTTTTCTCCATTGCTGGTTCCTGACAGATGAACCACAGGGCTCCTTTACAAGTTCCACTGCAGCAATGGAAGAGCTCAGAGCCCATGATGCTGTTCTTTGTACATCTTAATGTAGCTCTGTAAATAACCTTGTCGGCAAATAATTTAGTGTGACACAATATGGAATTTAAACTTAAGATAGGGATCAGAATTTAAATTTACAATTAGAAACCTGGGCTTGAATTATTTTCCACATTAGTTTTGTAAACAATTTCTTTTCCTTTATTATGGGGGAGTAGCTGCCCTACTTTTTTCATTAGAAGTTATTTTAGAGACCTGGGGAAAAGTATAGAATGACATTTGTGTAACACCAGTTTATGGATTTCTTAATATAATTTCATCTTAGCATCTAACAGTTTTATCAGAATACGTTTCAACAGAAAACTAAAATCTAAGAAATTCCATTTATTAGAAAGAGAGTTTTCTAAAACTTTCAAAAGCAACTAAGAAAATTCTACTATATTTATGATACAAACATATTAAAAGCAGGAAAAATAATTTTTTTTTACTGAAATAAAAACATCAAATATAGTAATAGTTGTACCATCTTCCATATTAGGAAATCTCTCCTTTTCTTTTTATTTTCAATTTTCTGGTGATCCAAGGTACATCCAGAACAATATTTATAAAACAGGTGCAAACATGTTGTGAGACAGTCACTTATATAATGGTCTGGGAGAACAAGATTACTGGTTCATTACTTACCTAGCATAATGGAGACAAAATTATTTCCCAGTTACCTTCCTGATGATATTAACCCTTTTTAAAAATAAATTCAATAGCATAAGCATATGACTATTTCTAATTATTCATGAGTTCAAACAAATGCCTCCAAACCTCAGCTTCCTGTGCTTGTACTGAAGTAACTCTAAAGTTTCAAGTTTCAAATTGTAATTATCTCAGCAGTTCTACTTACTGCAAGGCACGTTTTAACAATATGGAGCCTTCCCAGAAGTAACTGTGATTCATAGCTTGTAATGAATCACTCTGTAGACCAACAGACAAATATTGTTCAGATGTTAATTAGCTGGAGCACAAGGCATAATGGAATCCCAGTTTGTGAGCTGAATTAAAAAAACCTCACAGAATCCGTTTCTGAAATAAGTGTCTAAGTAAAGTGTGCTTCAGAGACTGATGCATTGTGACAGGTGCTCAGGTAGAATGCTAAAGTTTATGCAGCCAGAAGACCTTGGATTATATTCAAAAGACTATGCAGTAATGATGGCGATGAATTCATTTTTAAATTTGAAGCCAGAGGAAATAATAATAATACCTAGCTATATAAATAACTTTGGCCATTTAAGAACAGCAATCAAACACTTTTAAATGTCATATCAGAAAAGAATGTGATGTGCCAGGAATTTCTTACTTGTGGTGGGTATAAGTAATCCTCCCCCCATCATTCCTCCTTAATAAATAGGTAGAATAAATAATAACCTTTACAAAATATTTTGGAATTATTCATCCCTTCAAAATAAATATTTTCAAAGTATGAAATTGCATAAAAGCAATAAAATACCTGGCTGCCTGGCTTTCTATGTCGCTTCTATGTTTCTAGACCACAGGTAAGGTAGATTTACATTAATATAAACTATTAGAGTTCTAGTGTGAATTCTATTTACCTCAGAGGAGCTGTAACTGTTTCCTTTAGAGGGGTGGTGGATGGTAAAATTTAAAAGATTACATTAGATCTTGAATAAGACTAAAATGTGCACAAAAAAAATCTATTTTTTGTTGTTGTTTTAGATTGCAGATGTTGTCTTATTCCCTTTTTATTGGTATTTTTAGTGACAGAAAAATCACGGATTATTCCTCAGTGTGCTCTCATTATCATGTTTAAGAACACGATGCTCAGCCATCAACAGAGAGAAAGTTCTTTTAAAAGTGTATTCAACATCACTAAGCTGTCTTCCCTTTTTTTTAGTTGAAGTGTTACCACTTTTTCCATTATTTGTTAATACACAGATCCAGGTGTTATACATCTAGAGAAAGTTGAATTTTGAGGTAGTTGTTTTGATTTACTGTTTTGATTTAATTCATTGAATGAAAGAGGGATTAGAAAAGAAGTTTGATTCTTAGATCAATGATTACATCCCAAATTGCCTTGACCTCTGAGCCTGCATCACTAAAAATTTCCTCAGGAAACATCTCTTTTCAATCATATAGGAAGGCTTATTTCACACATTTTAAGACTTGCATTATGAGCTTTAATCATTAAAATGCCGTTTTCCTCAACAGATGATTTGCAATGATTTCCTATCAAACAATTTGTTAGAAGCTCAACTCACAACACTGTGTTTAAAAAACCCTATTTGTACCTAAGTTAAATAAACCCCACACACTTCTCCAGTGCATTTTTTTTGTCCTCCTAAACTCCTACATCTTCTTAAATTATCTTAGTCCTAACTCCATGCCTAGAAACGAAACCAAGCAAACAAAAAGATTAGCTCATGATATAAGTGAATTTTGGGTGAAGATGAACAGAGGAGAAAATCAGAAATACAGATGTTTAAGCTCTGAAAGAATGCTGTTCTGATAATTGCTCATGTTCCATTAATGAGAATCTGCTGAAGTAAATGTTTTTCACTGTAAGAGCACTTTTAATTTACACATATTTAAAATGCATGTTTTATATGGAACTAAACAATTTGAAAGATATTGAACTGGAAAATCCTGCAGAGGATCTGGGAATCTATGACTTAAAAAAGTTTAGAAGCAAAAACCAGCAGCTTAACGAACACATCTCTTGAGATTTTTTTGGGGTGAGAAAGGGCATGTTAAAGCTTAACAGTTAGACATCCTTTCTCTGATGGCATTTTGAGTTTTAGCACAGATTTTACCTGGGAATGCCTTTTCTTTAGGAGGTGCCTCTCTTTTCTAAAGAAAAAATGCAAACAGTGTTTTCTTTCATTTTTTAACTTCCCTTTGTTTCAGTTTCTTAGTCAGCCAATAGCAGAAATAGCAATATTTTTTCTATTGGATTTGAATATGTTCTGTCCAAAAACTTAGGAGGGTGAGTTTTTTTTCCTTTTCTTTCCTTCTCTTCCCCGCTGTGTTTCCTAGATGTAAAATCAGTCAAAACCTTAAGATACACTCTCATTTCTGTCCAGGCAGTATGGATAAACACCTTACCAAGACAACACTGTGGATCTCCCAGACTCCAAGGTGAATGCCAATGAGCAGTTCTTCAGAGCAATGAGTTTTTTCCGCCACTAAGTCTTGTCAAGGTTTACCTAAAGTACATCATGGTATATTGCTCAGATTTCATAATGTCAGACCTATTCCTGTGTGTTCTGACACTTGACCCCTTTGCACTGCTGTGAACCAATTTTCCTTCAGGAAAAACATCCAAGAAGCAGAATTACCAGTCAGTGGTGAGAGTCCTACATACCTAAAATAATAAATACATATTATTTATAAAACGATAGTAATATGGAAATATTGTACTCATCTACAGCCTGTTATGCTTTGATGTAAGAATAATATTTGAATCTTCTCTGCTACAGCAACATTTTTTCTCCTATCACCATGACACTTCCCTGGTTACAGCAGTATTTTAGAATAAGTTAAGAATAAAAATTTTTCTATCTAAATACACGTTTTTTTCTTTTTCTTTTTTTTTTTTTTTTTTTTTTTTGACATATAATGAAAACAACTCTTTATATTTGCATTGAAGTTTAGGCATTTTAGGAGATTTAACAAACCTTTGCATCACATGAGTTTCCTCCCTACTTCTTCCCTTATTTTGATTCTTTGCCATAAGGAGATATTCTGATATGAAAAAATAAAATATGAAAATGATATATAAATAATGTAAGCCCTTTAAGGGCTTGTTCTGGTTAGGAGGACAGGTGTCTGCTGAGAAAGGCAGGAGCCTCTCTTTGAAATGAAGAACGTAAACCCCCTCCCTCCAAATTATTATAATTTTGAAATCAAGGGGCTCTCAGGTAAATATATGGGAATTAGGAATAACAGTTCTTTAGTAAGAAAATTAAAATAGAAATACAGTATTACAAAGAACAAACCCAAAATACTGACAGTCAGAATACAACCTGACACCCTGTCAGGCAGAGTGTTGGTAGCAGTCCCATTAAATGGCAGCTGCAGTCCTGCTGGAATGGCAGATGTGGTTCAGTTCAAGCAGTGCTCCTGGGTGTAGAAGGGTGCAGTTTTCCTCCAAAAGTCCAGTGATGATGTGGAAAGGTCTAGTTTTCTTCTGGAATCCAGTGGAAAAAGGCTATATTGGTGTTCCAAATCTCAGATTTTTATCTAGGTAGGAAAGGCTTGACTTTTCCCCCTGGCTGGAGCATCTCCCAATGGGATAATGTAATTTTATCAGTCATATAGTGGGACTTAATTGCCCATTAGCAGACGATATCTTCCTGGAGGAAGGATGGGTCATGGAAAAGATAAAGAATACTGCCCCACCTGGTTTTAACAGATGGTGATAGAATACATACTTTTGGTCACATCCTGTGTTGCAACCTAAGAAAGGGCTAAAAGAAGTTTTATTCATATACACACCCACCTCCCCACAATGCCAAATGCAAAGAAACCCCAACCCAAACACTTAAACTGAAGTTTCATAGCATGTTTGTATTTCTTTCCCAATATTTTGCAGATATCACAAACCCATTCCAAGGCACTGATACCTTGATTCAGTCTGACAGAAAAGCAAAACCATCCATGAGCAACACTAATTTCTGTATTTGTTTGACTTCCTTGTTGATCGCAGTGCTGAAGAGGAGAAAGTACTTCAAATTAAACACGCCTTCTCGTGAAGTATATAGAACTCTTCTGCAGAAGCATTTAAAAATGCATTCCTGCATGTGTTGCTTTGGACAGTACTCAAAGTCTTCCTCTTCCTAGCACTGAACAGTCCAAGCATAACTTTACTAGGTTGGTTTTCTATCTTACTAAAAATAAAAGCCAAAATAATTTTTCTTTCTTAGTGTGATAAGGCACCCAGGGTGCAAATCTGCAATGGTTGTTTACCATAAGACATCTCTGATTTTACTTACTTTTGAGAAAATTGCATTAGAAATCTCTTCACAACTGACAGTCCTGAATTTGTAATGCTGTGATGCAGATTTTCACTGCTGTGAATTTTAATGTAGCAAAATAAGTTCACCTTCTTTACATATCTATATTTATGCTTCCGTATGAATCTACATACACATTTTTATTTTTTCTCAGACCTTATTCTATAGAAAGGTAAATAAAAATGGGATATGCAAAAAAGTGAATAAAAAAACCCAACCAATAAAATCTATGCTGATGTTATCGATCTTTCATATTAAGTAATTTGACAGCTCAGCTCAGGTGATGACAATTTCTCTGAATCTTCAGAATTTGCAATTGTTAGGAAAATTTTTACACTAAAAAGATAGAATTAGTATGGGTGGAGATAACCACATCTACTTGATCTTGCACAATGCAGAAATACAGAAGAATTAAAGGGGAGTATAAAAAAGTAGTGATATGATGATGACATTGCTGTGCAATCAGTGGGGTTTTTTCCCACTCATATTTAAAATGGAAAAAAACCTGTTTAATTCTGGTACCTGCTGCAATATGATAAAAAGAAATCTCTTTAATATTTATCTCAGAAACAGGCAGTGATTCTAGGAGTATCTAAGTTTTTCTTTCTTCTGTACAAGTTGCTACTGCATAAGGGTGTGGTTAGAGAGAGAGACAGATAAATCCATCCCTTCTGCCTTGCAGCTGCCCATGTTTACATACACCAGTATGGCCAAAATAAGAACATATTGCTGAATAGTTCAAAGCATCCTGGCTACTAAAAGGCTTTTTTATAATTTCCTGACCAAAGCACTTCAGTTCACAATGCAGGTTGGGCACACACATTTTGTCCACCTGACTCACTCCCCAGTCATGACTCCCACATAATAGCCACCCTTATTAAACGCACACCATAGGATATCTGCAATTTCACCCACTGCTGACCTCCTTACACAGCTCATTCAGATCCTCTTGTGAAACTTCTCTAGCTGAAGGACATCCCCTCAAATCCCATTTTAAAGTGGAATAATGGGAAATAAGATAATCCCTTCAAACTGGCATCAATATGGTATACGGATGCATACTTCCTGTTTCCAGGTACTGGCTCTGGTCTAGGCTTAAACATTTAAAAATATGAAAACCAGCTGAGTTTACATCACAAAACCAGCAGAAGTATTTTCTTTCCTGAAGCTATTTTAAAAAAATAATAATGTTAGGATAACTAAATGAGACACTGCCTTATTAATAAAATGATAGCATAGTGCTCAATTCAATACTATTTGTTAAGAACTATACTTTAAACTGAAATATTATTTTCCTGGTAGTACACCATTTGTTTCCCTTGTGAAACTGACAGAAGTATGACCTATCTATGGACTCTCATTTTTAGTTGCACACAAAGACACTTTTTCTAAATTAATTTGCTTCTAATATTCATTCAAGTAGCCACAAGAGGACTAAACCACTATTTTTCTTTTATCCATGTCCTTTCTTTAATAGGTTCGGATATTATTATCCAGCTTCAGTGCCTACAGGTCTCAAAATGAGACACAATGGAAACTTCTGCAAAGTCGTGTTTATTTTGAGAACAAACACACAGAGAAATAATTGAACAATTACTTAAGTAACCAAGAAAATAAATTATGCTGCTGACACATTGCAATGGCTGGGGAGAAATGCTGAAAGCATTCTCAGATAAAATTACACAAAGACTGCTCTTTTCAGCCTCCTTTACTTCACTGTGTAAGGCTGGAAGAGACAGATTCCATGTTGTTAGCCAAGCAAAATTATGCTAAACCATACCACAGTCCCTAAATTAGAAGTATAATCAGTTCAATATGTCAAAGAGAGTTGCTGAAAGTCCCTTTAACTCAGATAATCAGAAACTGTTATTGTAACTTCATTTCTTCTTAATTTTATTACTGCGCTGGAAAGATAATCATCTTCATCTTGATCTGTCATCTGTACTTTTTGAATTTCTGCCTGTTTGCCACGTCTTAATTAAAAGCTCATTGTCCTTCTAGTGGAAGCCCTACATAAATGTTCTGCTTATATTTCCCATCACATTATTTTCTACTAGATCTTTCCTTCTGCTTTTCTCCATCATCTCTCTTCAACATTTTCTGTTTTACTATCTTCTGGAGTTTGGCATTTTGACTTCCTCTTCCTTATGCTTGTGATCACAATTGGCACAAATCATGGTGACAAATTCGGACAGAGGTTGAAGAAAAAATACAATCACCCCTAATCAAAAGTAGTGTTGATTCCATGGAGAAATTTCTTGGCTGTGCAGTGAGCAGCAGAACAGAAGTCACAGCAGATACTAACCAAACTAATTATGTAATCTTTCACAGAGCTAGTACAGTCAGAATTACATCTGTCAGAAACAGCCTCTGCTTTGTGCAAAGTTCTGCATTAGAAGGAATTTTCAAAGATTTTGCTGAAGTTATGAATTTTAGTGTAATGGTCTTGTTCAATGTAAACAGATTTTAAATTATAAAGTTTAGGTTCTGGTTTGAATTGCTGAAGTGGTGTATTACCACAACATTTACACTGCTTGGGGACATCCCAATAATGAGAGTTGTTGAAAAATTACACTGGAAAGGTGCTTATGTGCTTAACCTGGCCATGGAATTTATATGACCATCTTAATGAAATTAATATTATATGCTCGCTATATGTAGTAGAACAGCAGAAGTCTGCAAATATTGGACTTTGAATGACTATGTCTGCAACTAAAAAGTTTCTCTCATGAAATAGCTCTTTTTGAAAATCAGGTGGCCTAAAGGCTTGAGCAAGAAGTTCCATTCAGATCAGCTGTAGTGACTGATGATCAGATATGGCCTTACCTTTCACTAACTGCCTCAGAACCCATTTATAATACTATTGGGTAACCAAATCTTCTGAGAATGGGTTTCAAGACACTGACTATGCTTTCTTTGAAAAAGTCACTCTCTTTTGTCTTTCAAACTTCATTTCTAAAAACTTCATTGTGTAGTCAGTTTTTCTTGCATAACCCATAGTGATTAATCAATCTCTATTGATGTGTTTCTTATTAATATATGAACATGTTGTTATCACTTTTTGGTTCTATAATTCAGGCTGGGTTTTGCACTACTTAAAACAGAAATTTTTCTGTAAAAGGGAAGATTGTATTGTTTCTGCATGACTTTTAAAAATCCATTAAACATGTATTTCAGTGATTAGTGAATTGAAACTACACTGGCATAGTGATATTTCCCCACTTACTGTTTAATAATTTCAAACATGCTAGTATTTTTCAACTGCTGTTAATCACTGAATTGACATTTTCAGGTAGCTACTTGCAAAAACTCTCATATCTTTTTTTAACTAAAAGAACCTAATTTAGAGTGTATAATCTCTACATATCTACACAGATATATTGATATTTACACCTTTAGGTATTTGCAGATACACATAACTTGGTCACTTGAATGTGTGATATTCCTTGCAATGTTTTGATGGTAGTCCTAAAATTTGATATTCTGACTAATTTTCCATCAGCAAGTTGCCATTAATCTGAAAGCTGTTTCTAGCAACAGGTACACAGACGTAACAAACTAACATAAGACAGAGCCGAGCAGCTTTGCTGAAGTGCTTTATTCTTTTAAATTTTCAGAAGCAATTTCATGGCATGGCAGCTCTTTGTGCTTTCTAGCCACTCTGAAATCCATTTACTGGAGTCTAACCATGCTCTTTGCGATCTTCCTCATGAAAGAAATGCAAGAGGTCTCCAAATCCTGGTCAGGGCTTATTCCAATGGAGGCCCAGTAAACAAGATATTTTCTTGTGTTTTAAGTTGCAGTTATCACGATGACACTTTATCAAGACTTAAAACTGAGACTATGAAACTTTATACATCTCATCCTTAAACAGCCCCAGCCATCAACAGTAGACAATATTTAATATGCAATGTGTAAGGCATAGCTAATAAATAACAGATCATATGCAAAACTGGGTTTACAGCAGCCAGGATTCTGATTTTTTAGAAAAATCAAGATGTTATCTGTAAAAGCATGGAAATTCTATTAAATAGGACAAGCAGCAAATAAATTTGCAAGCTTAGCAGGGCACAGTAAATTTACAAATGTTTGCAAAGTGCTTAACTTCAGATTAAAAAAAAAATCTTCTCACCAAAGTAAAACAAAGAGGAAAATAAAAGGTTTTAGGAAAGAGCAGTTCTAACAATCACATAAAAAGTAGCAGGGACATGCTCTTAATGTACTGGGTTAAAGTGCTATTCCCCACTCCCAGAATTGCCTCAGGTGACCTCTCCACAATTATGAAAGTTAATGTAACTGTTTGTTTACCTGTAATTTCACAACCTTTCTCACAATCCTACCAATTGGTTTCACTGCAAGGTGTGTGTTAATAGCAAACAGCTGGGTAGTGGCATAATCTTTAATCAACTTGACCCACTTAATGAGAACAATGAGTGAAATCCAGATTCAGTAGCAGAAGTTTATTAATTAGGTCAGTCTAATTGGATTACCACTACTTCCTGTAAAAAAAGAAAATGCAGCTGACCTGACAATTACCAAAGAAAAGTATGAAAAGGTGTGATCGGCTGAAGAATAGCAGGTGTCACCAACCCCATACATCTACATAGTTCAGCTTATGCTCCTTTTTGTGAAATTCTCTATTGCTTTATTGAATCAACTGAGCCCACGAAGTTAAGGAAAAGAATCTGTCTCTAAACTGCAATTGATGTAATTAATAGAGAAGAAAAAAACACAAGCATTTTACTTCAGTATCTGCAGAGTTAGAAGAGTAGAAAGAAACTTCATGGTGATTAGCCTCTCAAAAGTCAAGAAAACACAATGTTGCAAGTCACAAGTTTCAAGTCCTTAATTTGTTTGCAGTAAATATATCATTGTTCACATTACCAAAGCCACATAATGTGTTCTGTTGTCAACTTTTAGAAACCTCCAAACAAGGCCTTGTTTTAATCACATAAAGCTTTAGTTAGATAGTTTTTGGATTTACGGACTAAATTTCAACTACTTCACTGAAAAATACTAGACACAAATGTCTGAAGCACGAATTGATGATGAGGTCATGCATGCTCACTACAAGTGCATCTGGAAGTAAGACAAGCCAACAGTCTGAACCATTTCCTTTGAACTTGAGGAGCACAGAATGCTTCAAGGAACACAAGCCATGATATGCTTTTATACAAGTTCCAACCTTTCAACTGTGCACAAAATCAACTGGAAAATAACCGGCAGAGTTAGAGCCCTTCTCCTAAGATGGATCTGTGAAGGGCCTTTGGGCTGTGTATCCCCAGGGCTCTTCCTTGGCTGGAATCAAAAGCTCAGGTACACAAATACAGGTGGGGAGCAGTTACCATTCTGCAACTCCTGAACTTGTGCTCCTCTCCCCAGCCTCTATCCACAAATATAACCATTTTTACTCTAATCCCTGAATAGTGTCAATAAGCAATGCCCTTTGAAGATTGCCTACAGGCTCAGTGAGACTAGCTCAGAGTGCTTTAACAGTTTCCCTCATTGCAGCAAACCAACAGGCACAGAAAAATTGCTGCCACCTGTTCTCTCACTTTATTAAGTAGTGAGGTGAAAGACCTCTCCTTCTCCACCTCTTCCCTGCTATGGCCCTGGAAGATGTGCGATTTGTTTCCTAGTTCTGCAGGAAATGTTTTCAGAAGATCTGCAGCATGAAAAATGCTAAGAAGTGGGAAATAACTTGCGTATCTCAAGGTATGGTTTATGTCAGTACCAGAGAAGTGGCTCCAATATGAATACCAAAACCTAAGGTCATGCCAAGTTACTTGCACAATGACTGCCTGATAGCAGCAAGACTAATGCAGGTCCTGTTTCCTTTATTTCCTCTCTCAGGTTAGACTTTCAAACAGGCCCTTTGGGGACACAAGAGACACAAGAACTCTTTGGTATTTATGTTAAAAATTAAATATGCTTTTAGATTTTTAAAAATGTTGTATAATAAGTGTGAAGAATGTAAGAAACACCACTTCAGCAATTCAATAAAATGCTCCATAGTCACTACCTATCAGCATTACATACTGCTAAAGGAAAGTGTGATCCATTAGTCATTCAGTAATTATGGAATAGGGCATTAAACATCAGTTTTCTACTTGAAAGCAAGGTAAAAATGAAAAGAAAAAGACACTAACTGTTAGTATGCATCATCTTAATTTTCATTTTATTTTCAGGCCAGATGCAAGAAAGCTCAAGGATCAGGTTAAAATAGTATTTAATTAACCTTGAATATCTGTTGAAAAAGAAAATTATGATATAAAGAATATATAAAATTTATCTAGGAATAAAAAAGCACCAGTTTTTACTGTTTACTTCTGAATATAGGAGCAATTGTATTTAAATTATTTTTCCGGGTACAATAATTTTTACAAAGATTATGAAGGAACAAAACTCTGGATGGGCAGTGAGGCTCAAAATACCCATTGATAATAAACAAAGGGAAAGGAATAAGGAGGTAAGAGAAATCTAAAAAAAGATGACACTGAGTTCCCCAGTTCACAAGACTGCACAAAAATCTTAAGAAACTCCCAGTTTACTTATATTTTAAAGGCTACTTTGCCTCTAAGTATTACCAGAGAAGAATTCTGAAAGCAAGTTCAATTATGTTATTAAAAGTTGCTAAACAGGCATAAAGAAATATTTGAAAACTTAGTTTTCTCCAAGAGATGTGATTCTTCCATTTATACAAAAACATGTTGATATAAACAGAACCATGATAATTTATATTAGCTGTTGAATTTTCTCTTACTAAACTCAGTTACTGCCAGACTGTTTTGTACAAATAGCTCTATAAACATGCTGTTAATCCAGCACCCTCACATGAAAGAAGCAAGAGTGCTGTTTCTAACTGGAAATGTCAAGACCAAGAAAATCTCAGAAATGAGTGGAATATTTATACAAGATATTCCAAGTGAACATCACAAAAATTATTTTAGAATACCACATGGGATTTTTCACAGAAAAGTGCTGGAAGAGGTGAGATTTTTTTTCTTGCAATCAACAGGTCAAATCCAATAGGATAGCTTCTAAAAACCATTTTAATAAAGGTCATACTTGAGCTGTCATAAGCAAGAATTTTAATTAACACCCTAGCAGTCAGCAATTAAGTCTGCCCATCTGATAGCTTCAGAACTGCATCAGACTACAAACATTTGTTTACATGGCAATCGTGATGGACAGAAGCTCAGGTTTTTGGTTGTTTTTATTTTATTTTTTAGGGTTTTTTTCAGACAATCAGTGGTCTTGTACAAAAACTAGGAAATGCAAAGGTGCTCCTGTCCTGGAAGATTTAACTGTTTCCTCTAATAGTATCCAGTAGATGGATACTATGCCCACATTAAAAGTTAACAGCATCCCTCAAAGAGAGACAGCAGAGGCTGTAAGATCATTATCCCAGGGAATGCATGGAGGATGAGAGAAAGGGAAAGCAGAAAGGGTGTGTAGTGCTGCCACTCATGATCATGGAAACAATGGCAGCCACAGAACCATGTACTTTCTCCACAGCTGAGCTGGGTCCATGTCTATTTGTGAAGAAGAAAAGTCTTCTGGTTACTGATTTGGCTGGGATTTTTTCTTGTATTAAATCTAGTATCATGAGCCTTTAAAATCATGGCTGTTAACAGAGATGATGAACAGAACATAAGATTTGTAAAAATTCCCACACAGTTCAGCATGGAATATTGCATCCAAGTTTCTTTTCTTTATCTAAAAGTGACATCTCTTTACCTAAAGTGATCATAATTCTAGACACCATGATGCCCTTGAGTTTCAAAACTCTGATAGCATGCCTGCATCCGAGTTGCTCCTGAGGTAGACCAGGCACAGACAAATGCATTTGGAAAATCAGCACCATGTGGCCATCCTCCATGCAAGGGCACTGGAACATCTTGCACAGGGCCAGGAGCCCCTGCCTGAAGCAGGAGGGACGTTTCTTGCAGAGTTCACTGCTCACTGAGAGTGTGGCTTCCCGCTGGCCAGGAGACAGGCTGTGGGGGGCAGCAGGGGCTGTACAGGGCAGGGACCTGCCCCTCTGCTGTCACCTACTTGCTCAAGGCAGGTTATCCTGTGAGGGAGCAGGACTGAAACATTAGTAATTTACTAGACAAACTAGTGAAGAGTATGCACCTTACTGCCCTATTAAAGCATATCTGTAAATCTGAGGAGCCTGAGGATATTGTATTTTGGTTTTGTCAATTCTTTGTCTATCAGCAACTTTCTGGCATAGACTATATTCCTGGAATAGTTAGGAAGGGAATCCTTAAGACTGTGATCTTTAAGAAATTAAACAGAACCAATGAAATTAATAAATGTCCCATTTAATTCAAGTTATTTAAAAAACACAGTGAATATATTACTTTCCCTTGTCTGAGCCAACAGAATAATGGCTAGGTAAGTAACAATCAAGCATCTTTCAAGGACAAATTGTGCCTGACTAGGTAGTGGACAGAAAAATTACCAGTTTTCTGTTCAATATCAAGTATTAGGGTAGAACACATCATGTACCTTGCTTGACTTGAACAGTTCTATCACATATTATGTAAAAGCTCCAAGAATGTAGTCTAAATAAAAGCGCTGCAAGACACAGGAAAATTGTACTCAAAGGTTAATCAATTGTTCCCTGAAAAGTAAAAAGAAATGTTAGATAACAAAATGTAAGTAAAGGCCAGTATCATGCAGCTTTTTCAATAATTATTTATAACAATTATTATTATATATTATTTATAGCTGCCTTGTTGGAGGACAAGGTTAACAGAGAGCTCAAAGTTAGAGAGATGCCTTAGATGGGAAAAAACTGTCAGACACCAAGTTCTGACACCTAGGTAGGAATAAACAACTCAAGATGGGAAAAAGCAGGTTGAGTAACAGTTCTAAGATCAAATCTGGTGCAGAGCATACAAAGAACAATGGCAGGGAGAAAGTAGAAATTATTATTACAATCTAGACATGTTAACAATATCAAGCCGTGATGGTAAAAAGATGTGATGTGTAACTATGAACAGAGCTTGGAAATTGGATGGGGAAGAACACCCATACTGCTGTTCTTCTTGGTTTTTGAAAGACTGTAGCTTGACTGCCATGTTTTGGTATTCTACACAGACTAGTCCACTTACTGAGAGAAGACTTCAGAGAAACCTCATTGCAGCTTTCCATAAGCTTAAGGCGGCACATAAAAAGGAGGGAGAGGTACTTTTTACACAGGCAGACAGTGACAGGGCAAGTGGCAGTGGTTTTACACTCAAAGAAGTTGGGTTTAGATTAGATGTTAGCATGTAATTCTCTACTCAGATGGTGGTGAAAGGCTGTCCAGAGAAGGTGCTTGCTGCCTCATTTCTGGAAGTGTTCAAGGTCTGGCTGGATGGGGTCCTCAGCAGCCTGGTCTAATGAATTGCATCCCTGTTCCTGGCAGAAGGGTTGGACCTAGATCATCTTTAAGGTCCCTTCCAGCCAAACCAATCTATTAACAGGAAAGTCAAAGAGAAATTACAAGTTACAAGCAAGGGAAGACTGCAGGAGCTGCAGTTGTCTAATGCACTGAAGAAAAGACTAAGGGGAGATTCAGATAATATGCTCTGCATATATTAGCTGCCACAAGTCAGAAAATAAACAGTCCCTGTTAGCGGTGATTATGAACAATGTTGTGAAACAAATTTTATTTAATTTATTTTTCAGCACCCATTTTACTGTATTTCCTTCACAAGTCTGAAGTGACTGGAAGATAATGTTTTTATGTAAACTAATGATTTTAAAGAATAATGCTTCTAAATAAAAAAATAGCTTTGTTATCTTCATGCATATCAGTTTTATAAGGAATATTTTAAGACATATCTTTTAAGTCAGTAAGAAAATGTTTTAATAAACAAATCAGCTTGCAAACACATACAGTATTACAGACTAAAATTAAAATCACTATCCACCATCACAGCAGTAAACTGTAATTTATGATGACATAAAGTTTAGCACCTGAATGAAAAAAACTAATAATTAGTAACAATAAAATCATTTAGCTTTGATTAATAAAGTCCTTTGATTTTCTTACTATACCAAGAAAAATCAAAACAAATATTTCCAGATTTTTTTTCATGCCTAATATTTTCCTTTTCCACTTGGCTGAAGCAAGTTAGGGTAAATGCTGGACATATATTATGAAAATTATTATGCATTGTGATCTACCAACACTGTTGTTCTATTTGTGCTAAATGCTAGCACCATCTACTGGTCCAGAAGGTCCTTTCAAACTTTAGAAAAAGCTGTGGAAAGTGATCCAGCCAAAATGACGCAAAACGATACCGACAGTAGCACGTAGTTTTTCAGTCCCTGTACAGGCAAAAGAAGAAAAAAAGGAAAATATCACCTTGTAATTATTGATAACACTTGAAAAAAAAAGTAGAACAAAGTACTAAGTCTCATTTAGGCAGAGATTATATGAAAAGAATGAAAGGCTTATTAGAGAGTTACAAAGATTTGGATAATGAACATTATGATCTTCTACTGTGGTGCAACACTAATCTGCAGTGGAACTTCTAGTTCTACATCCAATGATGCCTGATGAACAGTCATCAAAAATACTGGGAAACATGGATTCTGAATAGGTAGGCAAAAAGAACCTGGTATTACACTGCTAGCATTCAGTGCTTCAAATTCCACAAGAAAACTAAGTTCTGCCCTATATGTTAAAATCCAGTAAATTAGCTTGTTGCAGACAATCACTGCTGTATTAATTTAGGATCTTTATATTACACTGTAATTACAAAGGTCAATTAACTTGTTGCATTTTTATATCCTTTGTTGAACCTGACTGTACAAATGTAATCTGTTTGCTGATATGTTATTGGGACAACAGCTCATTCCCCTGCCCCACTGAAAGAACTGGCTCAAATAAAGACTATCTTCAGGCAGTGTCTGGCATCCTGCCTCCTGCCTGTCCTTCATTTACATTCACTGCTTTTCATATAGCTGTGGAATTTAAATCTTTATTCCTGTAAAAATTGTTCAGTTTTTCAGGTCTCTTGGAAAATTTAATATTGCATGATAACACTTTCAGTTTCATAATGCAATACTTGCAAGGAGGAGAAATCTGAGGTACTGCTGTATACCAAGTCATGCTGTTTCTTGTGCTAGAGGCAAGCAAGAGATATTAGGTAAGAGACCTAATTACATTACCTTGATTTCCTTAAATACAAGGACTCCCCACATTGCAGCAACAAGGCCAGGACCCTAAAGAGTAAGATTAATTTGTACATTATAGCATTTCATTAGAATTTACTCCTTCTCATTACTGCTCTCAGGGTGATTGAATTTTGCCTGGATAACTCATTTAGGTCTTTCCATTCTGTAAAAATGTAAAAACTCATGACAAAAGCATAAATATCACTGAAACCTTACAAAGTTAGATACAATAAAATCTTCAGGAAGGGTGAAAGAGTAAAGAAACTGTTTTTTTTTTTGTTGTTGTTGTTGCAGTAGGCACAACTTCTTTCTTACTTACACTGCAGAGTCTGGTCAATAGACTCCACATAACATACCTCACTTTATTCCAAATTACAGCCCACAACATTTCCTAACATTTCCTTTATTAGCATGATTAACTATTGGACAGAGTTTTATTTTATCACTCAGTATGGTATCAAGAGACTGAAACATAGATGTATTTCCTGTGTAGATGGCATCTGGACAAAACACAAAGCCAGCCAGGGAGACAGGTCAGGGAAACTCCTGATTTTCCATGGTGCTGTTGTAGAGGTTTCCTGACTAACAGCAAACAGTGATACACAACAGCAACTTCCAGGCATTCCTGGCAATACAGTTTTTCCCCTGAGTGAGTAATGATCTGAATTTTCATCTCTGATGAGAAAATATTTGAGTATGAAGCAAAAGCTGGCTCTGTTAATGCTTCCCATTAGAGCTGTTCTGAGAAACACTTGACAGATGTTTGGACAGTGACCTCTCTTCATTCTCAATGCAGCTGATGGGACACAGATATAGACAGCAAGAAGTGTCTCATGAATATATGTGTGGGTGCTGTTTCCTAGTGACATGGCCAACTACTATTTGAGGGGCTATTTCACTTTAGATAATGTGTGTTGTGAGAGTAATGCACTATAAAAAATGGAACAAAGCGTTAAAGGGGCATGATGAATACCTCTCTAAAAATTTTCTACAGAGTGAAATAAAGAGCAGTTCTGAACCTATGGTCCAGATAGGGAGTTTCTCATCAGTGCTGTCCTTACATTTTTCATTTTGTGATATTACATCTTGCCCTTTAGGCATACTGATAACTAAATTACTAAAGCTGTTTTCCATTAATCTTTCAATTTCTAATTAGAATGATGCCAAGTTTTGGTTTTTTTTCATTGCATACTGCAGGGTATATTTTGACTTACTGCATCTTGAAGCACAGCTTAATCCCTATTAAAGTTTTTTTCTTTAGTTTGCTTCCAAAATACAGCTGTTAAGCAAAACTTTGGTCTTAATATTTATTAACTCTCATTTGCCAC
>PYHW01009837.1:726555-756331 GCA_013186435.1 Turdus rufiventris | reverse complement strand
AGAAGTACTTATAGCAGACCCATTGTCAAGAAGTGAGGAACAGGTGCAGACATCCTATAGGTGCCACAGTCAGATCAGTATGGAATCATAAGGTAACCACAGGCACTGCTCTATCTGATACTAAAAATTAAAAAGTTTCATTTTACTGTGGGGAGCAAAGGGAGAAGCTGCCTCTAAAATTTCTTTGTTCATTCCACATATGTATAATAAGAAAGGCAAAGATTATTTTAATCCTGGAATACCTCTGACTTTTTTTAAAGTGGGAAAGTCATTTTGGGGTTACACTCCACACATGTGCTACATATATACTTTTGATACAGAGTATAACTTTGACAGAAAAGGTGTCTCTGAGGACAATCAAAACAATGTGAACTTTGTGTACATAATCTTAGTACAACACTTAAAAGACTACATATAAGAAAAGCATTTGGAATTTAACTTCAAATGGCAACAGGATACTTGGTATGCTGTTACAGCAATATACAGGAAATCCTCTGGTCAAAATTATGCTATTTACTCTGAATCAAAAACTATCCCAATGCAGTTTGCCTTTCCCCATCGTAGGTGGTGCAGTTGAAATAGGATGGTAAAAATTTTGCCCTGTCTTGCAAAAGGTGTTGTGACTGTACTCTCTGCACAAGAACTGAGCTGCTGAACATTCTTTCATCTTATTTTACCTGGTCTTACCTTCTCCACAGTCCTCAGGACACTGAAAGCTGTATCTGTTGAGGTTATGCTTTCATCTACAATTTCATCAGGGCCATCAGTGATTGCTGAAATTATTTACATTAGCAGATGAAAAGTTTGATTCCACAACTAATACAGCAATTTAACTTCTAGAATTCTTCCCCTTGAAATATGCCAATATATTTCAAACTTGAGTACTTAAGAGAAACAGAGGTGACATCTAAAAGACACATTAAATGGCACAGCTGTTTCCATTAGTATTATATTTTTCTCCATCACTCTTCATCTTTCTTTCCTACTTAGAGGATAAGCTTCTCCAAGAACTTTTCACTGTATTTAAGACTCTTCTACAAAGTACATCTTACCCAGGACCTGTAGACACTGTGCAGTGCAAATAATAATGCTATGACTTCTTCCAAGACTTGACTTCACAGGATACACCGTGACACGCTGTGAACAGATAAATAAACAGATTAATACACATAAAGGCTGACATCAACTTGCTTCAATCCATCAAACTTGACTCACTGAGTGAATACATTTAATTCATCTAGTGGACAAGTAAGGCACAAGAGTTGGTTTTGTCCAGAATACCTTCATGGTGTTAAGGATGTAGAAATAAAGCTGACTACACTGCAGCTCTGTGAATGTAGGAATCACCACTTTTGCCTTCAAACTTCAAAGGCTGTTAGTATCTTAGCTGCATAATGACTTATTTATTTAAAGTGGTTTATCAGTCTTTTTAGTTTTGCACAGAGAAATGTCACTTCAAAAATATTTGTTTTACATCTAGTAAGAGAACTGCTGCAGGGCAATATGTTTTTCTGTTTGTTTCCTATCTTCCAAAAATCCCTATATTCTGCACAATGAAGACACAGCTGCACTTAATTATGCGTCACTCACACTGCTTAGAACTCTGCAACTTTCCAAAACTTTGGACACTTTGTTCCAAATTTGGCTTTCACACCCAACTTTCAACTGCATTTCACATCCTTCAAGAGAAATCTTAATCAGGCAAGGCCTGAAGTAACCTGCTCTAACTTCGATGGCAGCATTGCTTTAAGCAGGGAATTGAACCAATGACCTCCAGAGATCCCTTCCAACCTAAATAGTTCCAATATTGTATGATCAAATGACAAGAGCAAATAATTGTCACACAACATAAAGTTGACTGTATTTTTTCTACATACTTTCCACTAAAGGGAGCTTCTGTGAGTTCACTAAAAGCCTCTTCTCTTCAATCCTGTTATTGCCAGATGGACTTCCAAATATGCCTCCAAAGACTTAAGGGGTAACAAATGCCAAATGCTGAAGCTGCTACCCTTTGAAAGCATAGTGGTTGTTTCTGAAACTCAAGCAAAGGCAACTGCAATTGATACTGTTATTGAAGGCTTTTTTCCCTACTAAGTTGCCCATACAGAAAAGCACTTCAGGATTCAGCAGAATAAAAAAACCAAAACCAATTCTGCTGTTGGATTTTTGAATTTTGCTGGCACACATTTCTCTTTTCCTACTAAGTTCACCGGTTCACCCCATCGGAGTGCTGTGCTCTCCATTTGCCTCAGAAATGTGATGCCCACAACAAATCATGATGCTCACTTATTGCCACAGCCACGCATTGCTGTGATCTCTGCAGACAGGGACAAAATCATGAGAGCTTTCATCTCAGTGGTGATCCAAATTGTTGCTAAGGTTCCAAAGAACCTCTCTGCTTAATTGAGTGGGTATTTTTAAATGTTGCATGTCGCGTTGATTGTTTATTTGCACATTTCTCCTATTATCCATCTACAATTAAGAGTGGATATTTTCACTCTTATCTTAGGACACTCCTATGGGTTCCGAGGTGGCTGAGATCAAAGTCTCACGTGACACCGTAACCCTTGATCGGACCCTTGATCGAGAAATGTATCTCTGCTTTCCTGAGAGGATCTCTTCCAAAAGACGTTCATCGAGCAGTGTTTTCACTAAGTGCTATCACGGAACAAGGAAAACGCTCAGCTGAGAGCTCCACCCGGGCCACTGCGGCTTCACTGACGCCACCGCGCCGGGACTGCGGCGGGGCAGGCCCGCACGGCGGGAGGGACACGGCCCAGCCCTCGGCCCCGACCGCCATGGCGGAGCAGCGGCTGCTGGGCACAGCACCACGAGGGGACACCCGAGACCCCGCTCCAGCCGGACCCTTCCTTCCCCCAACGGCCTGTGCCCCGCTCAGCACCGGGGCAAGTTTTAGGGCGCTCCGCGCCGGGGCGGTAGCCAGCCGGGATACGCCCATACCGACAGATCGCCGGGCCCGTCCCTCCGTGCGGCCGCAGCCCCGCCGCTCGCCCCTCTCCGCGCCCACTCCCGCCGGGATCCGCACCGCCCCACCGCCGCTCACCGCGGCCTCCCGCCCACGCCTGCGCCGCGCCTCGGCCCGCCTCCATCCGCCTGCTTCCATCCGCTTCTTCCCACTGGCCTCTTCTTCCCGTCCGGGAGCAGTGGGGGTTGGTGTTCGACTGCCTTTGTCTCGCCGCCATGGCGGAGGGTGTGTCCTGAGGCGCCGGCTTCCCGCCTGGCGGGGAAGGATAGCTGAGAGAAAACTTAAATTAATGCACTCGTGTCGTAATGAAAGCACCTTTGGTCCTCGCGGCCGCAAGCGCGCGGATGAGACAGTGCCCTCTCTAGTGCGGGTGCAGCTGTGTCCTCAACAGGCTGGTGCTGTGACCTTAAGTCAAGAATCACAGAATCAATTAGGTTGGAAAAGACGTCTGCAGATCATCGGGTCCATCCTGTGAGCCAAGACCACCGTGTTAGCGAGACCACGGAGTGCACTAAGTGCCACGTCCTGTCTTAAGCACCTCTAGGAACGGTGACTGCTCTACCTCCCTAGGCCGTCCATTGCAATGTTTTCTGTGAAGAAATTCTTCCTAATGTCCAACCTAAACCTCCCCAAGCTGAGCTTGGGGCTATGTCCACTCATCCTATTGCTGGTTGCCTGGGAGAAGAGGCCGTCTCCACCTAGCTACAACATCCTTCGAGATGGTTATAGAGACCAGTAAGGTCTCCCTTGAGCCTCCTCTTCTCCAGGCTGAACATCCCCAGCTCCTTCAGCTGCTCCTCACGAGACTGGTGTTCCAGAGGAGGCACCCAAGTTTTGGCAGCATTTGCCCAGGAACAGACGTGATTCCAAGATGGGGCTGCTCGTAGAGGGGACAGCATGGCCTCCTTGCAGCTCCTCTCACTCCTGAGGTCTCCCTGGCTGCTGGAGGCTGTCACAGGGCTGGGGGCTGCAGGCACCTGCAGAGGGGGACAGGCATCTTGGGGAAGGCAGGGACATTTTGAGGCTGTGCAACAGCCCAGTGGTGGGCAGCAAGGCAAGGAAACCATAAGCCCCATCGTGGCATCCACATTTTTATTTTTCTTAAACACAAAAATTACCACCTGTTGGTCTGGAAGCCCCTGTGTTGTTTAGCAACCAAAAACAAATAGGAAAAAAATCTTTTACATGATATCAAGAAGAGATCTTTGCAGATTTCCCTGTAAGGATTTGATCCGGACCAGTTAAAGCACAGACTATTAGTCAGCATGTTTAGTCACGAAGCAAACATTTCTCTCTGTACTCTTGAAGTACAGTTTCCAGATGGCAGCCCAAATTGATCTCCTTACAAACACAGCACGAGCCTTCTAAAGTAATGCTTCATATTTTGCAAATTAAATCTGCATTATCCATAATAAGGGCTTACTTTGTTTCTCTGGAGAATAAGTTGTCAGTCATATGGATTCAGTAAGGCTAGGAATGCACCATTTATCAATCATTTTAGCATAAATGTCTGTCTATGTGTCATTTAGAGATGCATAGGAGAATGTCTCTATGGAAACAGCATGGCTATAGTGCACCCAAGAGAAATAATGTTCCATATCATAATCACAAAGGTAGCCCGCAGAAAAAAGAATTTTAAAGGCAGTGCAAGTGTATGTGTTGTGTTTTTTTATTCAGAAAAAAAAGTGGTAGGAGAAATGTTAACCTTTTACCTTGAAGTGCCTGCACATAGAAAGCCAGACCACACACATTAAGGAGCATAGTCTGTATCCACATCCTTTCAGGTGCCCAGGGATAAAGAGAAGTCAAGATGCAGGGCATTGTGACTGGTGGGCATTGGCACACTCCACCTGTCTCTGCAAATTGGTCAGAGACCTCCTGCTAGGAGCAGTGCAGGCCACCATCTGCTTCAGATTCTGCAGCTTGTCCAGCAGAAAACCTCTTCAAATGCAGGTGTAGATGGAGATGAATTTCAAAGTTAAACAAAAAATAAAACAAAAAAGGAAAAAAAAATTAAAAATTGAAAATAGTTAATCCAGCTATTCATTCACATTTAAAAACTGTACCTAGGTCTGTGAAGGACTAGGAAAAGCTTCTTTAATTCCCCTCTTCTGCTTATTGCTGTTTTCCTATATTAGTTTTTATATACTTGACCTTAGGAAGGTCAGGAATGAAATATGGGTATATGAAGAAATTACATGAAAAGCTGAATTTAATGGATGCAGATGGCAATATTACAGTTATGGTTTAGAGCAAGGAACAAATACAAAATTTGACAGACATTCCAGACTAGCTGTAGGTAGCAAAGTGAAATAATGTAGGCCAGAATTTGGTCAGACAACAGCTACTATTCTGAAAGTTTGTCTTAAATATTTTATGACCACAGAGGAAGTGCTGTTTCAGCTTAGTAGTGCCCTTTAGTGCTTTTCTGCAGCTTTAGGTTAGAATGATTCATTCAAGAAAGAAGAATAGTACCCATCTGAACAAAACCCATTTTCTTTGTTTCTTTTGAAACAAGATAAAATGTTTTTTTCCCAGACAACTCCATAGCAGTTTTAACCTTCCTTATTTTATGGTATCTGCTAGGGCAGAACTGTACACCAGTCACTGGATATTTTGCCTTTTAAAAATCCAAAATTAGAGGCAAACATCTTGTTAAACTAACAAGATACTGTATTCTATTTAGGTGATTTTCTGCCACCATCCATTCCAAAGAGCATACCAGTACCTGAGTTTCTGCCACCATCCATTCCAAAGAACATACCAGTACCCGAGTTCCCTCTTCTGAACATGAAATACCATTGTTATTATAACATTTAGAAAGCCTCAAATATCCCAGCATCCCCATTGTACATCAGTGTGTACACCACATGATTTCAAGGCAACAAATGAAATGAGAAGTGAAGAACGACTCTATATTATTTTATAATTTCATACAGATAATTGTTGAAGAGTAGCAGGAGAAAGATTATGTAGATTACAGAGAATTTCAGGGAAGTGCTATAGCAGAGGAAAGCTCTGTTAGTAACTGGAATGTACAGTGCTTTGGTGCTGCTTGGTTGTAATACACAGGTGCTGAGTAGTACAGGAACTGGTATTTGAAAACAACTGTTGCAGTGTGATGCATTTCCAACTCAAGCAACTTGTCTGGAGCTTTTGGAATAAATTCTCTTTGTTTGGGATATGCCCCACCAGTCAAATTTGAACTAAAAAAAGAAAGACAGAAGAACAGAAGTGGATGAAGAGATTTCTTACAATCCCAATTCCTCCAAAAAATTCAGATTTGGAAAAACAGGTGGCAGGAAGGGTCTTTTACTGGTAATGGGCATGGATACTGAAATTTTAACTTGGCAATACATATTTAGACAAAAAGTAAGGATAAGTGATGGCTTGTGGAAAAAAATTGCACTAGAAAATTTTTATAAATTCATATTGGACCAATATGAAACATAAACTAATTAACTGTCTATTTTCCTGTAGTATTAGCTGTGGACAAGAGAATATTTCCATTATTTGAATTACAGTGAATGTATACATTTTATTATTTTATACTTAGACTAGGAAAGGAGTCATATGTCAGAGGTTTTTTTGCTTCTCATCACAATATATGATTCCCAAGTGTTCTAAAATTCAGGGAGTGGGTAGTATTTCAAACTCAAAAAACCCCCAAAAAACTAAATGGAGGAAAGGGAATTTCTTCAGTACATTTGCATGCAGTGCACTAGAGGGCTCTCAGGAGTTAGAAATAGATGGAATGCACTTTTGAAAGGCACATACTTCACAGGACTTTTCATTACAGAATTTAAAATAGAAGTTGCTGTGGTTTTGTGTGTGGGGTTGTTTAGTTTGGGTTTTTTTTATAAAGCGAGGTTCATGTAAGTTTATGGCAGTTCATATGCAAGCACCTCTCAGTAAAGTTAGCTTCTCAACAGTTCTTAGCTTGCAATTAAATACCTAAATATGAGCCATACTTAAAAGTGAAATATGTTCTAGATGCCAGCTTTTACTCAGTTACTTTTATTAACCTAAGGAGTTTGCCAGAACAAAGGATGTGTCAAGCTGAATAGGTAAGAAATTTTATTTTATAGCAATATATATACAATGTGTGCTTATTCTTTGTTTGTTGGAAAGGATATATAAGCCACTGTAATTTTATTTAAAAAACTATAGCTAGATTCTTTTTATGGCTTCACAAGAGCGAAGAGGATTAACCATCTTTCAATTTTAATGTCTCTTTATGAATTATGGGAACTACATTCATAGTCATCTAGGGAAATTTGCCACTTCTATTATATTTTATATTTGTGAATATGTACATTTTTAACTACTAGTCACTGTTTCTATTTGGATCATTTACAGCTTAACATGAGGTTTAGTGAAGACTTTGTCTTGTAAGAAAAATATAAAGATTGGGGTTTGACAAGCATTTCTTTTAATGCTGGAATACATCCAGCTGAGATTGAAAATTGAGC
Organism: Turdus rufiventris; assembly: GCA_013186435.1. Taxonomy (NCBI): domain Eukaryota; kingdom Metazoa; phylum Chordata; class Aves; order Passeriformes; family Turdidae; genus Turdus; species Turdus rufiventris. The sequence continues at coordinate 748,873 of PYHW01009837.1, read as the reverse complement.
CTGTATTTAGGTTTTGGTGTTTGATATATACTGTAATGAGAAAGTAAAAGATGTATCCTGACAAATTCCTACATGCATACTGTCTCATGTAGAACTTCTTTTCTCTGAAAATTATAGAGTCACAGATGCTATTTGTGAGTAATGAAGGGAAATGCTACTATTTTATTTTTGCAGCTTGCAGAGAAGATACATAGATCTTTTAGACTACAAGTCAGTAAACTTTGCTTATGCAGCTGGCTCCATTCATTCTCTGAAGCCAATCATTTCCCCTGCAGTGGCTGATAAGAATTTAACAGTTTGAGAAGGTGGAGTGTCAGCATCCTTAATGCTGACCACTTTCCCAGGCATATCAGTAGCCTCTGTCCATCATCCATGCTGGAAGCTACTTGGAAAAGGAGAAATAGAAATTGGAGAAGGGAAATCATGCATCATCATCCTGGCTGGAATGTACAGAAGACTTTATGCTGTTTTCATCATGTGGATTCGCTAGAGAAATGACCCCTTTTGATCAGCCAAGTAAAATAAAAAACTTGTTTATTTGCTGCCTTTGTCCCTCACGGGTACTGAGGCTCTGGACTTGCAGACGCCCAAGGACAAGAAGAAATCTGCTAGTGGGAACTGTCTGTGTGATCTACCTGGGATTTCTTGTCAGCCAAGTGGGTCACGTTTTACCGCAGCACAAAGGAGGACATCAAAAGATCAGTTCCAGGAGTCTCCAAGATGCAGCTCAAACTCCTTTTCTGGGCATCCCACTGGATGGCACCCTGTCACCACCCAATTTCCAGGAAGCCCAGCTTGGTAGGAATGGAACCTTGCTGCCACCCAATGTAGTTTATATCACCTTGCGGTCCAAGCGCAGCAAGCCCGCCAACATCAGAGGCACAGTGAAGCCAAAGCGCAGGAAGAAAAATGCAATCCCTTTGTCCTATGGGCAGCACTTTCCAAAAGGCACTTTTATGGGCTGGGAAGAGGCCTTTGCCCAACAGCCAGGACGGGCCACACATGCCACAGGCACAATGGGAGCAGCGATCGCTCTGGAGGCAAGAAAGTACCAACTGGATGAACGCAGGCATAAAGGAATGAGTATCAGGGAGAGAGGTCACCAGAGACCTGGGAAGATTTCTGGAGCTGTAAAGTCACAGCTCCAGACTGCGGAAAGCAATATCAGGATTTACAGCGAGAGCCCTCCGTCATGGATGAGCAAAGATGACATCCTAAACATGCGCATGCTGGCAGACTCTCCCATAGAGAGCATTCAAGAGGTACCTTTGCACAAAGCAGTCCTGGTAGTTTTTGCAAAAGGTCCTAGCACTACAGGAACTGCTTGTAATCAAGGACACTGTGGAATTGTCAAAAGACCTCTCGACATGAGTGAGGTGTTTGCCTTTCATTTGGACAGGATCTTGGGGCTAAACAGGAGCTTACCTTCTGTAAGCAGGAGATCAGAGTTCTTCCAAGGTAACACATTCGTGTGGTTTTCAGCTTGCAGGTGTGGTGCAGAGGTTTCCTTCCTGCTCAGCTTTAGCCATGGGGCAGCAGCAGTCACCCCCTTTAACTCCTGCGAGCCTGAGAACTAACCCCGTTGTTACAGGGAAATAAAGCCAGTGTCTGTGTGTAACTTCTGCAGCGCAATTATCCTGGCCAAAGCATGAATACCCCAAAGTTTGCATCAAATATCATAGAGTTACTGAGGGCGGTAACAATTTCCTCACGTGAGTGTGGAACAAGAAAAAAGAGAAAGAGCAGTCTGTAGATTGCATGACATTGTACAGACTGCCTGAAGTGAAACTGGTAAAGGAGATTGCAGAATCTCTATGAATCAGTAGTTATTATTTCTGATTTTTTAAAATAAACCTCACATCTTTCAGAATCGACTTTACTAAAATACTGTTGGAACTTGTCACAAAACTTAATCTTTCAGGTGGTAAGGACAGGGTCAGATAATCTAGTCATAGAGGTAGGGAACCTGCTGCAGAAGCTTGAATCTTCTTTCATGGCACTAATCCCCTTGGGAACTGAAAAATTTTTAAAAAGTGCTTCCCTTTCCTCTGGTAGTTAAAATCCAAACAAACTACATTTCATTAAATTCTGATGTACATTTTGAGATTCAATACCCACATCTATATATTATCCAAAGAAACACACGTAGTAAATATCTCAGTATGCCTGTTACATGATTAGTATAGAGTTTCCACTTAAAAATTTGATTTTTAACCTTTAGTGAAATTGAAGATAGCCATACAATGTGAGTTAGAAGACTACTTTAAAATTACTACCTTCTTAAATATGTCTTCAGCATAAGTCCTATTTTTGTACAATTGCAAATCCAGAAGGACTATGACAACCTTGTGATCTCCAGTGTCTTCCTGCTTTGTAAACCTTCCCTTTGGAAGCCTGTACAGCAATGGGAATGAATCTCTAGGAACAACAATTTGGAGGCTTCTGAATATTATTCATACTTGGAGAGCATGGAAGATACATTATGCCTATTTTATTTTTAGGAACAAGATCTATTGCTATAGAACTGCCATAAGGCATTAAGATAGTTCAGTTGGGGGAACTCTGTACAGTGTGGCTGCAGAGATGACAAACTGCAAACCTTGGAAAACTGCTATTAGGCTAATTGTGCATTGTGTTACTCACTGTCTGCCACCTTACAGTATGTTTTGGACTGTCTGGGACAGAGTGTCTCATTCTGCCCTTTAATTTTCTTTTCCTCATAACTGGCTAAGTTTCTATTGCAAGAGGAGTGTTGCTAGGTGATGGGAAGAGAAATAATACTATTTTGGTCTCACTTCATTTTTTCCAGCTAAAGGCTGAACACAGCATTTGGAACAGTGACTGCACCTTGTCTGTCATGGTTTCTTTAGCCTGGAAATATGCTGGAACTCAGAGGCCTGATAATTACTTGAGCACTTTACTATTCGCCTGCTTGTGTCTGGCATAATGTGAAAATATTTGCATTAGGAAAATGAGCAAAAATATAATTCTTAAAAATAACATGAACAATTAGGTCATTTTAATGTGCTATATGTGTTTAAGCTAAGAGAGGTAGGCTCTGTAGTTTTTTACAGAGTGACTTGTGTGAATCAGTTATTCACAAGGGAAAGCAAGCATTGCAGGATTAGAGACTTGCATGTGTGTATGAATGTACACTATTTCTGGGATGACATATCTCTCTCCCCCCGACATATCCCGTTAGCTTGCCTCAGTTGTGATGTGATCTAACAAGACATGTTTGATGTAGCATTAAAATCTTAAAAAATGGGCTTTTCAAAACTGTCATTCATTTTGTCAAAAGCAGTTTCAAAGAACTGCTTAGTAAATCCCTGTACAGGTTCTATTTCCCTTATTCCCAGAGATCTGACCCTGACTTTTTTTAATGTCTAGCAAAATACTGTATTCAAGTTCCCTGTCTGCTGCCCTCACCTTCCCTAGTTAATTGTAAACACTTTTAAGTGTTAACTGAATTTTTTTGTGGCTTGTCTGATTTTTCCATCAACCATCCTGGACGGAAAAATCAGGCATGGTAACACTGTTGCATACTTTTACAATGAATTTTCTGAATGTAAAAAGCCTGGACGGTATAGGTAGGCAAAGCCCTTTTGAGCTGGGCATAATGGTCTAAAAGAGCATGATTTTATGCTTACACAAGCAGTCATTTGTTACTTCCATTGCTACCTATGAGATGTGAAAAATGTCTCAAAACACCTATAAAAAAGGAAGAAGCCTGTAAAACACCAAGAAATAATCATAAAATTGTGTCTATTATGGAATAAATGAAGGCTGACCCTTATGTATCTGAATTTTGGGATGGTCACATTAATACTACAGCACTAAGAAATTTCATTATTTCATAACCTTGACCTGAGGAATAGAAGAGACCTAAGTGACCTTGCTTGGTATCACATCCCTACCTTAATGACCTTTGCACAGGAGCTAAGTCAAAGGCCTGCATGTATGGCCTCCAGCTCAGTGACCGAATTTGCAGGTTGGGATGGTGGCAGCATTTGTTACACTTGAGCTGCAGCTGGAGTTTGTGGGCTGGGGCAGGCTGCCTTCTCTGTCTCAGCTGACAGCTGTAAGGACAGTGAGGATAGTTCTCTGGTTCCTTGGATAGTGAGCAACGAGGCTGGGCTCTTTGTTCAGATTTTGGTAAAATAGCTGTTGCTATGCAATTTTGTTGCACCATTCGGTGAGGGACTGAACTACTGCAGGCTGATGGCTGCTTCTCTTCCTCTCTGGTTTTCTGATATCCTGAGTCTGACTAAACTGAAGATAATATGTGCTAATGTACTCAATCCACTATTTGTCCATAACCTCCTTTTTTCCCCAAACATACAAGAAACTCTTCCTTTGAGTAACACCTTTCGTGGTTGGTTGAATGATATGATAGCTCCACTGGTTGCACTTGCTTTGCTTTACTGTCCTGTGCATGATCATAAAAGGTGTCCTATTTTTTTCTGTGTTATTCCCTGTGCTATCAGCCTGCTCTTGCCATCCCATCAAAAATTATGCAATATGAATCACCAATGTCAGGGCAAAGAATAAAAACTTAACACTGCTTTATGCATTCGGAGTGTTCTAAAATACTTCCAGATATATTTGTACCTCTCAAAGGGGTACAAGAGGCCTATTTCCAGTATTCTGCTGGCTAGAGAAGTTAATGTCCAAGCAATAATGCAGTCCATAGTTTAGAGAGCAACTGATGCACTTTTCATGCATTCCTTAATACTGACATCTAGATGAACACAGGACAGAACATTGCAATGAGGTGCATAGGGAAGAAAGAAGAATACATGGCCCAACTTCTCTCTTTCTGCTTTCTGCTTCTGTTCCTTATATTTTTCGTAAAGAAACTTAAAACTCTCAAAATTGTGCTCTGTATGCTGGTCCCTCTCATTTTCCACACTAAATCATCCTTTCTTTCTAATACATGGACATTTAAACTCTTCTTGCAAATATGGCAGTGGTGAGATGTACTGCCTTACAGTGAACAATGATGAGTTTGAGAAAGGGCTTTAACTTCCTCATGAAAGATTTTCTGGTTTTAGTGTTATCTTCTGGGCATGTTTGAAAATACTTTCTTTTGATGAAGTTAGAAAAAGTGCTGTAGCTATAAGTCAGAGCACAAGATGAAAGTAATGTTTGCAAGAGCTAAAAGTGATTCCTAACCACATGAGAAGCATGCTGTTTATTTTCAAAGTTATATGGAGTGTGAAAATCTAAGATGATGCCTGTGTTGAAAAAGCCGTGCAGTGATATATCACCAAGTGGCCCATGAAGCAGTTTGAGTACCTGGAGGTGGTCTAGTCTCAGCAGCCTGAGGTTTCATGTGTGTTATCTTATTCAACTTAGCTAAGACATTTTTAGAAATGTTTTGATACTCAAAAATGTGTATGAATTACTAGGAAGATGGTTTCAGCATGAGCTTTGAAAAGTCTTTCCCATACAATTTTGAAGATCGCCTTTGGATAGTTAAGTAGATGTATAGATCTAAAAGGGCAGCTAAAAATAAAATGAAGCCAATCGGCTCTGGGCAAGATTCAGTGCAGTGCAGCTGCAGCAATGGAAAAGAGTATCCCTCTGTGTTAATATGTAAAGCTGACTAGAAGAGAAGCACATACCCTTCCCAGTTGTGGTTAGTTGTAGGTCTCTTCACTGTTCAGGTCATTTCAGCCCCATCCTCACGAGGTTTGAATCAGAAAAGCTCCACTGATTTCACTGGGGTCATGCCAATTCATGCAATTATGAATCAGACCCCTTATCTGTTTTAATTCAGCATCTTCATGTTTTTCCTGCAAGTGTCAAAAATTTGAGTCACAGCTCTTTTCTGAAGCTGCTGTTTCATATTACTGTAATCCAATTTATATTACAGAGTTGAATGATTTTTTTTTAGATCATCTTTTCTGCTCCCATTTCCTTTGAAAGGCAAACATTTCCTGTATTTAACCTTAGCCTTTTAAAAATGTTTTTGTGTCTTAATGGAACCTGGCATGATATTATTAATAGTTTTCAAGTATTTATATTACTATTGTTTATCATGTCCTTTTTGGGTAGACAGGAGATGCTTGTTTTCATAGAAAAAACTATTTATGTATTTGATTTGTTGAATAATTAATGAATAGTTACATAAGTTGTTACTGGAGATATAAAAATACATCAGATTTGGTACTGAGGAAAGCTCTCTTTTTTTTTTTTTTTTTAGTGAGAATTTCAAATGCTTAGATAAACTTTCTCCAACTTTCTTGGAAAAGAAGCCTAACCCATAGTTGACCTAACTTGGGTAAATAATCTACAATGTAGGTGACAGAGCCAAATTGAGAGAGATGGAGGAATGGGTAGGATTTCTCAAATAAATTACCCAAGTACTTATTCAGAAACCTCTGTAGAGGAGAAGCCTGATTTTCAGGAGTGCTCAGCTCATTTTTTCAGTGGAGGAGAGTATGAAGCATGGTGCTAATAAAGGTAATACTGATCATAAAGAAAGACCAATTGATGTTCCGAGTGGAATGACACATTCTGTGTTTCTAAGGAAACTGGGGAACTGGAAGGGGAATTAAAGAGGTGGTGGGTTGTTGAGTTGGGTTCGGAAGGACTACATTGTATGTGCAAGCCATGGCAGAGAGAAGATCAGGTGCATTCTGGTTTGGAAAGGAGTTGGCTTTTCTCTTGGGCTAGATTGCATGTGGGGCAGGTCTGTCATGCTAGTTTGGTGAATGGGAGATGGAACTGCATGTTTCAGTGCTAGGTACAGGTGAAGATAATTTCTTACCTGTCATTTTACAACAGTCAGCATTCTTTGAGCAAGTTGCTTTTTCATTCAGCTGTATGGAGATTGTTTTTCACAGTCCTGGCTGCTTACAAGTGGAGCATTGACATTGGCAGCTTTTACCTTGCTGTTGGCACTGATAGCTGTTTTCCATGGGCTGTTTTCTGTCTGGTTTGCTTCTGAAGAAGGGGGACTGGACCTCTAAAAGCTTTTTTGAAAATCTGTCTCTGTCACCATGGGCATGTGGAAGACAAAGAGACAATTTAGGCTGCACTTAACTATGCAATAAATAGTGCAATAGTGTAGACTAAGTTCAATGAACTTCAAGATGAATATGAATAATTTTTGAAGTTTTATATGTGCTTCAACACATTTTAGTAAACAGCAGTTAAGCTTTGCAGTTAAATGGTTCTTCCTCTCTGTACTAACACATAATATAATCTTCTATCGGCACCCCAAAATAGAAAGGATTTATTTGTCTTAACATGTACAAGCCATGGTCAGTCACGGGTCCTTAGCAGTTTAAGCAGCAGTAGCATTGCATCAGGAATAAAAGGAGAGTTTCCTAATATGATAGTTATGTGTGTTCCTTGATTCTATGTGAAATATATTTATCAGTTCTTATACTGGAAAAACTTATTTTGACAAGGTTTATTCTCATGGTGAAGCTGAACACTAGAATTCACCAAAGAGAAGTCCTCTGTCTTAGTTTCAGGGAAGAGTAGAATATTCTTTACACAGAAGAGCTAAAGAGTTTGGCTAAAATATCTGCTATACAAAACAGATCTCATATCTTGGTAAAAATGCACAAACTTGTCAAGTTTATTCATGCTAAGCTCACACTCTCTAGTATTCTCATAAATCCTTTCAGAGCTGTGGAGTCATACATTATAGGTTTAAAATACTAAAAATAACAAAATAAATCCACTTTGACTATAGGATTTGTGGTGTCTCTATGTCCATTATGCAAAGAAAACCCCTTTGGCACAAGTTTCCAGCTCTTGAAAATCAGCAGTTCACTGGAATCAGAGGAAAATTATATTGTTGATTCATAATGGCATTGTAGGCTTTTAACCTACCTATAAACTTTCTAATAGTTTGGTTTAGTTTTCACTTTTGTACATTAATCTCTTGCTTCATAAAAAGAAAATCTTCCATACACTGAAGGCATTTATGCCTATGCTTCGATTCCTGTTGTGGCTGGTTATGGATGTAGGATAAGACCACATTAACCAAAGAATGTCAAGATATTAATCTGTGACTCGTTCTTCTGCCAGATCTGTAAAATGGTATAATTACAAATGCTTAGGCAATGTCCAAAGAACAATTAAATAAAACTGCCAGTATTGCACTATAACAATGATTTTTTTTTCCCCTTTTTTTAGGTGGTCAAGCCTGTCCTGTTATTCTCTGGGATTCCTCACTGAGTCCAACAGATAATAGTACCCATTCTTCAGTGAGGTTAACATGGGGACAATATCAGGAGCTATTGAAGAAGAAATGCTGGCAGAACGGTAAAGTTCCCAAAGCTGAATGGGGCTGTACTGAAATCCATCATCATGAGTGGTCCAAGATGGCACTCTTTGATTTTCTCTTGCAGGTAAAATGTTTACTGACTTATTTGCCTCATAAGTCATGTGAGCAAACATAGGATTTTTAGAAAAAGTAATTTTAGTGTATTTAATTTTTTTTTTAATGGGAAAGAGAAGTATTTGCATATTTATGGTTATTTCTTATTATTAAAATATCCAAAATTCAGCTTAATCAGACAGGAAGCCTAACTGACTCATTTCTTTTTAAAGAGGATGCAAAGGCTTTTGGCCTTGATTTGTTTCACCTTGAGTCAGGCATACTGTTTCTCCTTCACTCCTTGTTTCTCCAAACAGAGATCTTGACTGTGTTCACAACTGTAAATCTCTGTTTACTCTGTGGTCCTTCCTGCACCTCCCCAGCCCCAAGAGGTGACTGAAGTTGTTTTGGTGAGCTGCAAGCTGGAGCAAGGTAACAGTTGTAGTGGATAATTTTTCTTTAAAAAAAAACCCCAACTCTAGACAGTGACTTAGTAAAGAAGGAGTAGAGCAGAAACAGATGAATGATAAATCTGCTTTTCTATTATCCAGGAGTGGTTGGTTGAAATAAGGCACAACAGGGTTGAACTTCACATGACAGGAGATAAATTACTGTTGTACTAATAGCTGGTATCAGAGTCTCCAGCTGCTACCAGACAAGAACATGCATTTCAGAAAGTGAGTGAAAGTAACTGTCATAGTTCTTAAAGACTACAGTGTGCTCTCAAAGTTTATCAGTAGCAGAATATGAAAACCTGAAAAAAAAATACCAAGAGAAGGTTCTATGTTAAAAAAATAATAATCTGTGCTTCATGAGTCTTTCAGAAATAAAGAATACCAGTATAAAGTATTCTCTATTAAGCATAATTCCCTCAGAAAAATAGGTTTGGCACCTCTAATAGATCTTCCTAATCTCTGTTTTAAATGCTGTAAAACACAGGAGCAGGATATAAAATGCTTATAGCTGACTTTTTCTTGCCTACTTCAAGAACTCAAGCAAAATGGATTCTTTGATTTTGGGGGTGTGGACTTCTTACATATGTAAATGTATGACAGAAAATTTTGCTAAACTATATACATCAATTACAAAACGTTCCATCGTTATGTCTTAGCACTGAAATTGTGCAAGATATCATGAAAAGGCTGTATGTAAGAACATGATCTCCCTGTCTATTTAATACATGTAAAGAAGTGTAAAGGAATGGGGTCTATACATCAAAGGAGTCTTTCTGCTTTACTTTTTTACCTTTGGATGGATTGAATAAGAGATCCCAGGAGAGAGAACACTGAAAGTAATAGGGGCTCTATAGCCTTCAGATAATGAATGCTGCACATGAAAAGGAGAGAGAAGTCTTCCTTTCCTCAGGATTTTGATCTTTGGAAACAAAACACTGTCAGCAATACAACTAGAAAATGAACTATGTATAAAAAACCGCAAACATAATCAAAACAAACAAATTCCCAGAATTTAATTTGATTAAAGAGGTGGCCTTTTCATTTCAACATGCAAAGAAGTTCTGCATCAGGTGAGGTCCTAACAGCTCATTTTGCAGGGATGTTACAAAAATAAAATTGTAATTTTAGAAGTCTTATGTGAACAGTAATGATTTTGTTCTTGGAGCAGTTTGAAGAGTTCACAGTAAACAAAAAAGGACAATGAGTGAGAAATAATGAGTGACCTTTGATGAACTACACATTAAGTGTCAGATGCACCAGACCAGACTTCCAGTCTCTAAACACCTGCTAGTGGGAGCAGGTTTGCTCTCTGGGAAGATGAGATGGAGCCAAAGGCAGCTCTAGGACAGGCAGGGCCAGCAGCAGGAGGGGCAGGCCAGCAGGAAGGATGGTGAAAGCCACAGGCCCTGTTTGTAGCCCAGTGAGCATCTGGTATAGACAAGGCAACTCCAAGACTGAAAGGCAGGAACTTCAACAGCAACCTAGGAACAAGCTGCACAAAACACCCCCACACACTCCCTCCTCTGAAGGACTCAGAGGAGGCCTGAGCTACCTGAGATTAAAGGGGGCTCCTGTGCCCAGGGGCAAAGGTGGGATATGTGGAAGTCCAAGGGGAGACTTCTGAGGGCAATCCAGGCCTATTTGTGTGCTTAAGGCTGTAGCAATGTTGAATATTTACTCTCTTCTACTCTCAAGGGGTAGAAGCACTTTCAAAGAGTGATTTATCCTTCCAGTATTAGATGGTTATCCTAAAATGGCATCCATTACTCTGGATGTGCCTTATTCTTGTCATTGTTTATGAAAGGGAACAGAAACGACCAAGTCAAAAGAGATGCCTAACATCTACACCACCAAAGTTAGGCCAGATTTATGTATTCTTTCCAGCTGAGTGTTGTGGGATGAATAATTGAGGTTTTGCTTGGGAAAAAAATAGTCTAAACCATCATGTCATAAAAGTATATGTCACAAGGAGGCTGCACTGTAATTATAAATACACTGTTCTTACATTTTATAGCTTTTGATGGTTTTTTGTGCCCTTCATTAGTCTTTTCAGTTATTTTGCATACTGTTAGGCAAATAGATCCCACAAAATGAAGATCTTCTGTGTGTGTCAGACTGTGCTATTTCTGTTGTTCTCCAGCAGAGAAAATGTAAAAAAAACCCCAGAACTTCTGACAAAGAAAATAGAATTGTATTCACCATCTTGCTATTCCAGTTACACATGGTATTGTTCCATTATTTCCAAAGAATTTGTACTGACATAACAGATCATGGCTATAAAATGGATAAAATACATAGTCTGAGAAATTACTTTTAGCAGTACCTGAGGTATGAGGACCAGTTTCACTTCAGTGCTATTTCACTGTCTTTAGCTACACTTGTCCTGAGCTTGTTTTCTTGTCAGCAGGGTTAGAGAGCAATGTCATGCTTTGCCCCATGTACAGCGGTATTGTTTTCACTTGACCCTGTGCTGTACTTTGTTTTAGATCTATAATCGACTAGACAGAAATTGTTGTGGATTCAAACCTCTCAAGGAGGACTTCTGCATGCAGCAAGGACTGAAGCTGAAATGCCATGATCAGGATGCTGTTGACCTGGCACACATAGTTCAGAGAAGGCATGACCAAAGGCACTTGGCCTTTATAGACAATAAGGGCTTCTTTGACAGAAATGAGGACAATCTTGACTTCAAAATACTACAAGGAATCAATGAGTAAGTTTCAAATTATTGATTTTGTAAAAGGATTGATAATTTCTTCCCAGTTTGAGTATGAGACACTAAGCTACTGGAATAGACAAGATATTGGCAAGACATTGACAAGATGTATCTAAAAATCCTGCAGCTGTAAAAGATACAATTAACATACATATGATTAGGCATGCATGGACTTCCTTTGCTGAGTTGCAGCCTATATTTGTACAACTGATTGCTAAACCACAACATAAATACTGCAATTCAGAGTAATGGCAAAAACTGATGAATTTCTTTGTGCTTTTCCAGATTCCCTGCATCTGCAGTTTCAGTTCTGAGGAGCCAGCGTTTACGTGAGAAGTTGCTCCAGTCTTTGTTCCTTGACAAAATATACTGGGAGAGCCAAGGAGGAAGAAAAGGAATTGAAAAGCTTATTGATGTGATAGAAAGGAGGTCCAAAATTCTTCTTACTTATATAAATGCACATGGAGCCAAAGTATTGCCTATGAATGAATGAAACAGTCTTGTTTCCATCTGAAAGAAAGTCTTTTAAAAATATTTTATGGGGCAGAAACTGGCAGTAAAATTGATTTAATTCATAGCATTATTTTTTTCACCAAACTGTAAAAGTTTACTTTTAAATACAGTAAGAAGAATAAGAAATCTTACATGGTTTAAAAGCAACATATTAATGTCAGCTGCAGCTCAACATAGTATAGTCTCTTCTATGTCACCAGTGAAATGGACCAAATGATAATATGCAGTAATATGTATGTACCATGAACACACTTTCTGTTAAACTGGAAATTACCCAGTACATTAGTACATTAGGCTGGATTGCCCTTACTTCCCTCATTGAAGTCAGCAGAAAATTTTATTGCAAGTTTGAATGGGAAAAGAGATGTGCAAGCACTTGATACATTGATGATACTTGCTGAAGCATATATAACACAGGAATTTGTTCTTTTATTAGGTACACTAAAATGCCAACATTTCCAAGGGCTTCTTTATTTTATTTTGATATTTTGAAATCTGAGGACTAAATTCAGCTCTTTTAAATGCAGGTTATGAGGGAATTTTAAAAACAGAGTGAGGAGAACATGGCTTTAACAATAATAATTATCATTATAAATACAGTTTTTACTTGTCCAGTATGGAGTACAATTCAGAATGATTGACTCATGGCAATGTATTTTTTTCAATACAGATTTTTCTGATGTGTGTGTAGATGATCTGGTATTTTCTGTCTATTGATTAACTGGGTATTTAAAAAAAAAAAAAAAAAAAGCTTTGTGTGAACATGCTGTTAAATAATTACAGGATTTGTTTTTTGCAAAATTCTTAACAGTATTTTTGAGAATATTATCAAAAAGCAGATGTCCTAACAAGAGTGTTGCTAAACCCAGCAGAGAAAATGTTTATTTTGTGGGCTCAGTTGTAGCCAGCAATTCATGCTGGGGTTTCCATTGAAGATTGACCACTGTGGGATGATGATTGTAACTGAGAACGTGCTCCAAGTGTTCCCGCAGGTATGGCTGTTCAGGAAGGTTGGATAAGCACTTCAGATTTTTATCCTTGAAATGCTCCAGAAAGAAAATATCAATTGACACAGCCTGTCATCACATGCACCTTCTACCTGGTTGTTTACCATCTTTCTAGAGAAATACCACCTTTTTGTCATGAGGTAATGATAGAAGTTGGATACTTATATAGCTACTCTTGTCTTTATGTATCGTAAAAATATATAGGGTGTGAAAGAATTTTGAAAGTGCTCGTGTAGTGTTATTAATGACAAACTAAAATGTCTCATGTCACTATTAATGTGGATGGGTGAATTTAATGTTTTAAATGACTACAATTCCACTGCAGATAAAATCAGTTTTCTTTCTTAGTATCAGAAAACCCATTAACAATAATTGCATTACTAGAAGAAATAGATCTCATTGTAGGCAGAGTTAAAAAGATTTAGTAAAATTTTAAGACCTTAGCCAGCTAAATAATATTTCATTTTATTTTGACAGCAAAGGACAGAGAAATTTGTGAAAATTTCCTAGAACTTAACTATTGCCTTGAGAGTGCCTAGGACTTTTTAACACCAAGGTAGAATTTTACAGGATTTTCAGTTTATCCCTTTTCTAAAAGTGTTGTAATATATTAGCCAGATAATTTTCATCACAGAAACAAAATTATTACTTTGGTTTGCATTGTGAACAGAGTCTAGAGAAAGAAATAACCATCATTCCATTTCACATGGAATTCCTGTTGCAGTGGATTTCACTCTATGATGGCCATCACAATCAGTTTGTCTCATTTTCTAGCCTATCTCACAGGTTTCTTTCTGCTAGATACCTGTTCAAATGGATTATCCCTCACTTCTGGGAGTGAGAGAGAGGCATGACTCTCAGCTGCACTGAGCTTAGGAGAGGGCCCAGCAGAGTTGAGAATGTAGCTGAGTATGACAGGTTCCCATGAGAACTGTCTTCTATCTTTAGACTGCACATCCTGATGCTGAATCACTGCCACACTTTGCCCAGTTGTATTTTTCTTCCAGAATTGGCTCATTGCTGAAGAAAAGGAAATCTGTTATCTTCCCAGGCTGGATCATTTATTTCTTATGGTGATAACTTGATGCATTCTCCATTTCTTCTGGACATGGACTAGTGTTTCCTTGAGCATAACACATGCTTTTTTATTTGCCTGGCAGTTCACTGCCAGCTCTTAAAGCAGAAATGTAATTTCCTAGGAAATTGCCCTGAAGCTGACCTGAACAAATGTCTCTCAGTAGTCTTGGATTCAAGAGTCCTGAGTAGCCACAATGCTGTGCAATACTTAAAAATCTGACCAAGCATGAAAAGCATAACTGTAAAAGCAAAATTTCTGGAGATTTTCAGAGGGCAAAGAAATACTCCCCATGTTGTGTTAGCATGCCATATTTCATGTACAAACACTCCTGTAGTCTTCAGGTAAGCCAGGAGACTCTGTGAGACTGGAGAGTGAGACAGGATTGCAGATTGCTTCTAGTTCTCACATGCTGATAACAAACTCCAGAAAGTGCTTTTTCCCTATGATATTTATCCTGCTGCTGCGGAGCTTGGTATGTAATCCAGTATCTTTAATAATGCAAAATATGATTGCAATATCTCTTATGAATGCATACTAGCCAAGTTCTAGCATTTTTTAAAATGAAACAGAAGAATTCTGTATTTTTGGAGTGCATTTGCATAAATACTATAGTAAAAATTACAAAAGGATCACTTTAAGTTTGTTTGTTTATTTTCTCCTGCTACATTTAAGATAGCTGCTTCAGTAACAGGGATAAAGTTTATTGGGAAATTGGTTCACATCCTTTGGAAGTAGCATGACTTTGGACTGATGGGAACTCCACTCTAGCTAAAGTAATATTAACTAAGTGGAAAAATCCTGAAGAAGCTTCATTAAACATATGGTGATTGATAGAAAGCCAAGAAGCTGCTTTAGTCCTCTTTGTTGGGCTGTCTTCCATTTCTGGGCATATGGAATCAGACAAAGATTTGTGTTGCACATCACATGGAAGGGTGTTACCAACAGCAACAGTGCAAAACCTGTGGGTGGGAAAAGGCGATTATGTCATTCTTGAATCTGCCTGAAAGCCAGAACCACATGAAATGGAATTACTAAGAAAGTCAAAAGAGTTTGCTTTCAAAAGAGCTTGAGATTTCGTAACACTGGTAGACAGAGCTTAAAATAAGCAGCACAGGCACAGTTGCCTTAAAATTCCTTGGGAGCCTGCCAGCAAGTTAATAGTCTTAAATGTTTCAGAAGCTGAGGAAATGAAAACTGTGGAACACTGTGAGATCATTTTCCTTCTTTTCTTGTGCAGGTATTCTATAATACACCATACTAAAATAAATAAAGAAAAAACTTATTAATTTCATGGCTTCAAACTTACAAATGCAGATTCAGGGTACACTAAGGGACAAGGTTCCCACAGCAAATCTGGGAACACTTCCATGCATGTGTGTGTATGCAGACACAAAAATACATATATATGTATTTATGCTTTGGCTTGTTTCTATCAATTTGGCTAGCAAAGAGTGAGCTGTTTATATAATTTACTGTTTACATGTAGAATTGTATTTGTGAACCTAAGTCCAATTTCGTATATACACAAGTTGAAGTTTAAATAAAATATTTTCAGAGATTAAGCTTTTTTCTCAAAGAATTAACTCTTCTTTTGCTAACGCATTTATATAATCTTAGAAGTTTTTTACTGACAATTATAGAGAAAAGCAGCTATATGTTTGTATCTGTGATAAACTTCTGGAGGGAATACCAACTCAGATGTTTTTTTAAGTTTTATATTAGATAGCGAATTTCCATTTTATTTTGGAATTTGTAAATTTAAAAAGTCTATTTGTCCTTTAATTAGTAACAATGACAGTGCTTTCACAAGTAATGATTCATTTGAACCTCTGCTGCTATTGTCATGTAGTATGTAGGAATATACAAAATAAGTAAATATCTTTATCAGATTTTCAGTTCAGATCTCTAAGTTGCAATTAAAGCCCCTGATACCTATTGTAATATGTTGATCATTATTTACTGTTTAGAAAGAACTATGGCCTTGAAACTGCTTCTTCATAGAAACAATCCAAAACAGATCATAGGAATCTTTCTGTAGAAATATTTTCTAGCTATTTACTTATGAGACTTGCAACTCTTTCTCACTAAGATGATTCAGTGTAGCTATGAATCTTCTTGTTACTGCAGCATTGCTATTTATTACCTTCTTTAGCCATTCTGACAGTACCTACTTACACAAACATTGAGCAGAAAAGGCCATGCCCATTTATAAAGCCAGAACAGAAGTGTTGGTCAATGACTTGTAAACTTTCTAACATGCCATGAGCAAACACAGGAATAGCAGAGAGACACTGGACTCCATGTGGAATGAAAACTCACACAGAGTTAAAGTAGCCTAAAAACTTTTGGCCTCTGAAGTTTACGATTTTTGCCACAATCCAAGAGAGACTAACAAGAAACACAAAGATGCTGAAACATTTTAAAATATTCTTTCCCACACAAAGTTTTTTTTTGTTTTATTAAAAATATTTCTTATTTTTGCACATTACTGCATGCTTCAGGCTAAATTCTATCAGATAAATTTGTGAGAATTAATTTCAATTTCATTGAATTATCCCATTTCCAGATAAAAGAATTTAAGTCAGTTAGGTTAGTCTGTATTCTCAGAGGCTAGAGAACTGAACCCTCAAGTCAAAGGAAGACCTTAGGAGAGTGATATAGTAATAAGGAACGTTTCCTGAAATACATCATGAATATAGAACTTAGAATGTAAGTTCTCTAAACAATATCTGTGGGATCCAAGAAAGATTTACAAGTGTTCTTTGAAGACTTTTGGCCTGTTCCACCTATGTGACACCTGTGTGTCCACCTGACACCTATGTGTCAGGACATTCAAAGAGGATTAGACAAATTCAAGGACAGCAAGTTTATGTATGGACTTTGTAAGAATTAGGTAATTTTTTATCCTCTAACATTCCTAAATACAACTATTCTGGGTGCTGGAGAACATAGGGGAAAGGGGCCACAGATAATGCCTCAAGCTCAAATGCTCAGCTCACAGTCTGAGATGTACTGTTGGGCTGGGTGGCACCCAGCATGGGATTCCACATATTTTTGTATTTGAAGACTATTCAGCCAAATGCAATGTTTTAAGCTCTTCAGGATTCCCTTTATGTATAAGAATATATAGAATTATCTTTATATGGAAGTAGGGGGATGCTTGTTGTAAGTCTGCTTTGTATTTGATGAAAGAAGAGAAGGAAAACAGATGGCAACCTTCTAATGCCTAAGGATAGTTTTCCAAAAGCAGTTCCATGGATTTTGTTATTTTGGAAAAAACAAAATGAACAAAAATGCAGAATCATTTTTTTGCTTACTGTGATGCATTGTCCTTTCTATATTTGGCACTGAGTATACCAGTACCAGTATGTGACTGAAATAAGTGGGTTCCTCTAAAAATTAGTTCAGTTCAGTTATTTCCTTTTTAGTCTTCTATAGTACATTTACTTCTTATTTAATCATTCAGTTTCAGCATTCACTGTTCAGGAACATTATCTCTATTTCCTTCAATGGAAAAGCTGGCATGGCATTCCATAGAGGTCTGTTAAGCTGTACAAGCACACCTTATCAGAAGTATTCTTCAGCTGGCTATGTGAAACACTTTGAGATTTGGATGGAATTTATCAAGTGTGTGAAATCCAGCCTTCTGAAGTGTGAGGATTATGTCTGACAGATGGTACAAGCTGGCAGTCCAACATACCCCTGTGCTCAGGGAATTCTGAAACAACTGCAAGTCACACAGCTTAATTTTCAGATATAAGTGGATGTGTCCCATACTTAAGACAGGATCTTTCTGGTCACCTGGCATTTTTTTTTACTACCTCAGGTCTCCCAAAATAGAAATATGCAGTCCAAAAGTAAAAGTGACAACTGGCTGAAGAGCTCTGCATACAGCTGTGGCATAGTTGCAGTAAAGAGGTGATACCCAAACAAGAGCTAGACCTGCCTTACAAAAACATAATCCCGGAGGAAGATGAAAGGATTCCTCCTGTTATATATGACAAGAATTAACCTTAGAAACCCTCATTATGTGAAGGAAATATCTGAGGCTTTTGACCTGAGAGACAATCAGGCCTAAATGACTGTAGCAGCTCTCTCTTCAAACTCCCATTCCCTCATTCTTACTACTTCTTTTCATGATTACGTGGACAATTCTTCCATCACAAATCACTGGCCTATAACATGAAGGTTTTTGAACTTAGACAGCTCTGTATGTTTGAATACCCCATATACTCTAAATTTTGCTGATTCTTCCAATCTAATAGGCTTAACTTTTTCTCCCTCTGAGGCTAAATCACTTACATGAAAAACTCTGGACACTACATCTGCAGTTTTTATCTTGCATCTGGCCCCTACAAAATTCAAATATCTTTTCCAGCTGATCAATAACCACTAATTTCTCTCTTCATGATCTCTAACAATACAGTAATTTCACGACCATAAGGCGCACCGGACTATAAGGTGCACGGGACTATAAGGCACAAACCCTGGGAGTCGGCACATTTTGCAACATTGTAGATCAGATAAGGCGCACTGGACTGTAAGGCACACTTTTTTTTGCAGCGAGGCTCTGCCTCCAGCTCCCCCTGCGTGGTTGCTGGCTGAGGCCCCGCCTCAACCCAACAGACATTGACCCCCGGGCCCGCCTGTACTTGACAGGGCCGGGGCATGTCCGCCGCCACTCCGTGGAGCGTCCCTGGGGCCGGGGCATGTCTGCCACCACTCCGTGGAGCGTCCCTGGGGCCGGGGCATGCCCACCGCTGCTCCGTGCAGTGTCCGCGGGGCTGGGTATGCCCGCCACTGCTCTGTGCGGTGTCCGCGGGACCCCACTGCTCCGGGAGTTCCCTGGCGCTCCGGGTGTCACGCGCCCCCCTGGCGCACCAGGAGCCTCGCACTGCTGGTGCGTTCCGGGAGTTCCCTGGCATTCCGGGTGACCCGATGCCAGCAGGCTCGCCCTGTGCCGCCACTGCCCTGATGCCGGAGGCTTTCCCCCACCCCCGCGCGGGGGACGCCCCGATGCCGGCAGGCCCACCCCGCGGAGCCCCTCTCCCCTCACAGCCCGGCCCTGCTGCAGGGCCACTCCCCCTTGTGGCTCGCATTTCTGGGTTGGCAACTTTTGCCACTTTGTCCATCAGATGAGGTGCACCGGACTATAAGGCGCACTTGTGGGTTTGGGGGGAAATTTTAGTCAAAAGGGTGCGCCTTACAGTAGTGAAATTACTGTACTTAAGTATTGATACCAGTAATTTCTCAGATTTCAACTACAAATCTGACATCTTTTTCCCTTAGCAGATCTTTTTCTTCTATATAATGTTCCTGCTATATCACTACTACTGTCCAGAATTTCAGTTGCATCTTGGATAGAAAAATGCTTGGAAAGAATTGCCCAATTTATTTATTTTGTATCATCAGCTGAATTTTTGAAAAGAGGGCTCAGGTGAGAGATTGATTGTTATGAGAAATGTCAGAAGCCTAGTTGGTTTTTTTTTTTGGTTTTTTTTTGTTTTTTTGGGGTTTTTTTTGGTTTTTTTTAACAGTTCGGTGAAAGAATGTTAGATCTGTTATAACACAAATAGTTCACGAACTATTGCTGGGTCCATCTTGACTGATCACTCTCGTGGCCTTCATTTCTCCTTGCTGGGTTTCTTTTTTTCCTATGGGTTCCTTTTGTACTTACCCAGTTCCTGCTGCACTTTTGACTGGGAGACTTCCATTACAGGGTTTTCAGTTGAGAAGGCCTTGTGGCTTTAAAGGGAAGGGGAAATAAAACTCCCCTATTACAGTATTCTGTTTTCTTAATAATCAGACTTGATATAATTGTGTTACAGTCCTGTTTCAGTGTTGTTCTGCCTTTCTCTGACTTTACAGCAGGGCAGATACTCAGCTGGATTGGCAGTTCCCCCAGACTCAGTGCACTGCCAGCTGCCTGAGCCATTCCTTCTAAAGTTACTTTCTGACTGGGCTCTGAAGCTCTTTCTGTCCAGCTGCAGGAGTCACTGCTCTTGGGATTGCAGCTGGGCCGATTCACGGGATTTGTACCCCAATGGGTAGTGCTGATAAGACTCTTGTACTTGCTGTTAGAAAGAGTGCAATATACCAACAAACCCTACACTGTAGTCACACTTGAATGCTTGCTTGGCTGTATCAGCATGAACTAAGCCAATAAGGCAACTCATGCGACAGAATCGTTGATGTATTCTGAGAGCCGCAAAAGGTCAAAGAACAAAAGAGATTAAATCCCCATTAAAATCATAGCTTTCCACTTCATTTTGCTTTGTATGCTTGTATGTCCAAACTTGAACTTGAAATGCTAGTTTGCAAGTAGCTCTAATGTGCAAACACAGCTTTTGTCAATTTGTTAGTGTTTGTGTTGCGAAGCAAGAGATCCAAAAGCCAAAGAACAACAGATTAAAGCTTATGCAGTGTCAACACCATACTGGGAAAGAATTCTTACTCTCTATCACAGTCTTATCTGAGTGATAATCTGCATGGCCATGAAGAGCTGACTCCTATTTTTTGTTACACTGTTGGCTTAGTGCTAAGATTTCTTTGATTTTCTGCTGTTAGCTTTACCACCCAGGGTAGATATCTTCAGGCTTTCACAATTGCTCTCTTTCCTGCTAAGAAAACAAAACTTACATGTGTTTCTGTTCTTCTTGGCAGCCTGCCTCCCACATATAGTTTAGGGTCAAATTTTCAACCTATTTGCTTTCTCTGATTTTAAGCATAGCTAATGGTATAATTAGCAAACAAAAATAAGTAATTTTTTCTCTTGGTTTAGGGATAAGTCCTGCCAAAAACTGTGTAAATGTGCCTTGTAAGAAGGGGCTGCTCATCATCAGAGAAAAGCGTACTTCAGAAGTGTAGATCTGAATATGTGATTTTATACACTTTCAGTTTTGCATAAACAGCTTGTGGAGCTCAATATTATGACTGGATTTTTTTTTTCCATAATTCAGTATTATGGCTGGATCAATTTTAAGGACATTTAAAAATTTATAAGAAAATTAAGAGAATTTCCTTGACCAAATTTTTTATAAGCCACCCTCCCTGTCACTATATGTTGACTAAACCCTGGAAAAGTCCTGCACTTTGGATGACTTTTGCTGTGGGTTCCAGATAAAGGGAGGCCATAATTTCTCACGTAGCTGTCTGTAATCTGTTTTCCTCCAGCCCCCATCCCCGGGGGCCAGTTTTACAATCTCTTGGAGCCACAATAGGCTTGTGTTACACACAGTGTATGGTCAGTTTTGCTAGATTCTTTCCTTCTCATGCATATGTTTCAAGTCCATAATAAAGTTCTTACTTGCATTAGTGAAAGCAAAGGCTACATTCTTTAAGGCTCAAATCTGAACCTCCAGTTCCAGAGAAACTTCTGCAGTCGTTTCCTGTTTCTCACTTGGCAAACAGATGTCACCAAGATCCTTTCAAGTTTTCTGTAGGGAAATGAATATGGATTATGCAACTTTAATATTTTTCAGTGGAGAAAAACCACTAGGATCCTCCAGAAGCAGACTCTTTTGGCCAAGTTTGCAGCTGTTAATTCCCAATGAAAATAAGTTATTTCCTCCAGCCTACATCCAGCTTTCACCATATTCTTCTGGCTAAATTAGAAGATTGCCCAGTCGGAGTTCTGTGTTTTGTGGTATGTCTCTCACATCATGAGTCACAGGCAATAAAGGGGCTAACAAGACAATTTGGAAAGAAGATAGCTAATGGAAGATTAGGTAATGGTGGGTTCTCTCTCAATTTACCCAGCTCCTCCCTAAACATTAGCAATGATTAAATACATCCCTGGGCATGATTTCACAAAAATGGAAACTTCAAATTATCCACATTAGTTCTTTATGTGTTCCTAATGGGTTTCTGATTCTCATTTATGATAGCAGTTATTTAATAGAGAATTCTTTACAGTAACTTTAGTATAAGGTGCTTCAGCATGTTAAATGATCCCCAAATATATTGTATACTTGTGAAAATAAGTATCAACTTTTCAGAAGCACAGTAGATAACAGTGAATTGCTAGATTAGGTGTAGTGTGTCACATTTTTTCATTAACTACAGATACAAAATCTTGTATCAGGACTAAATGGAAAGATGTGTCACAGAGATATCCTGTGAATGCTCTCCAAGAGTCTCACAAGAACACATGAAAAATGAATATATTCTTATCTACACATGAAGTTTTCACCTGTGAGGAATTTCTTA